>VXAY01000232.1:1484727-1550851 GCA_013399855.1 Oxyruncus cristatus
TTTTTTTTCCCTCCAAATAAGCAAAATATTTTGGTATTTGCCAATTAACAGAGCTTTTGAAACCACTTCCTATTTGAAGAAATGAAGCAGATTGCGAGACACAGAAGTTATCCAAGAGGATACTTAAGACAGATGCACCAGGGATGACATCTCTCCTGTCATCAGTAGAAATGATACAGAGCATATTGCTAAGTTATTCAGCAATTTCCAAAGAATCTTCTTTAATGCACAATAAGAAACAGATCTTGGTTGTCTTTTCATGGATGTCAGACTTAAACAAAAACACAGAATGCACTTGCAACCATTGGTGTGAAAGGGTACTTTCAAGTACAGGCCTATTAACTGAAACATTCTGCTATAAGATATCAAAAGACTGCCTATTTGCCACAAACTTCACAAAGTTACACTCATTTTTCTTAGTGGCAGTAAGTGGTTTTAATGCAAGTAATGGAATTTAAAACCAGAAAGTCCTTATTACAATTCTGAGTGCCCTTTGTCCTTTGATAATGAACACCATATTAGCGTCTTGAAGGAAAACCAAAACCTTAAAACAGGATACGTTATTTCAGCATTTTGAACCAAGTGACCAAAACTCCATTACTGGAAGTTGATTGTATTTAATTGCAT
Organism: Oxyruncus cristatus; assembly: GCA_013399855.1. Classification (NCBI taxonomy): domain Eukaryota; kingdom Metazoa; phylum Chordata; class Aves; order Passeriformes; family Cotingidae; genus Oxyruncus; species Oxyruncus cristatus. Next base: position 1,485,355 of record VXAY01000232.1, read on the forward strand.
ATCGACAACAACCTAAAACCAAGTTCCAAACTCTCAGTTATGCCAGCAGTAAGAATAATATGAAGATGGACTAACATATCATAAACTAGGAAAATATGCCAAAAAAAAGGATAACTTTAAAAAAAGCCCAAAATTCATGTGTGATATTTGGTATAAAGCTATTTTATTTACTGCACTAGAAAAAGACAATAGGGGAAGGAAGGAAGGGAAAAGCAAGGCCAGGCAAAGCAGGGCAGTGTAAGGCATGAAATGCATCCAAGGGGCTGCTGGAACCCAATGTGTTCCAGTTTTAATTACTCTTACCGTAAAACTTACTTGGCTAAAAAATGAAAGCAAAATCTTAAAAATAAAAAAATATTTCATCTGCAAGTGCTGAACCGGGAAATTCCATTTTTTTGGTATGGGTAAAATTGATTATCATAGTAAAACAGGGCAGTATTTATTTGTACAGCATGATTAGTATTTAAAGAAACACAAAAACCCATTTGCATCTAAATTGTAACATGAAGGTTTAAAGCATATTTCTTAAGTAAACAAGCTCTATGATGCAGGAAAAAAAAGAAGGGTAACAAATTTTCCTTCCCACCAAATCAATACATAAGGAATACTCCTTGGATCAGAAATGTCAGTTAAATTATGTCTTTATTTGCAATTGATTTGGACCAGATATGCCTGGTCCTTCTCCATACATATATACATATATATATATATGTATGTGTATATATATATATATATATGTGTGTGTGTGTGTACGGCTTGCAGGATTTTAGTGAACTATTCTTTCTCCACAAAGTTGCTTGATAAAATCTCAGAAGTCCGAATGAAGGTTTTTCGAGAAATATACTCTGAAATGAACAAATTTTCACTGGGATTTTGTTTTGAAAAATTAATTTATAACCTCAGTTTTTCAGGCAGGGATTTGTATAATGCCCTTTTCTTAATTTTTAGCTTCTGGAAGGTCAGTAGAAGTACACAGTGGACGAAACCACCGATGCCTACACAACGCAGTGACTGTGACCGCTCGCCCTCCGCGGCGTGGATGGAAAGGTGTTGCACAGGTATCGAAAGTGAAAAGAAAGACATGAACCTGGATTCCACTACTCACCTCAGAAGGCTTTCGAGCAAATCCATTATCTGCTGCTGTGGACCCCTTAAAAGAAGCCCAAAGGCTTTGGAGCTGTTGTAGACCCATCAACTTCTCCCGCCCAGCTGTCGAGCTTAGAACCCTCAATGACCTCTCGACACTGCTCTGCTCTGGACCACACAGGCACATCAGTCACTACAGGGCTTCTTGTGGTGATACAAAGTGCTGTCAGGAGTGGTTAAGGTGTACCCGTTGTAAATGAAAAGAAAGAAAATGTTTTTTATCAGCTGAGTCCTTCTTCTCCCTAATTAAAAATGGACAGACCATACTGACTATATGATCAGATTGCTATTACTGACGTAACACAAACTAGGGAGGAACCAAACTGGCTCATAAGAGCGAATATGCTGCAAAATTATGGGTCTAAAGCTTGAGACACATTTTGCAAGTCTAGAATAAAAATGCCTTTTTTTTCCCCAGAATTTTGATTTAATGTAAAATTTTGAAAATGCTGTGGCTTTATTGCAGATTAGAATGAGTTAATATTTGTTAAGAGTTTGGCATTTTGAATACTAAGCATTAAAAAAAAAAAAAACCAAAACAAATCCGAAACTGTGAATACTGATTAGCTTAAGAAATGGAAAATGTGAATAGGGACCAACTCAAACTAGTTTCAGATGAAAAGTCTGAGGTGGGATTATTCTTGAAAGTATATTCTCCTTTATTTTGTCTACCTCACTTACAAATCAGGCAAGTAAAAGGCTATTCAGTCCATCTATTTCCAGATTATTGCAGTGTTGCATCATCTCACCAAATAGGAAAACTTCCCCTCACTTTATTTTTTACTGCTCTGCTGATTGAATTCATCCCCAAAACATCCATTGCCCAAAAACCTGGCTGCCAAAGGCTGCCAGAGGTGCACAGAGGGATTGGAATGAAGCTTAAATCCCACTGTAGCACAAAAAAACAGCTTGCAGGGAGCGGTGCCACGGTCTTTGCCACTGTTTTTGAAAGGACTAAAGTTGCTAAGGAGAAACAGAGTGATTTTGGGAACAAAATTGCATTTAATTGTGATGAATTCTCATTTGAATGTTCCCTGGATCATATTTAAATTTCCCATCAGCAGCACCCTGCTGTGGAGGATGGCAGAGTTATGGGGAATAAATGTCACAGTTTCCTCAGGTTGTCTGTGTGACATTGGAGTCAAGTCAAAGAAGGCTGCTGAGCCAGAAACACACACACACACACAGAGGAGAACAAAAAATCTCACCTGGGAAGTGGGAGCTCACCTGGTGCCGTGTGGGCCAGTAAGGTTATTCCATCAAAGCACAAACTTGGCTTCAGAGACGCTGTGGTTTGAGGACATTTGCTCCCAGTCACTGTAACCAGTTGCTACTGTGGTTGTCAGAAGAAATAGTGCTTGGAGCTGAACCTTTTGCATGAAAGTGAATGGTAAATTATGGATGACAATCTGGAAGAAATGGACATAAGAGGAAGGAGCAAGAAGCCAAGCTATTACATCATCTGTAACTCCAGAAATGAGAACTGGATGCAGCTTGCCATTAATGACCAAAGCTGTTATGTATTTAACAAAATGATATTTAGTGGAAGATAACATTCTTCTACCACCATCTGGATCTCTGAAAATCATGTGTAAATCGCTGAAGATTGACAATTAAGTGATAAAGCAATATTTTTCTATGAATTAAAGGGTGTCTTTGATTCTTCTAGCAATATGATGCCATCTAATCATGATGAGATTTTTAAGTGCTTGTATAATTTTCAGTATTATTCTTAATGGAGGATGTGTACAGGTGAAATCTCTGAAAAGATTTTAGTGTGTATAAGCAATGGACAATAGCACTGCCTGTAGGAACTAGTATTTCTTTAATAGCAGTTGAAATATTTATTGCTAATCAGCTGTATATGGCTTTATACTGACTTGAAGGACAAGGCAACTTTCCACAGACACCAGTAAGGGTATGAGACAGCTTTCTTGTCATCAGCAAAATGATATACAGCAAACTATTGTATAACTCAAATAGAACTGCTCAGAGATCACCTTTACAAAATATGAAACAGAACCCTGAGTCTTTCTTTGATGTTAAGGTTTTACAGAGCAACAATAATGTGCTCTGGATGAAGAAGGACATTGCTTTGATAAAATATATGATATTCAGTCCTACATACCTTTCCAGCCATGTAGCACTGCATTCTCTTTACAAGACTATTTTTTTAGTGCTATAGACACTTCAGAAGAGCAAAAATGTGACGCATAATAAAGTTGTGATACACAGAAGAGTAGTAAAAGACCAGTCCATATTTCCTGGCCCCAGCCAACTGACAGGGTTAAAAAGGTTAATACCCTGACACAGGACACCAGTGGCTACTGTTATATGGGGAAATCTTTTATTTTTTATGTTGCTTGTCATAAGAAAAGGGAAAGAATATCTGAAAGCTCTTTAAATCAAGCCAAACATCCTCAAGCAAACTCAAAAAAATCCAGATCTAATTGAATTATTACTTATTTTTCTGTGTTGTTTAAAACCCAGTGCTGACCGAAAATAATCTTCTAAAGAGACTATAAGATATTCTTGTACATTTTACATGATGATAATATGTTATACTGCAGACTTTCTTTTAATGGACTTTGAGATAGTGGATTTGTTTTCATGCACACACTGTTTGAGGAATATGCTTTCTTGCATAGTCACTAGTCTACTTTTTAGTTAAAAGAAGTAGGAAAATTTTCAAAAATTCTTAAGAAGCTCAGATTTAAATTAAGAATATATAATAAAAGTAGAAATTTATATTTACAGTCCTAATTTCCACTTAATTCAATGGGATTTAGGTGCATAAACAATTTTAAAAATCTAGAAGGGACTTTCATTTATGTAATCATAAAACCTCCAAATTATTTAAACAGAAAGTAGCTTTATAACTTCTCTTTTTTCAATATTACATAATATTAACTTTGCATAAACTGTGAAAGATCCTAGTTAACACAATTTGGACTTTGTATGGAATATTCAGTGAAATTTTCACTAGAAGTTATGAGTGTTTGGCTTCAGAGACACAGCATTTACAAGGATTCTTTTTCAAAAAGATATTCCAGCCATTGGTCTGGTAATGATATAGTCTTTATCTCCAAAAAAACAGACTAAGAATATTTACGCTTGAGGAAAAGACCTGCCTGTGTAAAAGAATGTTCAGCTTTTCCGCATTCACATTTGTAGGATCTCTTGCAAGACACTCTGGAATATTTTATTAGAGCAGGAAATAGAGCCATCAGAGTTGAGCTTGCTTAACCCCTCCTCACTTCAGAAACATCATTTGTTGTTATACCTATCCACAGAATTCTAGAAAGGGCTTTTTAAAATCTTGTTGGTTGTTTTTGTTTGAGTTTTTTTGTTTGTTTTGGTTTTAATCAGGCGTAAGGTACCTGCATTATCTGAAGAAAAACATTTGCATTTTGACAGTATTTTACAGAAGGCATTTTTTACTCCTATTTTTAACTACTTACAAGGGAAAATCTTTTCTCTCTCATACACTATGATAAGAACCTCTAATGAGTGTTCTTGCACCTATTTTATACTTAATTGCAAACCTTCACGTTATTGCAGAGATCACAGTTATGTGAGTAACAGCAGGCTGTGCAGATACGGCATAATGCTTTACAGAGGGCTTTGCAGCTCTCTGGACATCATCTAACCCCGGCAGAAGATGTTCATGACGAGGGGAATAACTACCTCTCTGGCCATTTACTATTCATGAGCTGCATTGTTACTTCCTCCAATAATAAAGCAATAATTGCCAATCATTATTTTACCCCTCCCATAAGGGTTTATTTGGGAGAACAATCACTAAGGAGTAGAATTACGAAGAATCCGATCCACAATTGCAAAGAATTGCGAGGAAAGTGGCCCTGGCAGGAGAGAAAAGAATGATCGGCAAATTTCCAACCTTCCCTCGGGGCAGGAGGCTCGGAGGAGCTGGGGGGGAGCGGGGGCGATTGGTGAGATTCCTGCATGGAACGGGACCCTCCGGGCGGACCCAGCACGCTGAGCAGGCTCTGCCCGGCTGTTCCCAGCGCTGGGCTGGCCCGGGGGGCAGAGGAGCCCTGTTTGCACAACACTTTATCTTAGTTAAGAAATCTGCCAGATCCACGATCTCAGGGTCCGTGGCAAAGATAATCCTCAGACCAAATAAGCGACCACGGCTAATTGAGATTTGACAATGCGGCGTTATTCACTTCGAGTATAAATTATAAACATGGTATATTTATTCTGACTTGTACCTTTAGCATAGTTCAAGATATTGAGATCCTGGGAGCAGCTTCTGTGTGACCGAGCTAACTATAGTACGGTCCTTGTTAATGATGCGTAAACCAACCTGAAGAAAAATCAAGAACTGCTTAAGCTTTAAGCTGACTCTGCAGCCAAGCCAAATATTTTCAGCTATACGTAGCTACATTGCTGCTCTGATTATTTTTTTCATTTTTTTTTTTTTATTTTCCATGCTATGTGTTTCTGTTTCTGCAGGTCACCCAGCTCTAAGGCCGGTTTCCATTTCATAAGTCGAGGTGAAACAGCAGGTTGGGTAGGAAGGGGTCTATCTATTGTGCTCTCTGCCAGATACTTGGGGTTTTCTTCCTGCTGCTGTTGATATTTGGTTTGTCTTTGCCTGCCTCTCTTCAATCTAACTTTAAAGTCACAGAGAGCATAAATCTGAGGTTGAATGGTTTTAGTTTGGAAAAGTACAGAACTAATTTTGTTAAAGTTCATTTACTTTTGATGATAGTCATTCAAAGAAATGTATTTCAAATAACAGGCTATTTTTATCAAATATTATTTTGCCTGTTTTTAATAGATGAAAGCGAGGAATATAAAGTATCTAAAGCACATTTTCTTAAATAAAAGCAGCAGTAAATTCTAACAAAAAATTGATCTAGCAACAATTACTCACTGTTTCCTCCAGTACCAGAAGTTCATGAGGATCTTATTTCCCTGTTCAATACATTTTGCCTCTCTTGGGCCTGAGAGACCAACATATCTAAATATGTTGCGAATGGGAGAAGGAATGGTGCTTCTGCAGGGTTGCAAGCATCATCCTGATTTGTGGGGAGAGGAGGACAACAAACCCCTCTTCCAAAGACAGATTTTGGATGTTTCGGCTACTTGGTTTTATCCAGTCTCTTTAAATCTAAATGATCAAAAGAGAGAAGCAGGGAAATAGGGAATGGAATACTCCAGACTTGGTAGAAAGGGCAAAGCTTCGGCGTTAGTAGAAGAGGATCCCAAAAGCAGAAAACTGTAAAAAGGGTTTAAAAATCAGCTGTCCCCTGCTTGCTGGAGTTTGGCACAGCAAAGGCAGGAGTGGCAGACAGAGAAGTTTTTAAAATTACTTTTCTTATGATAACAGTTAAAAATAATCCTTGTAAATGTTATAGTAAATTTTATTCAGGTTAAAATCCCTAGTTCATTACCAATGCCTCTGGAATTAGTCACTGTCACAGCAAATTAGCAAGGGAAGGTGAGGTGGAGACTTACCCCCAGTGGCGCAGTGCACGTGACCCCATGCAGCACGTGGGAGCAGGGCTGGCATGAGGAATTCCAGGGTTTGGAGACTAAGGAGCTGACTCCAGAAACTGAATTTTTACTATGTCAAAGTGACCCTGAGTGTATGTATTTAACGGTCAGGGAAGCCAAAGCAAGCAAATTGAAGAGTTAATGCGAAGTCAGATGTAAAGCAAGCAGCAATGTACCATTACAGCTATCCAGGCTCCCTGCGGATTATTGCCACACAGAGAAATTATGTCTTGTGGTTTCCTGACATGTTCTTTACTGCATGATCAGGCTCCAAATGACTCTGGCCACATGATGCCAAAAGCAAACCTTCTCAAATACACTGTGACCTCAAAAGGGTATTGGTGCCTGAGGAACCCACCAGCCTGGTGCACACAGGCACAGTAGGGCACACCGGGAAACACCAGCTCTTACATGACCTGCAGATTCAGGGACTCTCCCAGGTTTCCATCACATACCATCTCCTCCCAGGCTTCCTCAGCTTGGAAGATGTGAGCCCTTGTACAGGCTGGAGAGAGATCAGCTCATCCTGCTGGTGGTGGAGGAGAAAAAAGATCGCACAGGGTGGTGACATGTGCTTCCTCTCCTCTTTCTCCTGGTATTTCTGGCACCTTCAGCAAGACGTTAACACTGTCATATAATGGAGTGGGGAAGAGTATTTTTACAATTTTTATGTCATCAGAAAGGTTTCATATTGGCCTTTTTTTTTGTTTTATAGACTAGTTGCAACAAGCTACAGTTGTGGAAGATACAATGTCAGTGTAGTGTACCTTCCCAGCAGGTAGGAGCTGTGAGCCTCCTCGAGCTGCTGGCAGGTGTAGCCAACCCAAACCACCCTCCTTCCACATCCTCACTCCAAAACACACCCTTGCCACTCACTCAGCAGCAGCATCATGGGCTGTGGACCAGACCATTCCTCTGAAGGCAATCACAGGAATTTCTCCAGAAGAAATCTTTTCTGCAATCACTCCCCAGTGTGCCCCGTGGCACACCCCGGGTCCTGCCCTGGGGCCGCTGGGCTGGGCTGAGCTCCCAGGACTAGAGAGGTCAGTACACCCTGAAACTAATGGATTTGAGCTGTGGGTTTTTTTCTCTTCCTTTTTGGTACAGATATTTTCTTTAGGGGGATATTGTGATCACACCTGCATTAAGGGGACTTGAGAATGTAGTGCAGAAAAAATAGAAAATGACATCCTTGGCTCTTTCTGGTAGTGTTACTGCTCCATTCCCTCAACACGTTCCCCTGCAGAAGGTCCTGGGTACTGTCTGTGCTCTCTGGGGATGTTGTTGTCTAAAGCAAGATTGTGGTATTTACCCATTTCCCAGTACTGAGATCATTGTGCAAATCCACTTGTTAAAACAAAAAACCAAAAAAAAAAAAAAAGAAGAAGAAGAAAAAAAAAAAGCCAAACATTTGGTTTCAGAGCTTCACAGCCTCCCCAAGGCTCCAGGTTTGACCTGCAGAATTCTAAATGTACACTTCTTCTAATCCAACTTTAACAAAAGTGCAAATTACCACTGAAAGTGGCAGATACATTGGTGCTTAGAATTATGTCTCCAGGCAGGGCCATGCTACCTGGGAGGAGAGCAGGAACCTGGACTGTACAGCCTTGCCATGGTACAAAGTGAGACAGAAGGACAAGGAAAGAGGTTCCATAAACATATAATCTCTAATATGCTGGGGTTGTTATAAGAAATCTCACAGAAAAATGAAGAAATCATTAAACTGTCATGAAACAGTTCTGGATTTGGTATGTGTGGACTTCACTTGTTACAGCCCTGTTGGAATGTGAAGAAAACTACTTCTGTAAAATTATTATGTAAAAAAAAAATAGCATGGTTTCAGTTGTATTAATGTTACTACAAAAACCAAAGCCAAAGGCTCCTGACATAGCACCCATGTAACTACTACCATAGTGGAAAAAAGAAGCTGGCCCAGAGTGCTGTTATTTGCCTTGCCAGCTGTAAGCCCTGTGCTTTGTGGGCTGGTACTATTCAAATGTGTGATTTTTTTTTTAATTATCACGCCAAGAACAATATTTCTTCCATTATATAACACGCTCTTGCCCAGGGAAGGAAGAACTCTTTGTTACATGTATATTTACTTTCTCACACATACTGAAAAAATTTAGGCTCAGCAAAATTCCTAGGAAAGTGCTTCAGAGGACGTGCATTTTGAAATCTAGTTTGTTTTGTGGTTTTTACTGGGGAGGGACACACATCAGTGAAAGAATAAAGCAAGTTACAAAGGCACTACCTGAAAATACAAATAGATGGTTCAAAACACAGCCCCATACCAGCTACTGTGAAAAAAATTAACTCTACTCTAGCCAAAACCAGAACATAAACAAAATTCAGGGGAAGTTTAAAGAGGATTAAATGCAAATTCCTCTGTAGAAATGGAGCTTGCATGTATGAGAACTTAAAAACCATCAAAACTAGACTTTGGCTAGTTATCCCCGTCTGATATTTCAAATGACAGTCATAGCCCTTCTTGTTAGCAAACTATTTCCAATTTAACCTCAGTATTTTTTACAGAAGTACTTATTTAAAAATCCCCTAAGTGCTCAGTGAAAGCACAACTCACCTTAGGGACTGCTGGAAAGCTGTTGGCAATGGGCAATACCTCAGACCACCTGTGTGTGATAACTGCTGCCCACCCGACCCTTCCCAGACTAGACAGCACCTAATTAAGACACAGTATCCAAGAGAATCAGACATAGAATTGTGGTGTAAATATTGTGCCTATAACATATTTACAGCCTTTTTTTTTTATTATCCCTATGACCATAAAAAACAATTTCTGAATCCCTTTTACCAAAGTTTAAAGGAAGTGAATGGAGTGGTGTAAATATCAAAACAAGCCAACAGAATTATTCAAATCCCTTCTCAAGGAGTATTCACCCTGCTTTATTTAGAGTATACTAAGAGAAAAACGTCCTTTGAACAACGTAATCCGTACTGGAAATCAGAGAATCAGCCATGCAGGAGAGATGCCCCCTGGGAGACGCGGGTGTTAAAGCCACAGATGACCTCCGGGCAGTGCAATGCCTGTTGCAGCAAACGTTTGGAAAAGCGTGTCCTCAGTACCTCTCTGTGCCTGTGGGTGTCACTTGCTGCAGGCGATGCAGCAGCCTCTCCACGAGCAACAGCAGGACACGGGGTGTCAGACTTGGAGCCACGGGCACCATTCATGGACATCAACAAGTGCAGAGCAAGCCCTGTCCAAAGCGGCTCCTGCAGTGCTGGGTTAGCCACAGTTATTCCTCAGATTATATCTAATGGCTTCTGCTGCTCCATGCACTGCACACACGGGATGTCAAATTGTCCACAAAATCCCGGGTTACACTTGGGTACCTGAACACTCCTCCTTTCCTTCCCAAAAGGCAGTTTCTGCCACACCTCCTCCTCCTCCTTGGAGCGACTGATCACTTTGAAAGCTATTCTCATTTTAATAGTCAGAATGACATATAGTTTTAAGCAATCCTTTTGTTTGTTTTTTTCTTTTGGTTCTTTTTTCAGGCTCAGTCAGAATATGGTGAAATAAATAAAAGATTTTTGATCTTGATAAAATTTGAAAATGGTACATCTTCCGTAGTATAATAAAAGTAAGTGGGCATTAGAAGGAGTTTAAAATCCTTTAAAGATATAAATTCTTTTCACAACCTTATACATTTCAGCAGTGATCCAAAAGGACTAGAAAAAACATGTGGCAACATAATACTACAATGTAAAATAAAAACACAGATTAATATCAGGAAACTACAGACTATTCCATCTGAGATTGTGGGGGAAGTCTCTGAAACTATTTTAAGTTCAGGTTTTTTATTTATGGGAAGTACTTGAATGTTGACATTGAAAGCAATTCTTGCAAATTCTCAAATACAGAATCTACAAGAAGAGTAAATAAAGAAAAATGTTGTGAGATTAGAATCAACAACAAATCCCGCAGACTTTTGATCTTTAACATAAAATGACTAATGGATGAGAAAGTGACTTTCAGTTTAGATAACAAGAGCCAGCTCCTTGAATCAAATAAATGTACAAAAGAAAAAACAGAGCCTGTTCATAGCCTGTGAGGAGCAACAATAAAACTTGCAAAGTTTTATTGCAAAGGAGAAGAAATGAACTCTTGAATAGACAACTGCAGAAAAGCAAAAGCCTGTCAGACAAGGGAAAAAAATCCATAATTTGACTCATCACTGAAAAATGCAGAGAATTGAGAGAAATGGGAACTAACAATATTGCCTGCAGAAAAATCACAAGTGTTCTAATAGAGCTTAAGTAGCAAGATCAGAGTCGCTTCCTAAACTGCCAAAAAGATGTTCAATATAAACAATTCAATCACTCACTCAAAAATTCAGTGAATCCATGCTGCAATTTTGGGACTTAACAGTGAATTCAAGGACTGGCCCACTTGAGCAGAGTGCTTATGTTAATCACATGGATGATTATAGGCACCTCCCTTGGTTTAGCTTCATTGTTCAAAGCAATATTTTTTTTCCAAGAAAATAATCCTTAGTTCCTTCTGCCTTTGTTCATGTATCTTTCTTTTGCCAAAACCATCATGGACTCATGGATTTTTAAAGACAAAAAGAGCCATTACAACACAGACCATATATTTCATACAGTGGCTCATGCCTCTGGGACAGCATTTTGTAGATTGAACCTAAACTTGACTCTTAGAAAGTTATCCAAATTTGAACTCACAGTGGTAGAAAACCTACTACATCCTCTGGCAGTCTGTTTCAAATGCCAGTTGTCACTATTCCAAGCTCATGATTCTTATATTTACAAAGAATATGCATAAATAATAAAAAGAATTCTATTGTTTTACCCTTGCACCTAAGACAGAAAAAGGCCTGTTTATTGGCAGCAGGAGCACGTCTTCCTATTAGCGTGCTAAACTTGAGGTTACGGGTCTGAGAAACTTCTTCACAGAGATAAATGAACACCTGAGAAAACACAGGCTTGTTAAAAAATGAAGGTGTATGGCTCTACTATGTGGCCATGTGCCAACAATATGAAAAAGCAGCTCCCAGCACCTGCATGTGCATGTACAGGTTTTGATTTTTAGCAGAAAAGTGAGGGTGCATGCCACCTATTAAAGTGCTGGAGAAAAGCTTTGATCCCATTGACAGCATATATATGTGTGTGCCTGTGCATATAGGTGCACCTATTATGTATGCTAAAGGTATTTTAATTATTCATGTAGGAGCCTTTTTTAAGATGCCATTTTGTTTCCTCCAGATTTTTGTGCTTATCATTTAGTAATACCTGGGATGACTGAGAAGTTGAGAAAGAGGAAAGGCCTGTGTTTCGTAATTTTATATGCTTTATTGAGCAGAGCACCTGGAATGAAATGCTTGCTCCATCAAAATCAATGCCAAAAACCTCCACCCATTTCAGCAGGGCCAAAATTTCAAACCCAAGTCAAAAGGTCAGCTTAGGTGCTGAAAGGTAAACATCTGCTAAAGCAGGAAAGAAAGTTCCCTCATTGTTGGCTCAAATGCACAGACAAGACAAGGCAAGACACAGCAGAGGAGGCTAAAAGCAGGGTGAAAGTCTGCTGTAATGAACAATGTCCAAGGTCTGAATATGTGGTTATAAGATTGAACAGAATCCCTAAAGAGTTATTTTTTAAATATAAAGATTCATGTTAATTGGGATGAATGGATCTGAAGGACTTCATTGCCTCCAACAGAATTTCACCTCCAAAGCTCCTGACCTGCTGCATCCTGGCCCCAGAGCCACTGGACCTGTCCCCAGAGGCTGTCAGTGGACTGATCCTTCTTGCACTGTGGCATATGAAACAGACACTTTTTCTATTTTACCTTCCCTTCTATGCTAAGAAGATTGGGGGCAGGAAGAAAGTTCAGTTTTTACCAGTCTTGGCAAAACTTGGCCTCTTTTGGCTCCTGCTACTACAGATGCCTAAATGCTCAAAGCTCTATTGCACCCGTGACTGGTTTGAGTGCTGCTCTCTGCTGATCACTGTGCCCCAGGAACCAAATGAGCTCATTCCTTCAGTGAGTTGTGCCCTCTAAGACCTTTTACTTGCCTCCTCTTCCTGCTTGTTCCTGCCTGGAGCCTGGTTAGTGGCAGGAACAGAATCATTTACCTGGGAAATCTAAGCTGCCAAATGGCCCAGCCAGCACCAGAGCATGGCAAAACTGCAACTCCAAAATTGCTCCTGGGCAATCTGTTTTATTTCTTGATTAGTTAGGTGTCAGTCTACTGCACTAATTTTCTAAAACCTTCAGTCGTTTAATTTTTAAGTGTCTCAAGCAGGACAATGCTTTCTCACACTCTCAGCTCTGATTCCATGTTCCAGAAGTGCTAATGCAGTCCCTCATTTTCAAACAATCTGCCAGAGCAGCAGAAAATCAGAATTCCTTGCCAGGAAAGCCTTAACAGGTAGGGTAAGAAGGAGAAATATTTTCTTCTTAGGGGTATGACCCCTTTTTTTATTTCCCGTAGTTAATTGTGGGTATTAACAAACCGTAGCTACAAGTAGATACAGGAAAGGCAAGAAATAGCTTTTTCTATGTATCCTACTGCTTCAGGTATCTAGGCTGTGATTCAGCTAGTGAAGGAAGGAAGCATATGCTTCTCTTTAAAAACAGAAATTCCAGGTACATGGAAACCAAAGGAACTCTTTTGCCTCCTTGTCCTTTTAAAGATACTCCTTTTTCCTATGCACTTCAATTAGTTCTTTCTACAATTTCTTTAATTTGCCCTTGAAAGAATTGATTTTGTGACTCTTAGAGGACATTTCTTATAATCCTTTCCATATGTTTATTTTCCCTTTGGATAAAATACAGTAGTTTCCTGTTAAGTTCCTACCTTCTTCTAATTTCCTAGGATGTGCATTATGTCATTTTGGTTTTGTGTTTTCGAAGGTGGGACAATTTTGTGTAGGTCAATTTTATCAGTCTTCTGCATATGAGGAAGAACAATAATTAGATCACCAAAAAGTCTCCCCTTCCCTAGTGAGAATAACCTTATTTGCCTCATCCACTACTCATTACATAAATCTTACTGTTTTGCAAGTGTCAAGGATTTCAACATTTGATACAGAGATTTAGATCTCATCACAAAGTCGTGTGGAAAAATTGGGTTTGCAGATAGCAGCAAGAGCATCAAAACTCAATTAAGCAGCACACAATTCTCTGGCAACGACTGGTAACTTTTGCTCCTAAACTAAAATTACTAATTGTCACTAGCTTGAATTTCCCGGAAATATCACAAAGAGATTCTTGAGGTAAACCAAATTAAACTATGAGTGTATTGTAGTTTGAAAAGTGTCACACTAATTTGCAGCAGGGGTTACCATGTTTATTTCCTCTCTGTGGCTTCCAGATTAAATGTGGGCAAGGAGATTTACACTGAGCTTCCTAAGTTTGTTGCAGTTCTTCTCTGTGAATCTAAGGTGCTAACTTTAATCATTAGAATTTTAATCATTACAGAGAGATATAAATCTAAGGCAATTAGTAAATATGCCAAAGGAAAAAGGACAATTTGATGATCCAAATTTGCAGAAAGCAAAGCAGCACTCAGCAAGACTTTGAGAAAGACAATGAAATCAGGAGAAAGAGACCTTGAAGAATTAGAAAAGGGAAACTCAGGATGAATTTTCCTAGTTTGAAAGGATTTATTTTTCTCTTCCACTGCCCAGCTGAAAAGAGGAGTGAGATGACACATTTAGCATCCCTTACCAGCAGTTACTCCATTTACCTCAGTGTCCTGGCTATGTTTAAGTACCTCTTATTTGCAGGGGTGCATTCTCCTTAATTCCTTTCCAAGCTTGCAGAATAGGAGCAGGCTGGTACAGAAGCCATGTAGCTGCATTGGCCTGGCACTGATCCCAGGCTCATCAACCCTGCTGTTTGCACTTCCCAAGTGGGTTGAATTTATAGTAATATGCTGCAGAAAGAGACTGCTAGCTGAAGTATTTGCTGAAGCAGCTTTCAGAAATGACCACTGACCATTGAAGATTAATGATGTACTCACAAGTATTTCCAACAGCACTTGCAGGGCAAATACCAGGCTCATGCACCCCACCAAAAAGGATGGACTGTGCAATCTCTGTCATGGACTGCACATGATTTAACCATGACCAACTTGAGAATTTATGTGCATACTTATTTTAAATATATTTTATCATATCAGCTGTCCAGTAAGTTAATGACACTGTAATATTTCTGACATAACTTCATGCACTGTGGCTGGGAGAACAACAACAAGAAGACTTAAGAGGCTGGAAAATATCAGAACTATGAACATGTCCTTATTTACTGACTCTATACAAAAGTCTTGAATTCACTCTGTATCTAGCCTGGAGCTGAATTCTTTCTGTAGATCAATACAATGTAATCATCATTTTCTTATGTGGGATTCACTCACTATTGATATATTCCTTTGATAGATGCACATGTATTACCACATATATTTTATCTGCCTTGGGTATTGGTTTTATCTATGATGACAGCATCCACAAACTAAAGTCAGATGATATATTAACTCTTTTCTAACTTGCTTTGACCACAGTTAAAGGATTTTCACTTGTCTGAATGTTTCCTTACTTTTCCAAGGCTCCCCATTATACTTGTGAAACGTTCTTGTTTGCAATGTCCCTGTGCTCTCAGGTGGGCTTTAAAAACAGAATAGCAACAGCCACTTTGCAGACTGCATATACTTTCCTCAAGATAAGCAACACTGAGTGTAGAATTACAATTCTTCTAAAGCTTTTGTAGTGTACAAATAGTGCACTGGGGGAACACAAAGCTCCCCATTCACATTTATTACCCTCTCTGTGTCATTTCTCACTTACCAGGGCACTTCTTGGTGCATTTTGACAAGCTCTGTGGATTTGAGCATTTTAAAAAATTCATTCATCTGCAAAGCAGCAGTTTATCTCTTATTTTCATTCTCTCCATTTGAATTTTCATTAATCTCTCTCATTTTTCTAGGTTAATGCTTATATTCAGAGGCAAAAATACCAGGGTTTGTTTGATGAGTTAAATAGTCTCACTGCATGACAGATTTGTTTGATGAAAGTCACCTTCCTTCCTGCCCAAGCAATACTTTTCCATATTCAGGAAACATTTTTAAGAGGAGACAGCATTGAGGTAATTCTGCCCCTGCTTAAATCCCGTGACACCCATATCCGAAACTTAATACATGGAGAGCTGAAAATAAGAGCTCTTTAAAAGCCTTGGAGTTAGGAATCACACACAGGCAGCATTTAGCCCTTTTGCTTGAGTTTTGTCCTTCTCTCAGCAGATGCAGCAAAAAATTCTTTACTCTCAGCAGTGAAGTGAATGATACAGCACTGCAAGTATGTGTCACACTTTTCTCATTCTTTCTTTTCTCTTGGTGAGAAAACAGACAGTAACCCTGACACATATGAATAGAAAGCCTTGCTTTTGACCTGTACAGACAATAGTCCGCCAGATAGCTGGGATACAAACATCAAGGAAGAATGAAAAAAAAGACAGATATACATGAAATCCTGGCTGCATTGAAGTGGATGGGAATTTTGCCATTGATTTGAATGGAGCCAGGATTTCATTGCAAAAGCACTGTTCAGCAGTAAAAGTTGTCACGGTTAAGTCTGTACACTCTCATGCAGTTAGCCCCAAACTCCTGATGAAAGGATTTGTAATTTTTCATATTGCCCAAATATTTCTTTTTAACAGCTGGCCTTCTCTCTTAAATACAACCTTGCCTCCAAGACATGCATTGAATGCTTTTGTTGATTTTAATATGACTTTTAGCAACTTTCCCACATTCCAGCAAAGCCCTACTTGAGCTATTTGCTTCCACTCAATTCCTCTTCTTGTTCTTCACATTTTGTTAAAAATCACTGTGAACACAAGTCAGGCTAACTCAAAATAACACAGAACCTGGTTGAACTGTGGCACTTTCTGGCCTCCTGATAGCAGCCATACATTTAGATAAACTACTTATCTGCTGCTGTTATCTTTATTATGCCAAACAGTTTCGTTACAAACATGGGGATGGATGTTAGGGGAACTTTTATGTGGCTGTTTCATTGGGGAATCTTCTTGCTTGCTATCTATATGGTCAGTGTATCTGTCTACCCTTGTGCCTGACTTTTGGAGTGGTAATGGTGTAGTTCAAAGAGGAAAAAGAAAAGCAAGTAAAGGGAAAATATTTTATATTATGCTCAATACAAAATACTCAATGATGTAACTGGCAATAAGGTAATGCCATCTGACTTACACGAGCCATTATGAGTTCACAGAGGAAAATGCTGTTACATTATTTAGGACTGTATGTTATCTGCTAAAAAGTAAATAGATCACCCAAACCAAGCAAAAACAACCTTTGACATAATACCAAATGCACAAGTAGAATTAGAGTACAGTGGCAGTGAGGAGAGCTTGACCCTGGGTAGGAGCTGCAGGTCAGATCATGTGTGGTGCAGGTCCCATGGTGTCTCACCTACAAAAGCCACTTCCCTCCCTGCGGGAGAAGGGGACCTGGGAGGGTTTCCCATTAGAGCCTGACAAGGAAAACTCTCATCCACAGAAAGATTTGTAAGAAAATGCTACTCATTTTCCTTGCTCTGCCACAGAGACAGCACTTAGCAGCAGAATAAGTGACTAGCTGAAATGAGGAAGAAAATGTCTTTGCTCCCTGTTTCCTGAAGGCAGGATGGGTATGGCGCTTTTATAGCTGCAGCAACCAGCACGGAGGCTTTGTGGATATTCTCCACCTCAGCACCTTGAACAAACCCCACAGCAGCAGTTGGATTTCAGCCCTACCTGAATTTCTAGGCACAGCCATTTGCTGTACCTTCACACCGTGGCAGTGGTTCTACCACGCAGAGACTCGCAGGCCCCCAGCTCCTGCTGAAGGCTGGGAATCACCTCTGCACAGATGACAGAGAAAGCTGGTGGTACCTGCCAGGTCCCATTTACTGCAGTGGGAGAAGAGAAAGAGCTCTAGGGCTCCTCGTGCCACGGCTCAGGTGAGCAGGAGCTCTGCCTTCCCCAGGCTCTCCCTGCAGCCCCCTGTGCTGCCCCAGTTCCTCTGAAGTGATGGGGATGGAGTGTCTGACCAGCCTGATGCTGTGGTTGGCAGTTGAAGGTGGTTTTGCCTGTGAGACAATCAAGGGGAAACCTCCCTAGCTATTTCCAAGAGAAACCTAAACTGAGAACAATTCACGTGAGTTTAATAAACACATCTTTAAACACAGTTGACGCCTCTACTGAAAATCTTCCAGTGATCCCAGCCCCTGATGGAAGTCTCATTGGGGGTACACCTACAGCTGTCAGATTTGACACATGAAATCAAGTTAATGTTCTTCAAATCAAATTTGAGGAGAAAGAGCATAAAAATTAAACACAATTGGTTTAGAATAAAATGGCTACTTCGTAGTTCTTGACCCTTTTATTTATTGTAAATATTTGTCTTGCCTTGGAGTAATTTTTATTTTGAATATCTGTAATTAATGACATGGTTCATTAGTTGCAGGGAAGCTAATGTAGCTCTGCTATACAGTAGTTCAAATAATTATGGGAGGTAACTCTTTCCACATGCTTGCAAATTGTAATTTCAAAATATTTTCCTAATGGTTCTCAAATAGAAATATTTCTAAGTGTAAATCAAAATCTGCCTATACCCAAGGAACATTAACAGAACATAGTTTAAGCATAACATGCCAAGAAGTATTATTTTTGGCTGTAACATAATTGGTATCACATGCTGTTGCTATTTTATATCCTCTTTTCCTTTTTGCCTTAACTTTTTTTATTTTATATGGGCACAGATATTACCTGAGGATGACTTTGCATACAAGATATAGGTGTATGCTAGGTACTGGAATTTCAGCCATTTAGTTTTCTTGTTTCAAGCTGAAACAAATATATGAAGCATTTAAAGAAACTAATATAACTCCCTTACACTTAGTAGAATAATTTTCACATGGCACCTTAAAAATTAATTTACCTAGGAAAACAAAGCATAATATCTAGAATAAGACTGAATCTGGAAACAATGAACACAGTGAATACTCCTATAAATCTCGCATTTATGTAGAGGTATTTGACTTGAAGTATTTCATCACTTTTTCCCCCCTTACCTGGGAGCTCTTCAGATGCCTGATAACTTGCAATCTGTATCCCAGTGGCTGTGTGGGTCTTTACCCAGTCTTTAGGATGAATCAGACATTCCACTTCCACCCCAGAAAACTCTTCATATGTGTGCCCACTTCGGAATTATTCTTTCCAGCCCATGGAAGATCCTCAATATCGTGTGCCCAAGTTAAAATGCAACTAAGAAATCCCAATAGTGAAACAGGATCAGGAGATATTCCTGTTCTGTCCTGCAGCTATTTAATGGGGGAGCCTGAGAGGAGAGTAGATATGTCACAGTTAAGAATGTGAACTATTTCCCTGTATTCACTCTCAACAACATTACGTAGATGTAATGATATTGTCAGTAGCTGACAGTCAGTGCCACTATCAGCTGATGGTATCAGTAGCTGATAGTCAGCATTACCGGGTTCATTGGTGCACAAAAGGGAACTTGTCATGTATTTATTCTTAAAAAAACAGCTTTAAAAGACTTTCAGGATACACTTCCAGGTATTAAAAGTCTCTCTAGAACTGAAATAGAAGGATTTGCTTCCAACCCTGCCAAGTAAATAAAGTCATTATGTGACCAGATCAGCTTGTGCTTGAATCTTCCATGACTGTGCAATAAATGCATTAACAGCCCAAACTGACTCAAGATTGAATATCAGTGCCTGCTATACCTTGAATACTTAACATATATGTAAGTTCCACTTAATATATATGAACTCCACACAGTCAGGTTCAGGTCTAAATCTAAAAAAAGCCTATGGTAGCCTGTCCGTTGAGCTGAACAATGTTTGGGTCAAGAAAATTTCTGGCTGCTGGCAATATGTTAAGCCCTGATCTCAGATGTGTTCCTGGCTGTGTCCCAAGTCCAGAGACGGGGACAACCTGGTCTCCTTGGGTTGGAGCCGAGGCACATGGCTCAGGCAAGGATGCAGGCATTTGAGTTTTCATGGTCTGGGCAAGTGGGGGACAAATACAGATTGGCACTTCAGGGGTTACCTGCATTGCCATGTACAGGTGGTCACTGGAGGAAAAAAGCAAAGTTAAAAAGTTAATCAAAGTTGAAAAACCTGGAAAAGTAACAGTACTTTTAAATACTCTGAAAAGACAACCTGTACACACAGCTGCAAATCTGGTTTGATTCTGGAAAACTTTAGAGAAAATTCTAATTGTAAGTGTGGCTTATTATGATAAGCGGGTGTGTTATGCAGACACCATTTTTCAGGAAACAGGACTGGGATAAAAACTTTGAAGAAGTAAGAAGTGTTTGTCCACTTGAGGAATAAAACGTATTCAATTATTTTGTTGTTTCCAGGTTTGAGCTATATATCAAAAAGATTGAATTGCCTTATTTAATACTGAGGATCTGTAGCCATCTTTCCTGTGGAACTCTGTTCCTACTGACTTGGGTTTTGCCATCTCCCCTTGTGTCACAAGGGAGAGAGTTAATTGCATATCCTGGGAAACACCCCCACATTTTAGCCCTGGATCAGCAAAGCCATGAAAAGCATAATTCACATGATATATTCAGGTGGTTCTATTTGGCTAATTGTAAAATTTAGAGCTCCCACAATAATGTCCAGCAACAATATAATCTAAAAAATTCAGTTTGAAATGCAGTTATATGACTACTTCTAGTCAATATTAGCAAATCAGATGGGTTATGAAATCTTAGGAATAAAATTTAAGAGCTTCCATGTCAACTTAGTATGGACCTCCTACACAGCTTGCAAACCACAGTCTTTTTCTCCTTTTTCACCTAGTTTCAGTGTAATCCATCAGTCTCTTAAATTATGTTATAGCAATCTGGAATTCAAACAGAGGTAGTGAAGTTAATTCATAAAGAACTTTGGCAAGTAACATCCACAAATATATTTCAGTCTTCTGAAACTATTTTAGAACGTCCAACAGCAACAGCAAGAGCAAAAAAAGCCATTTTGTGTGCACTCACATGAGAATTTTTTTGAGATCAGATAGGCACCTGCTGATGTGACTTCCCCACTTGCCTGGATGGTCTTCACCCCATGAAGCTGTGGAGGAACCCGTGGCCTTTCTGATCCTGAACTGGACGATGTGATTCGGAAGCCCCAGTAAAGCCCTGGAGCTGGTGATGGGTGATCCTTGCAATGTCAGATGCTCTACAGCAAGTATGTAATTTTACAGATTTTCTCCTGCTGAGCACATGGCCTCCTAACATAGATGCAGAGTATGTTTTTCAAACATGAATTATATAGTTTTACTAACTACCAGTGTTCCGTTTCCAGAAAGTCACATAATTCATCTTCCACAATGCCTGATAGGTGGAGTACTTGATTCAGTAGAAGACTTATTTTTTTGCAATTACAAAGGAATTTATTTGTCCTACATTTGCCTGAAAACATTTTTAGGTATTCTAGATACTACTATTTGCCAAAAAATAATAACACCTCTATCCTCCCTCAATATTTCCTCCCTCAGTGGAGATGGAAAGACAGTATTTACAACGAAGGAAAGAAAAGCATAGCTGGATTATGACTAATTCACCATGATTTGTGGTTGTATCCAAAACCCTTTGATATCAGAAACACAAGTTGTTCTACTTAGGTCAATTTATTTGGGATTGGAACTTTTATTCCTTAGAAGGGGAGTGCTTAACGATGGCGTTTCCTAATTTGTTTATATCAAAGGGGTTTTACTACTTCTCACGTTTGATTCGGCACTGTTGAAGTTAATGAAATTTTGTCCTTTGGTGCTATAAAAGCTGATTGACTGGTTACCATTAAAAGTGTCAGTATAAACCTAAGGATACTTCTCATAAGTAGTAAGAGGGATTTGGGATCCCTATCCTAAGTCATGTATAAAATAATAAAATAATATCTGAAATTCAGGGAGAGCAGTGGCAAACTGTTGGGAAAAGAGATATATTTTGATTTTTCTGATGGAAGTCACTGCGTAGAACATCCAAAAAGTTGTCTTCTTTTTATCCATATTTATGAAGGAAATTCTCCATTTTAAACTTCCTGGTAGAATTCAACCATTTGAGCTAATTTTGATTTCAGAATGGATTAGGCCTGAAAACTCAGCTGGCTACACCAAGAGAACAGACGTCCTTGTATTTCCTCCACACGCCCCCAGTTTTTGGACATACTGAACATAAAGCAAGACAGGCAGACAGTCATATTTACTTATAGCAGAGACATTGCCAAGTTTCTAGAACAACCTTTATCAAAAGTGTTTTTGTCCGTTATATGTCTCTTCCAGATACATTTCGAATTTTCATCTCTTTTCATATTCCCTTAGATACTTTGTTGATTTTTCTGTCTTGGCAACACAGTCTATCATTATATCTTGCTTTAAAATGTGTTGAGTGATTAGAGAGGAGTCAGGGCAAAAATAGCAACAGCTGCAACAACTGCCTGTGCCTGACCGAAAACACCCAACCCTGAGCGTCTTCGGGCACATGGAGCTTGTGAGGCCACTCTGTGGCCATGTCCATTTGGACTTAGACCCACCAAAGTGCTGTACAACAGTGACAGCAGGACATTACACAGGTTAGGTCTTCCATCTCTCCTTATTCATTTATCTTGGAACAAAAATTATCTATTTACTTACCTTGGGTAAAATATAGGTGACAGGTTCAGGTCTCTCTTCTTTCCAGTCTCTTCCTCTAGGCTTTATTCTCAATTAAAAAATAAAATAAGATAAGAAAACAAACCCACTTGGTAACTATCTCTGTCTGTATCTTATGTACTTCCTTGTAGCTTATGTATCTGCCACCCTTCTCCAGGTTTTGGTTTTGTCTTTCAGAGCAGAGATGATGCAGAATTTCTGTAGAATAAGCCATCATCTAGAGACTTAATCTCACTCTTACACCCACATCACAATAATAAATAAATTAGTAAACTAATAAACAGCTAGCAGTCTGCACTAGTGGTACTGTCACAGTTTGTATTGGTTGAAAGCTTTTTCACTGAAAAAAACCCCCAATTGAGCTTTACTATGAGGTACAGGAGGCATTTATCCCATGTGCATAAGCTACCACTCATGACTTCGTTCCCACCCTCATGTTCCCAACCTATCACCTATTCCTCTTTTAAATGCATTTGCTGATCAACTTTATTTTATTCATCATTTTGTGTCCCTTTCTCATAATGGAATTCCTGCCATGATCTGTCTAGAGATTTTCAGGATAAAAGCAAACCAACTACCGTATTTTCTTGTGGATGAGGCTTTTTGTCTTGGCCAAAAGCCATTTATAGAAGGAATACATCAGTTGGAGACCTTCTTTTCCAGTCTAAATGAGAAATTGCTCCTTATGTTGTCTTTCATCTTTTAAATATGTCCCGATCTGATCTGAGCAGCTGTCTATGTGAGATTTATTCCTCTGCTTGTTCATTGATGTTCTCGTCTATGCTAATCAGTCTTCCTTTGTACATCTTGGGCATTATCTTCTTAATCAAGTTTATTTTCAAGCCCCATTTCTTAGCTTTCATGGTCCAGTTCCTCCATTAATTCTTGTAGATTGAGTTTTTAGACCAGCATGATATCTGACAATCTGATTTACTTTTTTTTTTATTATTATTTTTTTGACACTGGGTGTTCATTTCTCTCATTCTAGACATTCCTTTTACAAAATTGCTATTGAATATCTGCAAACAGCTTTAAAACAGTAGAATCACATAGTTTAATTTCTCTCTCTTTCTCTCCCTATAAATACACACACACGCACATATATAAATAAGCCCACACAATTTAAACATGTGTTGGATGTTTTACATTACTCTGTGCTTCCTGGAGACACAAAACAGTGTAACATTTTTATGTGCTTAGGCTTTTCAAAGCTCTGACTGTTGAGTTTTCCTCCAGCCAAGCAGCATGTTCCTGCAGTTCATGAATGCCATACAGAATAATAGTTAGGTCTCTATTGGTGCTCCAGTAACTCATTAATCATTTGAGTACTATCCGTTACAAAGCACTCAGAACAACAGCCCGTCTGTTTTCATTGTTTAACCAAGTCACTACAGGGTGGCAATTCCTGTAGGAACTATCTTCACACACTTCTGAAAGGACCCAACCCCACTGAGCTTAACATCTTCCAGTCCAAGGTACCACTAGAATAGTTTGGAGTCCCTCACAACTTCCAGCGTTAGGGGTTTTTATTCTGCTACCTGATTGGTTGCTGGTTCTGCTTCATCTTTGGGATTGTGGAAAATACCTGTAATGATCACACAGGGAACATCACTAAGACACCACAGGTACTCCCCAAAGTAACAGGCAACTACTTCATTCACTCAGCTGCAGGGCTAAGGGTGGCTAAATAACCATTCCTCCTTGTGTCTCATGCAAAGCTGAAAGGATTTCAACCAAAGAATGGAGACTCTGGCTTGTCTTGTTTCATCCTCCTTCCGGCCCAATTTTTCCCAGTATAGAAACATTCTTCCTCTTGTCTACCTGCTCTCTCCCAAACAACACTTATGTGGGATTGTAGGTAGAGGAGAGGATGGGAAAGGTCCAGAGCATTTAACTCTGTCCTCCCCCCCTGCCCCAGCTTCACACCCAGATGTCCTCTTCTTGCAGTGTGATCAAAGACTTTCCAACTAAAGGGATGCAGGTTGTAGCATGGTAAGCTTACATCTTCTTCGTACAGGCCTAAATCCTTGTTGCCAAAATGTCCAGTTTCTGAGGACAGGCATTCCCTGCTGAGCAGTTCCCTTGCAGCACTGTGTGACAGTGGAGGCTCAATGACCAGCTCCTCTCAGGCCACCATTTACCGCTTTCTCTGCACTTCTGTTTTTATTCAGGCACTCAACCTCTTTCCCCAGATGCTTTAATTCAATGGAAATTGTGAGGGAAATTTGTCTCCGTGCCCAGGACCCACCAAGGTCCCATAAACCGTTTCAATTTTATTACATAATCTTGATTATTGAGTGTTTTGCCGCTTACCTATAGTTTGCCAGGGTTTTAGTCCAAACACAAGGCTTAAATAGTGCATCAGACCTTGGAATGGAAATGAGCTTCTCCCTTTCTTGACTGAAGGTCCTTACTGCTGCCACTAATGCTTGTCACTCCCCTGACATAAATGTGTATTTCATAAAAAATTCTCATCTTCTAGCAAAAAG
Organism: Oxyruncus cristatus; assembly: GCA_013399855.1. Classification (NCBI taxonomy): domain Eukaryota; kingdom Metazoa; phylum Chordata; class Aves; order Passeriformes; family Cotingidae; genus Oxyruncus; species Oxyruncus cristatus. The sequence goes on from VXAY01000232.1 coordinate 1,510,235, forward strand.
CATGCAAGCCACTGCTCTTAGAAGAGTACAGAACTACATGGCACTATAACAGAGACCTGCAAAGTATCTTAAAAAAAAAAAAGTGAACAGGCTTTTTGAAAGCCAAGTGGCAGCTACAAGCCAAACACAGTGGGTGGCTTTCACCTATCCTGCTCTACCGCCACAGCAGGATTTATGGCAGTTCCCTTCACGGTTGCAGCTCAAGGTGCTGTTCTTCACTTCCACAGTCTGGGAGTTGTGTGCTTTGACATGACCAGCCTGCCTTTTCCTTTGATCTGTGATTGTAGATCAGAAAGAGTACACAAATCACAAGGGTGTCTGTCTGAGAAGATTATCTAAAGGCACAGCCCCCATCAGGGCTCTGTGTTTTACCTGAACCAACAGCACAGTGGCCAAAGCCTGGCCCATGCCCAAAGCCTGGCTCACGCCCACTTGCTTCTCTCATGGGGAAAACAGAGTGTAAGAGACAGTGATTTAAAAGGGGACCTTGTTTGGCTCCGTTTAACAGCACGGGGCAAACAGATGTTAATGCTGACATTCCATTGTTTTTTATTGTGGGCTTGCTTTGATAATGTTCAATTACATACATGTGAAAAATAAATAAAACCACATAAGCACGTGTCCTTTACAGCTCTGGTCAGTTTGTGTCAGGCCCCTTGTTTAGGTTTGAGTTGGTTTTTTTAAAAAATTGAAGATGCTTAGGCATTTAATAGCCTGAGACAGAAAGAGGTTCCTCAGTTGGCTTGCATTCAGGCTCATTTGTATTCAAATCCACATTTTGGAACAAAGAATCCAAAGTGAGCACATATTGAAGTCAAACCATCCATCAGTCACTGAGCGTGGCTCTGGAACATATTGTGCACACAGCCTCACAGAACAGGGCTTGTGAAGCACTGAGCTCCAAGGGGGTAAAGCCCCTTGCTAAGTTCGGCTCTGCTCCAGGAGGCATTTATGCATTTACTTAATTTTTAGCAAAAAAAGCTCTTCTACCAAAGCTGATGGAGCTGTATAGGAATCTGAGCAAACCTTCTGGTTTAGTGCATGTTGGAGCAGGGCCACTGACTGTTACACTGCAATATGAAGGGGAAGACTTATTGAACAGAGAAAGCCTGTTCTTTTAGGAAAGTGTCTCATTCCTCATCTGCTTTTCCCAATCCTAACAATCAGGCAGATCTGAACTGTATTTCCCTATTCAAACCTGCTGCTATTTATATACACTTAAAACTTTATGTAGCTTTACAGTTCTCAAGGAAGGAAGAAAAAAAAGTACAGGTAGTCAACAAAAAGATAACGTTTTCGGCCCTAATAAACAGTTTTACATCAAATTCAAAACTACACACTTTGGGCAGAACAGGAGCTGCTCATTTTGTTTCATAATGTCAGTTCAAAACAAATATGTTTGCATTTTAGTTATTTTGGTTTGGATTGTTTTTGTTTTTTTTTTTTTTTTTTTAAAATAAGGTTTTATTTTTTCTCCCCCAAGGAAAAAAAACAATTCCATGGAAAGCAAAAGGTTACAACAAAACCATACTAAAATTTTTTGTCCAAAAATGTTGCCTGCAACTTAATACAACTTAACAGCTATGTTAAGTATGTTGCCATCATTTATTTCTGTGGCACAGTCTTTCCTCAAAATCTATTGTGTCTTTTATCTGCAATGCACATAAATTATTTTTTGAACAGTAATGCATTGTGGCAATTGCCAAAATACAAGCGTGTGTAATATGCCATGACGTTTACGAAGAGTGCAATCGCTTCTTAGAGAGGTACTGTAATTGTTTTCCAGAATTAAACAGGAAATAAAAAGCCAAAGTGTACAGTGTATTATACATAATTGGCCAATCATCAAAATGACCAAGTAAGTTCAGGACTCAGCCCGTGTGTTAAACACAGCGAAGGAAGTGGCATATATTAACTAAGCTTCTGTATTTTATTTTCATTTCAAACCATATTACTAGAGCTGTGAGAGCTTGGGGAAAAAGAGTGGCCTGGCAGTACACACTTCTCTAAGAAGCTCTTCAAGCTGTATAGCCTTGGGAGAACTTCAATAAAGCCTCTTGCTTTTCCTTTTCAATATACCTCCAACTCTGGTTCAACAAGCCCTGTTTTGCTGTGCCAAAACCTTAAGCAGGCATTTTCAAATGAACACTTTAAAACATAATAATTGAAAGTTATATAGCACATCTCATCCCAAAGGATCCCGGAGCACTTTAAAAAGCTATCAGACTAACTCCACACTGTCTCACAGCAGCCAAATTTCTCCTACCTTCAGCTGCAGCTCTCCCTGTGCAGAGGCAGTCGGAACTGGGCCCTGTAATCAGTGAGGAAAGATGGAGGAAGGAGAAAGTAGCTGAAGTTGCAGCTGGTGAGTGAAACCAAACACACTGCTCCCTGCAGAACACCACTGTGCATCACACAGCTCTGACAGCAGTGCAAAATTTGTCACTGCAGAAATGCTGTGCAGACACTGATCATCGGCTGCCTGACACTGCTCATTTCAGGAGTTACTGGGAGTGCAACAGAGAGTTGAACCAAAGCATTTGCATCAATCTCAGTAACTCTTCAATGCACTTCTCTCCGAATCAGCAGAAGGTGTGTGTGCCTGCTTATCAGCTCCAGATTTTATCTACAAATGTTGTTACAGTTTCTATCTGATTTCCCCAATTCATTACTTACTGTCTGCAGCACTAGCAGAAATGAGATTAGACCTCCTTCCCTTCTGAATGAGTTCAGTAATTTAGAAGATTTATTCTCTTTTTTTTTTGGTCTCTCTATAGAGAACCAAGTTCTATTGATATTTTACACTACTTTCAGTGGCCAAAATCTAATGTTAGAAAATCAGGATTAGAGTTCCAAAAATATCCAAGCCCTGTATCAATTTTTCCATAATTAGTGTAATGTTTGTTCCTGAACACAGATTGATTTGTTACTATTAAAAAAATCAAAGGGTGTTTCCCATAGCAGCTAGCTCTCTAAGTGCATATAATTTATATATACAGTTTATTAAACTATTCTATGTACAACGAAAATATAAACAATTCTGAGGTCAAAGGTTATCAGTGTTATTTGACAGTTTGTGTTCAAATATTTATAGAAATTGTCACAAAGAACGAGTGCTTACCCAAAATCTTTCTGTACCTTTTAAACTAACTGGACAAGATTTAAATATTCACATCCTTCCTTAACAACCAGGGATTAAGCCCGTGGTAAACTCCCCCACCTTCTATCCCTTACAGAGCTCCAATTACCAACAAAACACATAACCTCCAAAATTCATAGGCAAGGATGTATTTTTCAAAATGACCTGAACATCAATCAGCACACTGAGGCTTTTCTAGTAAGGAATGACATTAACAAAGGATTTATAGACACCTGCCTCCTCTCTTTAGAGTGAAAGGGGATGCCTTTGCTCATTTTAACTACAAAAGTATGATACTGGAAAGTCATTCTAAATAGCCCAAAGATAGTCTAGTTATAGACTAGTCCAAAGCTGTTTGGAGCTTTCTAAATCAAAACTAGTGTCTTTTTAAGTTCAGTCTGGAGCTAATACCTGTAGATTACAAAGCAGCAGGACCTTGTGCCATTACACCAGCAACTATTAAATAGGCGACATCCTTCTTTATCAGTCTGTTCAGCTGGAGTTCTGGTCTAATCAAGGCTGCACTGTAGCCACCTTATCTGGAAGTGGCAAAGACTCCTGGTCCACATCAGAAGGAGACAAGTTTTTTTCTGTGCACAAATCCGACCCAAAGAAGAATCCTGACTAAGCAGCCTTAAAAAAGGTGGAAACCACCAGGCTGGCTACACCATCTCTTCCCTTCCCCAAATCCTCCCCCCCGTTCCTTCCATCTACAGCTATACTTTCATTTATATTAGGAACAGGTTTCAGCCCATAAAGGTCCCCCTCTGACCTCAGACTTACCCCACACTGAACTAGGCACAAAGCACTGCTGGCTGAATTGGACATGGTGTTGTTTTAAAGCTGGGTGGCATCAGCCAACTGAAAACTTTTCAGACTTTACCTCCTAATTAAGGGCTTCACTACACTGGGAAATTTACCAGCATAGTTATAGTGGCTTAATTATAACTGTTATAATGATGATATAAATATAACTCTCTATTTCAACATTCATATAAGGACTATGAGTGCTTATCTCTGGTTTATTTTATGTCACTATGAAAGCTGTTTATGGAGAAAAAGATATCTTTACTTCATACTAAATATATCCAAAAGGGGAGTTATACTGGTCAGACTGGTGTAATTACAACTGATAAAACTACCCGGGTTCAACCAAGCCAACGAATGTTCCCCTGCACGCACCAGAGTCACGTACACGTTACGAGGATGAAAAAGCAGCAGGAAGCTCATGGAGTCCCACCTGACAGCCTCCTCGGGAAGGAAATGCCCTTCAGCACTTACTGAGATTGTGCAGAAGGGGATGAAGACTGACAATTGAGGGCATACTTAAAATTAGGGTGGGTGACACAGGTAGTACCAGCTACAAACACTCCAACTTGGCAGTTACGCTTGTGCAAAGTGCCAGCATTCAATCAGAACTGATCAAGAGCTCTACTCACTTCTCAGTGAAATAGCAGCACTTTTAACAGCTGACCAGCACCGGCTCAGAGCAGGGAAGAATGCCAGCTGCCCACTGCTCCTTGGGGACCCTTGTGGAAAAATATAAGCTTATGTGGTTTACTTAGGAAGCAGCTCTAATATTTGACTTCCTCAAATTAGGAAGCAACTGCAGTGTGAACCTGGCATCTCTAATATTTGTTTCTTTCACTAATAAGTTCCTGACATTTCAGATCCTTATGTACTGACATGACCCTCCACGTGCAATTAGTGTTGCTCTGCATTTTGACAGAGGTTCACAGAAACTGGAATTTTTTGCATTCATTGAATATTGAAAAACTTATGAGACTCTTGATTCCAATTTTTAAAGAAAAATGTTTAAGCTAACATTTCACTGGGCATTATCCATTATTTTTATCCACATAAAAATAATCAGAAATAATTCCAGCTATACTTCCAAGACAATTTTGAAGAATACACATTTATCTTTATAACAAACTGATTAACAATATGCAATGCCTTATAAGCCTTTCACAACAAAGAAAAAAAAATAAGGTATGATTTGTTGTCAATTATTTAGCTTAAGCTCTGGATGTTTCACTTTATTCCAGTGGATCAAACAGATCTCAGCTTATAGAGAGCTGTCAGAAAATTAGCTAGACTATGTTTTCTCAGCAGTAAGCTTTCTGAATCACTTTAAGAGTTCTGTTCAAAAGCCATCTGCTTATATTTGCATGATCTCAGTTGCTCTTGATTGCTCAAATTTAAGAACTCCAGCTTAAAACAAATGAATTTCAACCAAACAGAAACCAATTCCACCTGGAACAGGGATACAGGGCCCATGGCATGGGTGAAGATAGAATGACATACAGCTAACTTTGGAAATCCAGGAAATAATCTCCTGAAAACTCAGGAAGATTTACGCCTTTCTAATCCAATCATAATTCACTTCTACAAAACATGGAATGAAATCCCCAGAGAATCATCCAAGGAAATTCTTTGAGCAGACATATGGGGAAATTCCTCAGTAAAGGTAAAAGGTCATATATTAACCTGAGACAACTGAATAAAATAAAGGAATAGTGATGGTCTCCAATCCTTATAAGAATTGTCATTTTCTGAGAACAGCATAGGTGAAAAAGGGCGAAAACACAGCAGCACAGATATACACAGCCTTTCTTCTTGAAATTCTGTTAACCAATAGGTTAAATTCACTGCAGATAAATTCACAGGAGTGCAGATCTTAAGAAGATCCAGGAGGCTAACACGTGATTTAAAACTCTGCTAAGAAAAACAGAAACCCAGATACAACAAGGTTCCAGTCACCAGTGGCCACTTCAAACATGCAATGTTCGCACTGCAATACAGAATCAGGCCCATATATACTTTTATTTCTTGCTAAAAATGCTCTAAGTAGGTGTCATTGGTCCTTTCCAATACAGTTTCCAGCAAAGTCACTTGAAACAGGAGGAAAAATAGCATTTTGTTACAGTCAAGCCCCAAGATAAAACCAATGTCTTTTCTTTCCCTGAAACTCAAGGAAAGATGAGTAGACAAATACAACCTAAAGCACTGTACTCTATATTCCATTCAAGAACACACTTTTAAAGTGCACCATGGAATTCAATTACCTTTGAATAGTCCTGCCAAGCCACTTCAAGTAGGGCACAAGTGTTAAAAAGCACATTATGTGAACGTATAAATAAGAACTGAAGGCAATTCTCTCCAGCAAATCCTTGAAAAACACCAAGTGAAAGCAAAGAAAACTGAAAAAAATACTGTCATTTGAGGCTTCTCAATAGATGTTATTTCCTGATTCTAACCCCCCCAGCCCATACATTCAGCCCTTTAGAGGCAGACCATGTAGGGAGGATGGAATGAAGTGTAAGGGGCCTTGCTGTACAGTGCATGGATAGAGGGAACGCTGCCACACTCTTCATCAGGAGACAAGGATTTACATTCTCTGCTGAAGGCTGGACCAGGAGATTCAAAAGAGTTATGCTGTCACTTGAGAAGCCAGCTTGAAATATACGTGGCCCATAATATTCCATGAGTTATTGCACTCCAGTGCACAGGCATAGACTAGGTTAAGAGGGTGTAATCAGAACCAGAAAGTAAGGATGTTCCAGGATGACATGTTGCTTATCAATATCTGCATGAGTAAAATAATGCTCTTTATGACATAAGTATTTTCCAGAATTATAATAGATACAAATACGTATATACATACATGCACTACACCCTGTAGGACTGTCAAAGTAATGTTTCTGATTCTCGAGATACCAGAGTCCAAACTCCAAAAAGATCCTTTGAGCTCTTTTTCGATCTGATGCTAGAGTTTGGTGGTTTGTTGGGTGTTTTAGGGTTGTTTCCCAAAGCTCATGGAAAAAAAAGTAAGTAGGAATAGAAACACAGAATGGAAGGATTTAAAAGGACCTAGAGCCCTACAAGCAGAAAAGATCCATCATGATAAAACTATGGAGAAGAAACAGATGTGGAGTCCAGCAGTCTCTAAAGACTGGAACAAAGAGTGATGGGTCAATTTTATATCCATTTGCTTTCTCTTTTCTCCTTCATGAATACTGTGATTGTGCTTCTTCAGTGATTATTCAGCCATTAAAAAAAAAAAACCCAAAACCTGATCTACTGATATGTTAAAGCATTGTCTGTTTGATAAGCGCCTGTTTTTTTCATTTATATGAGTTGCAAACGTCTTCCAGAAGACAGTGCTGGTAATAGAAATTTATATTTCTAGAAGTTCAGTAACAAATGGGCCAGGAGGCTTATTGGGAGTATTTTGCAGTGTTTCACAGTTACTTACTTATGTTAAGGCTTTAAGAATAGTTTAATACTCTCTTCTTCCACAAATCAGACTTTTTAGCATATTACATTTCAGGTCTTACAGGCATCATTCAAGAATTCTCTCTTGGAGAAAACGGGGTATCTGATAAGCATAATAAACATGATATAGTTTCAGAAGCATTTTTCAAATGAGCTTCTTTATTTATAGCACCGATCTTGAAATAACCGATCCTTTAGATGAAAGGCTTTATATGCTCCAGCTAAAGTTCACTGAAGATATGGAAAAGATACCTGTACCTATATACCACTGTTATTTCTATTAAAAAAGTGGGTAAGACTCTGGCAGCATTTGCGAGACATATGAGATTTTACACTTGATTTCTCATTCTGTGTTGATTTGAGTGATCAGCCTACCTTCTCTCAGGACACTGCAGCCTAGCAGACTGAACATGAAACTGCTGGGTAAGATTCCTTAGAGCCATATCTTCAGCACACAACTGACTGAACAGCTGAGCTCCTCAATTTTATATCATGAGTTGATCAATGCAGCATTCCTGGGGCAGAGTATTTACAGCCAGGTCAAGCACCAGACTACTCTTACTTCCTGAATGAAACACAAATGCAAAATCTCAAAGGATTCACATCCTGAGCTCTCTGCATTTCCATCTCCCAAACCATAAAAGAAGGACAATACAGGAAAAGAATTCAAGAGGAAATCTCTGCTGAACCAAGACCAAACCTAGCTCAGTGGGAAACATGTCTTTTTGTTTTCCTATTACTCAGAATTTACTCAGAATCAACTTCTCTCCCTGTCTCCTTGTCTTCAACTGTTTCATCTTTCAGTCTGTGCTGCCCTTGCTTGTGATCACACCAAAAGAGCAAACAGAACTTCTGATCAGATGCCTTGCTTGTCACAAACACAAATATGCACCAAGTTGTCTTTTCTGCGAGTTGACATTGAGGCATTCCCTCCAATAACGTATGGTTGTGTCCTTCTGCATAAAAACTGCTTTATACTAAAGCCATGAAAATGCTGTCCAAACAAAATTTCATTTCACTCCCTTAAAACCTAAAAAAGCTGAATCTTGCATGCCCTCCCTGTTCATAGCCAGCTTTACCGGTAGGTCTACATAAAAGTAAGAATATAAAAAAGAGACATGAATATTTCTATTGATGGCTGCAACAGGACAGAGGGAAAAATGTGCCATTATTCCCTTTCAAGAGGTCATAATCTTTCCTCTGTGTATGCCACACTACAAGGGACTTTTCTTGTGTGAGACTGAGGCAAAAGCTGGACAGGCAAGGAAAGTAGTATAAAGCATAGAGGGGTTTTTCCTGTTTATTTTAGCCAGAGTATTTCACTTTTTTTACATGAGGGTATCCTCCACTAATCTTAAATCTGTCAGATGCTAATGAAGATAAGGTTGCTGTATTTGGAAAGAAATGGGCAGGACAAATTTCCAGGTTTTCTGCCACGAATATCAGAATGATAAAGCCTTCTTCTCTCAAGTGAAACAGTTAAGAAATTCATGGTTTATCCTAATCTGAAACAGCATTGCCTAGAGCTCCCAAATGCAGAGCTGAAAATATGCAACAATCTTTGGTGTATTAGGAGTTGTAGATCATTTATATGCTTGGCAAGGCAGTTTAAATCATTGTTTACTGTTAAGAAGTTCTCAAGTGTTTATTGAAAAATATGTTAAATGTGAAACTTTTAAGTATCTTCTATTAGAAAAAAATCTTCAAGATAGACAGATGCAAATACATAATGACTGCCATATGTCAAAAGGATTTCATGGTTAAAAAAATGGACTTAAACAATGTCCCTCTGAGTTCTCATAAACCCAAGTTTCTAAAGTTTTTTCTTTTAAATAAAATCTGGAGGTTTTCTGCCAAGAAAAGTTTTATCAGTGGAAAATAAAAATTCTTGACCCCTCTATATGTCACAGAATATTTATCTTCCTACAGAGATCTCTGCTTATATCATTACCAGTGGACCTAAAGGATATTAACTAGATATCCTTTATTGAGCCCATACTTGTAAGAACTCAAGTGTATCACATCAGCTTCATGTTTTAAGGAGAATTCAAAATACTCTTTGTTTACTGTTTCTCCAGAGGATAGATTTCCTGGGAGTTCTGGAAATTCTCTTAGCCGTTGAAAGACTAAAGAAGAAAAAGCAGGAATAATGTCTACTTAAAACCAAAATGCCTTTCTGAAACCACCAAAGACCTGCTGATGGGAAATCACGTCTCCATTACAGTCTTTATCACTAGGTTTCATGTCCCACTTTTTAAAGTTTGTTAGAGGTAATTCAATTACAAATTAATTGTGGTTCTGTTTTGGTTTTGATGCTTAGAAACTAGCTATGTAAATAGATTTTTTTTTCCCCCTATTATTTCACTCACGTCTGCAGACATGAAACAGATGTACCTAAGCAGCTTCATTAACTATAAAAGATAATAAAATATTGCCAGGAACTTGGGATTCTATCTTAATTATTGTGCATATCACAGTAATGTCTCAGAGGAAACATTAGAAGATTCCAGGAATGCAGCTGGCTGCTTATGAACTAATTTATGTTTTTCCCCCCCAAACTACATGGGCAACTGAAAAATAATCTTTCATTTCCCAGCTAAACCAAACTGACCGGTGCCAAGTCACTAACCAAGAAACAAAACAAATCAAAACAATTCTGTATTTCCTGTTTCAGGAGTCATCTGCACATTTGCATGTCTGCCTGAAGCATTCTCGATTAGTTCAGCTATCCCAGCTAGTCCCAGCTAGCTCTCCCTATTAAACATTTAGCACTCTGCCTAAGACACTTAAATGGCTGATTTAAAACACTTTTTGCTATGAACTGAAATTTGATCTTCCCTTTCTCCTGGAAGTGAAATACCCAGCGCGTTAAAGCTGCAAACTAAATCCTAACATAGTCAAACAAACGCAGCATTAACCACTTGAACTTCTGGTGTTAAGGTTCAAATTTGGCTCAGAATTGTCAAGTGTAACCTTCTCTTACAAGGCTGCTTTAAACACATATAAGTGCAGTTCAAGACCACATCTGGAATGAAAAAGCCAGGTTTCCAGTTTGATCTTACAGAGGCCCTACTAGCTGTCAACTCCTTATAACCTTTTGATAAAAAATTTCAAGTAAGAGATAACCAGATCCTGCACCACTTGAATGAGCTCAACTCTTCAAAAGCATCTTGACTTCTGCAGCACTGTGACATGACAAACTGGAAATTCAGTCTCAATTCCATTTAAAGTAAGGACAACAAAGGGCTTACAATGAATAATTAAAATATCACAGGGAACACAGTTGCTTTCATGCCACCTATTTTGATACTGCATTGATTTTTTTAATATGATTTTGACAATTTTGTGAGAACTACCTAAAAATCTTCGCATAGTCAAGATGCCCCATATGCTGCCAGAAACTGTCAGCAGCAGAGCAGGGAAAAAAATGTGAGCTGGTGACACCTGGTGAGGTGTTAGAGGGTAGAGTGATACAAACACAATTACCTGGTTATTTCTGCCACAAGGATGAGCAAGCAAATCTGCTACAACTGTTGAAAGGGAAATAATCTTCTTAAGGTTTCAGCATCTCATCACTTGGATGGCTGGATCAATCCACAGCTCAACTGGTTACTCTTAAGTAAAGCACAACCAGACTTAGGAGAAAATAATTGAAAAATGTAGTTACCACCCTTCAATTATTTTCTAGTGTTTAATTAAAGATGCCTTTTTAAAAATTACAGAACTAAAGGAAGCCTCAGTAATTAGGTATTTAACATAGGCATACATGGGCATGCAATGCTTTCACAATGAAAGAGCATGACTTGTTTACACTCATTTCAGTTTCAACAAGATCTCATTTTGCAAGCAAAGTTTCACATCCTTAAAACTGGCCATTAAGCAGCCATCTGGCATTGAACAAATGTTCTGTAAGGGACGTACTTGTTTTAAAATATATTGCATACATTTTGTTACTGCTACTTACTGAAGGGTTATGTAGCTTTGTTTTACCATTTTTAACCTGGATCTAAAGCAACCATAATGCAAAAGTGCCTCTTGTTACCACTCTAATCCCAGGAAAAATCAATGGGTTCTTCCTAGATTAACACTGTGCTTTGAAATTCTTCAAAACATCTGCTAGGCAGAACTGTGGACTATAATTTGTACTGAAGTGCAAACAGTAAAATAACATTTGCTTAGTTGACCACAGTTGCCATGGGAAGAAGGAAAAGAAGTCTGGAAGAGTTGGAAACATATCCTTCCACTCAGAGATTCACAAGAGTAGACTATGACTTGGTATATCCAAGTTATAACATCCAGTTCCAAAAAGTGTTCTTGGGAAGAAACATAAAGCTGACTATTGAAGAGGACATAAATCCTCCCAAGGAATTATAGCAAGAATATCATTATATTGGAAGAAATATGATCTGAGACTAAGGGCCAAAGGGTAAAGAAAAGAGAGAAGAAAATTGTCTTCAGACTGGGTTGTGATAAACTCCAGTGAGATATTCTGAAGACGCTGTACATGGGAACCATTTCTCTCTCAGTGAATAAATGGGAGCTGGACCTGTCAGAAAGAATACATTGCTGTACATCAGATAAATAGCAAGTCATCTAAACACACACTAAAATCCTTCAGACCCATGGGGAAGAAGTTGAACAAGTAGGAAAAAACCCACATATTATCTTGGACAGTTCACAGAAAAGAATAATCAAGTAGGAAAATTAAATAAAAATATTTTCCATGGTTGAAAGGTTTTGCTGCACTCTTCCACAGAAAACTCTCCGTTGTGAGTGTCTATTTACACTGAACTTGCATGAGTTGGAATTTCTCAGGCACAGAAAGTCCCAAGATATAAAAGTCCTCGGAGGACATAAAAGGCTCAGGAAACACATGGAAACAACCGGAGTAGAAGAGACACAAACCTTCTGAGCCAAACCTGTATCTTGCCATGTGAACCCAAAGGGCTAAACAGGCCAGTGCCTTGTTCAGGGGCTCCTGCCATCAGAAAACTGACACAGTTTCTTGAAGCCATTTAGGCAATGAAACAATTATTGCTGCTTTTAATATCTTCTTGCCCTGGGCAACCACCTGTGTCGCTGAGCACACATTGCAGAGCTGGCCCTGGCAGCCAAACACAGTGGGTCAGGCAGCCCCAGTGACACAAAAACAATGAGAGGAGATAGCACAGCTGCAGAAACCTGCCCCAGGCTCTCGGGCTTACAGGATTTTAAAGGAGAGTTTGCCGCACTGACGGGAATGGACAGTTTTCCCACACAAAACCATTAGAAAATGGTGTGTCCCTGGCCAGCCCCGAGCCCCCAAACAGCTTTCACTTTATCAAGATTAAAGGAAGAGGAGGCAGCTGGGGCTAATAAGTTGCAAATCAATGCCATTAGCAAAGAGGGTAAAGAGGGAAAAAAGATCCAAACCCTGCAGAAGATAAAGCTTTCAGCTCTGCCTCTTGCAGCGTAGAAACTGATTGTACAGTTGTCCTGGTTCTTCTTGGATTTGTCCTCAGATTCAGGGAGATAAAAAATACAGATGTCTGAATTTCCTGTTTATTAAACATGCATGTTGTTTACATATATGCAGCTGTATGTATGCATATCCACACATGTTTTGCTTTTGACTACACTGGACTCTGCATCAGACCTTGCATAACAATTTTAGGATTCAAGAGGAGTAGCACCTAGGATTAGTGAGGTTATGGAATTTAATTCCACTTTCTATTACCTACTGTGGGGTTATGGTATGACAGCACAGACCCGCTTCATGGTATGGTACCTTCACACCTTCTCAGTGTTCCAGAGCTGATGATGACAAACAGAAATGGTAAACTCAACAGCAGCCAGGAACATTAGCATAGCATCAGCTTTTCTGTAACACTGTTTCAACCAGCCCTGGGCATGTTTTCAGCCCGTGGCAGCAAGCTCTGTCCCATAGCAGTCCTAATCATCGTTTCTGTGCTCAGACACAGGCTGTTGGTATTGCAGCCTCTTCTCTTTGGAGAAGTGATTTTACCGGTGCATCCCCACACCACTGAGTCAGTTGTTCCTCATGTCCATTTCTCCTAAACTACTGGCTTTATCAACCTGGATTCATACTGCATGAGAAACTTCTAAAGGAATAAACAAAAAATTAAAAAGGTGTCTTTGTTTGCAGAGAAATGGCAACTCATTAAAAGTTGTTTTTACACTTACTTAGCAAGTTACTTGGATTATTCTGTTTCACACAGTAGCTTGTTTGTGTACACCAATGCATTCTGCCTTTATGACTTTGTCTTAATGTGAAAATGAACTGTCACATTTCCCTGAGCAATATTTATTTACATACCCATATATTAATCTCTTTCACAATATTAATTTAGTCTGTTAGATTGTAATCTGCCTTGTCACTCCCTGGCTCCTTTCTAATTAAAAAAAAATGCCCAATTCTTAAAAAAATTAACAATGAATTATTATTATGCATTTTCATCTATGTTCTGTAGAAATAAATTTTCTCCTTTAATGCATTTCCTTTCTTTGTAAGCAATGATGATTTAAACATCAGACAGAGGCATACAGAGCTTTTCAATAGCTCTAATGAGAAAGATTTTTATTTCCACTTTCTACTATCAAGGAAAAATCACCTGGATAGTGTGGGTTATAAACATTTCCCCACTTACGCAGCACTGAAAAAGAACAAGCATCAGACACACAAAAGCTTTGTGAAGCCTCAGTGTTGTGCATTCTGGAAACTCAGAGAGAAAATCAGGAACTAAAATACTTTATTTATAAAGTATTGACATGAATTTTTGAGAGAACACTGGAGGGTGAGGGGGAATGGAGCTCAGAGAAATACCAAGTAAAGAATAGCAGGATATCTGTGCGGGTCCAAGTGGAGAAAATGCCTTGAATTCCCAATTAGCTCAGAAAACAGCTTAGCTCGTGTCGCTAAGACAACAGATTGACTGAATGTCAGCTGGAAAATTATTCCATAGTGAGTGATTTTGAGACCAACAAGCAAGGACAGAGAAGTTGTAGGAAAACACTCCTGTAAAAAAAAAAATAAGGTGAGGAAAAGAAAATTAAGAGTCCAGACAAAGACCTGTATGGTATCAGGATCAGAGGAAGTACCAGTGCATTTGAACCCGTTAAAGTATTGAAGTGGAAATTTTATTTTACTAGTTCTTCCTCTTACAAGCTGGATAGTATTCCTTAAAACAAAGCCCCTCTCAGTGGCCTTGCTTCCTATTCCCAGCTAAAATCTCCTTAGCATTTATCTAAGGCTAAAAGCATATTTACTCCCAACCAGGAAAGAGCAATCTTCAAGCACTAGATTTAGAACAGTGGCATTTTATTTTGCATTTAATGTATTATATTGTTAGGAGGCCATGTTATTTTTATAGCATTCTGTTTCATATAAAACTCCAACAATAAACTGAAAGATTAACATGGTTCAAAGATCAAGATCTTCAGCAAATATATCCACAACAGGGACACTGGTACCAATTGCAAGAGGAATATACTCATCTGTATTTTCTCATTTCCTTACAAAGAATAATATAAGGCCTAGAATAGAAAAAATAACGGTCTTGATCTTTGCACACTGATGGGGAGCCCCAGTGGAAAACAATAATGGGTTCTACTGACACAGGTGTGTTGCAAGACCAACTTTTTCTGCTTATGAATTTTCTCAGAACAAGCTTCTCCAAGTTGACATGACATCTAAAGGGCAGAACTCCAACAAAACAGTGTCATCCTTCTGTATGGGCTATTTTACATATCTTGCCATAAACTGAAACAGATGAAAAGTATTTCCTTCTGCCATCAGCAACCAAATCAACCAGTTTGCTCTAAAGCTTGCCCAAGTTAGGGACAAGGCTTAAATAAGGCTTTAGCTCACTTTCGAAATGCAGATAAGATATTTTATGGCTATTTCCAGAAACCAAACCTTCACTATATTTCAGCACCACATATTACCTTCAGAGCTTCATACACACACAGGTGTTCCCTTATTTGTTAATAAAACCTATTCTGCCTTATTGTAAAAGCTCCACATTTTCTTCTCTGAATCTTTTCAGAAACAGGCTAAAAGCATAATAAAAGATCTTCCATTCATTTTATTTTCTTCCCATCATTCATTATTGGAACATATATATTAGCATACTTCAAATACACTCTGAAACTGTGATTTTAATATACTTTATTGAAAAAATTACACGGTCTTAAATTGTTTTCAATGGGACAAAGCGATGGTCACCTCTATCTACCAAGTCCTTTCTTGATGAATCATGACTACCATATGCCAAATTCACATCTGCATGACTTGCAAAGTAAAAAGATAAATCTTTTTTCAACATATCTTTAAGAATTTAGATCACCAACAGTTTAAAATCATGAAATGCTGATGCTCTGACTATATTTCATGTCCTCTATGTTGCACCATTTCCCAGTTCACAGTTTATCCATGTATTAGCATGCCAATTGAACACATCAGTCAATGTCACCTTGAGAAAATCATCAATAGCAGAGGAAGAAGAACAAGAGAAGGTTTAGCACTAAGGCCTGAGACACCACCACATTCCCTTGCATTTTCCTAAAATAAAAACAAACAAACAAACAAATGAAAACAAATATAAGCCATGACACTCAATTATGATTATTTACGAAACTTCATAGGCACAAGAACACTGGTGCAACAAAACTCATGAACTAAATACACTCAGGAAGTAATACAGGTGCACCTTTTGAGTGGAACAAGTGGAGATTGTAGACCGAAAGTGAGCATTCTCACCAAGGACTACCCAATCCCCTCCCCACCATATTTTAGGCCTCATTCTACATTCCATTACACCGTCAGAAGCACGAAACAAAGCTACTCCAGAGTAAAAAGGATGTCTATGAACATAAGCTGTACGAGGCACCGTAATCACATCTCGGCCTCTGAGATCTCCTTGGCATGTACAACGAGTATCATGCAGAACACAGAGTAGCAAATCTGTGTAGCAGAGCAACCACTCTCCCTCCCAAGCAATATTATGTGCAAACGTAAGGACTGTTGCAGGACAGCTGAGCCGCTGCCACCAGTTACTGAAAGAAACATTAACAGCACAAAGTTCCCAACCACCTCTAATGAGGAATCTTGTGGTCAGCGCTTGAGCCAGAGTAAGTTCTCAGATATTCCTGGCTGCCAGTTTGAGCTCACATCCTACCGCGTTCTCTTACATGATACAAAACAGTCTGCAAAGGCAGCAAGTTAAGACATTGCCTACGTGAACACAAAAATGATTTTCAGCACTTAAAATATCACTCACTTCTCATAATACTGAATCTTCTGAGTATTTCCTGACATTTCATTTTGGAAGATAGCTTTCCTTTTTTTTTTTTTTTTAAGAAATTAGACATCTACCAGAGCTCAAAAGAAAGCAAAAGTAGATAGAAACTTACTTCAGGGTGAAATCCATGACAGGATTCTGGGCGTCGTCTTATCTTCTGAGATTTTAAACGTTCACATTTCAGGGATTCATTATGTACAAGGCAGTTAAGGAGAGGTGTTCTGAGAAATGCATTTTCATGGCAGTATTTTGAAATGAATACAGTGAAAATGTTTTAGCTCCTTCCTCCCTCTGCATCAAAATCCCAAGGTGATGCGTGTGGTTATCAAAAGAAAAAGAAAGTAATTCTAGTGCTTTCCTCTCCGTGGTCCATAGTTTTGACATTATCACATCCACTTACGCTGCTAACCTGCCTTTCTGTCAGTCTGCAACAAAAGCACACTCCAGGTTGCTTTTGGCAAATTCCAGCTTATGGCAGAAAACAAATCCTGAAGTACAGAAAAGCATAAGATTGTGGTGCAACAAGTGGGGCAACTAAAACTCAAGTGATAAATTTACTTTGTTACATTGCTGTATTTTTGGAAAGCAGGATTCTAAACATTTTCAATGCTCCAGTTTAACCCTAAAATAAAGAGATACCTCTGTGGCACGGAGCTTTATAAGTTCCAATATCAGGAATTCAATTCTTATAAGGGAATCACATAATTAGGACCTAATTTGTAACGTGTTCAGCTATCAAAAGATGACTATGACCTTATTCTACCTAAAGATCCACAGAAAGTGTTTGCTTAATTCATATGGATTGTTAAAAAAAAAAAAAGAAAAAAAAAGTGAATTCTTCATTCCAAACAGCCCAGCACCTTATGGGTGATGATGTCATGCAATGCAAGTTTTACGTTATAAGAGATCTTTCCATATTTGCATCTTGAATCTCTTTCTGACAAGTTTGTAGATAAAAGGATATATCTTATTTCTATAGGTGCCATGGTAATTGGTGGGACAGAATCACAGAAACATTCATTATCTACCACCACCATGAAGAGGTTGCTGCTTGGGATTTGCTGGATAACAAAAGACCTGCAAATTAAAAAGAAAACAAATAATGGTGACATTATCTGCATTTCTGAGCCATGGGTTCTGTTAGGCTTTTCTGAACAACTGCCTGTAATACTGTCAAAAGTATCACTGACTTTATGTTGTATCTCCACACCTTGTAGAAGCAGAGGGCACTGGGCAATGCCCACTCGATTATGTAGACCCAACTGTGTATTTATGATCTGGAATGAAACTGAGCCCCAAAAATAAGGAAGGTTCTTCTGCAGCCACGTACTGATAGCTCATGGTCCCAAACTTTAGCCTCCACCATGGTATTGGGGCCTTTATGCACTCTGGGTCTTGCTTGAAGCAACAGGAACTACTGATCTCAGCTTTCATCTGTCCTCTTGAGAGCCATTTTATTACTGAGCCAACAAAACAGAGATTAATCCTCAAAATCTTCCTAAGTGGAGAGATTTATTTTAGAATAATGATGACTTTATGGTACAAATATGGTGATAGCTCAGCACCACATTTGAATTAAGACAAAGTAGGCAAGTAAACAGGAGAGAGAAGAATAAAGGCATGGATTATAAGAAGGAAAACACCTAGGGGAATTGAGGGAAGGATCCTGTGGGCACAGAGGATGCACAGAGTTTCAATGGGCTGAACCCTTAAACACATGCCATAGAGAAAATGGGCAGAAGGCAGAGCCAGACAGGCACTGTTTAGCATTTTTTTGAAATTCAGGACACAAAACAAAGAAACAGTTGAGATCCAATTATTGATGAATTTTTAAAATAATCTGTTAGAATTTACCTATCATATCAGCAGAGTATCTGCC
Source organism: Oxyruncus cristatus (assembly GCA_013399855.1). Classification (NCBI taxonomy): domain Eukaryota; kingdom Metazoa; phylum Chordata; class Aves; order Passeriformes; family Cotingidae; genus Oxyruncus; species Oxyruncus cristatus. The sequence goes on from VXAY01000232.1 coordinate 1,528,830, forward strand.
ATATCAAATATCATTGAAATCTGGCAATTCCAGGAATTAGGTGTTTTTCAGTGTGGTTTGCTGGTAAATGTACAGAACATTAAGTGAGGGTTTGAGCACCAAGAAGATGTGGAGAGAAACATATTTTTCCTCAGACATCTTTCTTTAAAATACATATTGTCTTACTAAAATAACTCCCTGCTTTTTCCAAAGATCACAGAAGACGAACTAGTGGAGAGGGCAGGGAATATTCAAACCCAGCATAAGAAAAAAATATTGGAAAACTTACTGTAAAAATGTTGCCAACGGAAAGATTAAACACTTTTCAGTATTTTTTAAACTTACTGAACCTCCATTAAAATTACACTTAGAGTGATCTGCAATATGTTAGCTTTATGTTTATACATGAAATATACATTTATGGCATAATGTAAAAGGCTGAACTTTATAAATGTACCTACCAAACAGCTGGAGCGTGTAGCAAGACTGACATCATTGTAATGGAGCATCTGTGGCTTTGTGGATTTGCGTGTGGGAGAAATGGGGCCAATAAAAGGAAAGGAGGGAAAATCTTTAGCAGACAATAACACCAAAATTGTAACGCATGAATTTTTCAAAACAGCTATGAATAAATCAAACACTAAAGGATAGAAAAACCATGATTTTTATTCCCAGAAATTGGCACAATTTGGATTTTGTGCTGTCTGAAACTCATATTTATTGTAGCTTTAAAACTAGCTCAGAAAAGGACCCCAAGGGCATAAAGTGCTGTAACAATTAACTTAATGCTAAAAGATTAATTTCTCTTTTTGATGAGAAGAGGGTAATTACTCTTCTGTTCTATTTACGGTGGGCCCAAATCCAAGTCCCTTTGTGATGCCCTTTTTTGTGACCCCCAGGTGAATACTGAAGGCTGTGAAAAGCATGTGCCACCCAGCCAGGCTTAAAGGTGCCACTTCTTGAAAGGTGGGCACATTTCCCGTTTCGTTTCTTCTTTCACCCACTTCCCTGGGGTGCTATAAGACTGTACAGTACATACTGTTGCTTCCTCAAAGTTGAGAGGGGGAAAAAAATTTCCAGTTACTTTACCTAGCTGTGATGAAAGAAGAAAGCACTTTAACCCAGAAGAAAGAAAGTTTCCACTACAGAACTACAATGCTGAGTAAATTACTATAAAGCTGCACTACCAAGTCTAGCAAAATTTTTTTTATCACTTAATTACTGCAAGCCTTGATAATTTTTGACTTCATCATCAATTTGGGAAATGCAGTATATGCATGGATTAATAGAAATGATGAATTAAAGGAATTGCAAAGAGCAACCTATTAGGCTGAGTAAAAAAAACCTTTGCTACTATAGGAATTATATTACAGGTATCAACTAATTACTCTTTCAGTCTACCAAACAGTGAATATTCTTACAAATCTACAGTCTGTTTATCTAGTACAGATGTTTGTGAAGTGTCTAGCCCTATGGTGACTATAGGACTGCCATAAAGAGCCACAAAACAATGAAACTTTTGGCTCACTGCAGCTTTTTTTTTTTTTTCGATAGAGCACAATAATAACTAATATTTTGCAGAGTGAAACAACTGGCTTCTCGTCCATCCCATAGAGGTAAATTAAAAAGAAAATGTTTTCTTCCACAAGGAGGATATGAAAGTTTTCCCTTTCACAATTCTCAAATACAATCTTGAAATGAAGATGCAAAGCCAAGTGTGAGTCCTCACCAGTCATTGACTTGTGAGGCCATAGGCAAAGCATTAACATATCAACAAGTGAAGGCAGAGGACTGAAGACCGAGATTGAGTTGAACAAATGAGTAAGGGGGGAAAAAAAATGTCCATTTTATCTTTCTTTTCTATTAATAGTTTGCACAAACAAGTACACTTCTTTCAGCTGCTTTAATTCAGGATCATTTCACAGTCATGAGATGTCCTTACCCTCACCAGATCAATGGCAGAGAAGTTTCTGCCAGGCGTAACCACTGCAGTTGCTGTGTGGCTGTTCAGACAATTCACATGGCACTGCTTCCATGCCCAAGCTGGATAAAGCACACAATCATCCCAGCAGCAGCTCTGCTGTTTGAGCTGGGCCTTCAGTTTCCATGGTGACATGCATATGCACCTTTAAAATCCATTTTGAACATTCATGCCAGTAAGTCTCGGGAACCGAACATTCAGAGAAAACAAAAGGTGCATGAACACAGTCAGACCAAAGCCTTTCAAAGGCTGAAACATTCCACCAAAGTGTTTCCCTGTGTACGCCAAGGTTCAGTTGCAAGGGAGAAAAAACTCCAGCAAAGAGCTTCCATGGCTGCAGTGGGAAATAAAGTTGCTGACAAAGTAATGAAAATGGTATTATGTTTTCGTGAGCTCCACTGTGAGTCTCTAAAGTTTCTATGACAATAACTAGAGCTGAACACCTGCTGGTTTAGGCTGGCATTTGTATCACTGGCAATATGGAAGCCAAGTCTCAAGGACTGAGTAAGGCGGTTTGATGAACACTTTGCCGGTTTAACAATCAAAAGAAAGTCTGTGTTTAATTGCCTTAATATTATGGAGAAGGTTGCACATTTAAAGGCTAAAGCTCTTTTTGTGTTAAGTAGTGTAAAGCTTTTGATTTGAATCCCTTTCCTTTACACCACTATCATCACCATCATTTGACAGTGGCTGCACGGAAATAGCCTTGCATATATCTCCAAGTATAAAACAGAATAAACTGTTGGGGTTCCTGCTGAAGCACATTGAGTCAATAAGAAGCTTATTAATAATTTCTCCTCCATCTTTCATCCACTGAGGAATTTGGTTTATTTGATGTGCGGGTTCAGAGGCTTAAAACAGACCTGAAAACAAACTGGTTTTTAACTTTGTGAGGAAGGTGAGGAAGGAAGAAATTTAATACTTGAAAGGCATTGAGAGAGAAGAAGGAAGAAAATCTAGTCATGCCAAACTATTTTTTAATCAAGAAAAAAATAGGAACACAGAGTAAAGCTGCAAGAAGGTCTGTATTTTGAGTCAGATTGTTACACGATAGTTTTGTCATATTGCACAGACATTATTTGCTTCTTTCTAACCATTTCTGTATTGGTCCATATGAAAACATCTTCACAAATATCATACAAATTGATCTGGGGGGAAAAAAAAACCAGCTTCATGTTTTACTTTGAAATGGTAAATCTTTGTTCAAAAAGCAATACTTCACCTGCTCCTTGAAAATTGATATTTCATTGTGGAATGAAATAGGAAGAGACTTGGAATTTAAGTACCACTGCAACTATAATTAAGTTTGGTAAAGTTGTGCTTATGAAGGCATGATAAGAAAGAATGTGTGTCTGGTGGCTAAATGACTCTTCCCACAGAGAATCAGTTCTCTCTAACTCCTTAACACAGCCTAGAATTTGGAAAACATCATAATAGGACTGTAGTACAAATGTTGGAGGACAGTCACACCAGCTGCCTTTATGCACATTACTCAGGTTCCTACATTAGAAGGGTAATCACCTCCAACTCTGGACAGAGCACATGCAGAGACATGGAAACTATTCAAGGATAATTCAGACCAGGCAGGAGCTTGGCTTCAGTGATCTGAGTCATCCTCTGCAGGAGGGTCCTTCTCTCTAATGCATGAATAGTGATCCTGCAGAGAAATGCATCCTGAACAGGGTGAAACATGATACCTAAAGCTAAGTGCAGGCTGCAGCACCTGTTCAAAAAGAGCCAGCACTCTACATTCAAATCTGGTTGGTTGGGGTTTTTTAAAAATTTGAATCTTCTTCTTTTGCTTGTATATATAAAATTTTTCATACAGTTATCATATATATTCTGTTGTTATAATAATAATTTCTTCCAAAGACTATGTTTAAAAAAAACCCTACAAAAATCCCCCCAACCTAATTCCAAAAATGTCAGTCAGAATTACTTTCTCCTGTATGGAAAAATAATTAGAATATATACAGCAGAGGAGTGGGGACTGAGCTGACACTACCCTTGATGCACTGCCCTCTCTCCACACTCTGCTTCTTTCTCTTCCTTTTATCTTCCAATCTCTGAACCTCCAGAGTGGCAAAGTATTACTAAGGCAACTGGGAGAGGGACAAACCTGTCTGGAAGGGAGGAAGATGTTCCAAGATGGAGGAAAGGACAGGATGACAGGACAAGCAGTGTCCTCTTGGAAAGGGATAGAGGGAAGCAGGTCACCGGCAGCTGCAGGAAGTGGCTTTGTCAGGAGGCCTCTGCAGCCTGCCTCCTTAGGGATTTTGGAGCATCTCCCACATTGATACAAACAGGCACAGAAGGAGCACGGTGGACCTGTGTCCTTTTTTCTTTCTGGCTGTCCAGCTTACTGGTCAACTCGAGGGTTACATACTTCTGTAAGTCACATATTTGGTTTCGTAATGCAGTTTATTGCTTCACTACAAATGCCTCAATCATAAGATGCAAAATCTATATGTGGAAGGCTTAATGTCTTGTCTCTGAAATGCTGTTGGCTTCAATTTTCCCTTCCTAGCATAGCTGGATCGATAACAGGCAAGGTAATTCTATTTCAGACATGCAAGAGATGTGTCTTGTCCAGCTAAGCAAACCTAACCTTTAAGTTGTTTACTCTCTACTATTTGACTGTAGCATCTGCTATTAAAGGAAATCAATATTTCTCTTAAGCAGCCTAGTGTCTGTATTTCCATGCAGGAGAAGTAATCCATTTCCTTCTCCGCTGATGTTAAGTTTTGGACAGAATATAAACTGAACACAGACCTGAGGTTTCCCTACTAATAAGCAGCCACTTACATAGTCCCAGACACACTCAAGTTTAAGGAAACCTGTTGAACGCAACGTATTTTATGGGGTACTGAAGGTGGGCCAGAAAACAGTCATATTGGACTGTTCAGACTGAGGATCCCAAATACCACCATTTCTTGGTCTCTTGCACTGAAGTCTTTTCCTTTTCCTGCCTTGCAGACATGCTGCCATTAGCTGGTGGCCAGCGACACCACTACGTGACTCGTTTCAGCAACAAAAAATGGTAATAAACCTCCTCAGAGCCTTCAGAAACCTCTGATTTTCAGAATCACGTTTCCCCATTTTCTACAAACACTTGTAAAGGTTGAAAAGTGTTCGAGGAAACAAATTGAACGTCCAGCAGCATGGAAGCCTGAAGACACTTACAGGATAAGGCTATGCCTGCGGAACCAGAAAAATTAGAGAAAATATCTTCCCATTATCCTGAAGAATGGAAGATATTTCTTTGTAATTTGAGGAGGATTTGAGCACAGCAACAACATTAAAAGCATTCAACTTGTCTAAAAACAATGCTGTGTGTTTCTTGTTAAAAAATTAATTCATGTTTTCGCACAGAAATACTTCATTGTTGCACTTTGCTTTAAAACACCCTTGTTCATAAGTAATAGTTATTGATCCATATGCTGTTTTTTACAATCAATATTCTCTTTTAATTTTACAAAAATGCACTGCTGTTATATCTGTGCTCATGACAACAGATGCTGTACAGTAGAATATATGGTCATGACAAACACATGGCTTAGGAGGGATTTTAGTCATATAAATATTTAAATAGCTGTTCAGATTCATTTTTAATTCCATGCTCAGGAGTTTTAACAGCCTGATTTAAGGGCAAAAAAAGCTCCTATATATATATTTTCCATTTGTTTCTTTAATGACCACAGGAACACTATTACTATTGTCTAAAGTCACAGGGGGACTTACATTCAAATTATGATTAGAATATTAACACATTGTTGTGTTAACATATGTCACTCCTGCACATACAAAGTCATACCAATCATTTTTAGGTGGCAATAGAAAAGATATTTTAAATACCAGTTGTTTTGCTCATGCAGATGAATCCTACAAAGAAAGGGAGAATTTCTCTGTGAGTAGTTTGAATTGAAACAAAGGGAGAGCAATATTTTCAAATTGGCAACCTAAACACACACACAAAGATGTGAAAAAGTAGGCTGAACTTCCATGGTACTCAACTTAAATAGTCCTCACAAAGTGCTCTGGTGCTTGAGCATCACTGTAAATTCAGCCATTTCCCTCCAGGCCTTTCAGTGTATTTTTTGTGTGCAAACCTCCATTAATGAAGTTTGAGTAGTTTGGATTAAGATGAGCAGTTACTTTGCGATTACATTTCGTATCTGTCAAATTTGATCTTTCCTATTTTTTTTAGAGAAAGAAAAAACATACCAGCAGCAGGGTACAGTAAATGGAAAATATTGTGCAGTCTGCACTCAAATATGTTACTCACATAGTGTTGGTTGCAAACGTTCAGCCCTAATGGTCTGGAACAAACTTTAAGCATTCAGCTGAAGTGCAAATATCCACTTTGCTGTTTCCCAACTCCTATCATGTGCTTTCCAGGCTGTTGGCCACATTTCCAACCCACATTTCTCTCACTTATCACATTTTTTAAATGAATGAATGAAATGTTTATATCACAGTCAAGTTGTGCTACTTGTTTTCTGTGGTGTTTTTTTTTTCCAAATAAATGATGATAGAGAATGGAATATTTTAATGCAATTTATAAAAATAACATATATGCCAATAATAACATTTCTGAGAGCTGGAGCAGTATAAGAAAAAAAAATCAGCTCGTGGTTCTCTCGTATAAAAAGAGACAGATAAACTCCCAGCCTCAGGCCTGTAATCTGACCCTGACCTCATGCTAGCAAAATAGAGCCTTACTGACTGCAGCACAACTTGCTGTCAGTACAAACACACTCAGAGCAAAGTCTAGAATCAAGGATTTAAATGAGCAATGCCATCCTCACTGTTCCTGTGTGTGCTGAAGGTTTCTGGGTTTCAGAGAGGAAACCCCAGAATTGCAGATCCTCTTTCTCTCTCGGTCAGGGGATGCTTTCTCAAATAATTGATGTTCGAACATGATTACTTGACTAAGTGCATAACAGAAGGGCTACAAGCATCGAAAAATTTTGAGTGTACAGCCTTTAGGGTGACAAAAGGTACTTTGTGTCATGAGGACAGCGTTCATAACCTTTTCAGTTCAGCAGCTGTCCCATATGAGGGTGTAAGAACCTTCAGATCTCTGGGTTTAAAATGGACTGCAAAATTTTTCTTCAAGGAAACCAAGCCCAGAAATTCTACAAGCTTTAAATATGGGTTGACATTCACACCCCTGAACAAACCTCAGCTGAATATTACATAGGTGGGTGTCCACAGGCAGAGAGGGTACCTGATTCTCAGCTCACAATGAACAACAGAGGAGGCACAGTAATTGGCACAAAGCAAATCATACCAGAGGTCTCTTAAACATTGGACTTTGATTTCTTGCAGTGACATTGGTTAACAGGACAACAACAGACAGGTCAGAAAAGTTGTCCAGGCTGGAAAATGCAGTTCTACTACATCATGTTAGCAAAAATGGGTTTTTAGAAGAGTTTTGCAGCCCTACTTAAGTAACTGTGGTTTGTATTGAGAGACATCTCAGATTATGTTTTTAAAATACTATATGATTTCTAAGCAAAGTTCTAAATATACCCTCAAGATTAAAAAGCCAGTTGGTATATTCTGGTTTAGGAAGGCTCACAAATATCATATGACATTGTGAAAGTAAATTTTGAATTGCATGGATTGGTAACTACTCTTTTCCACAGCTTTAGGTCTAGTCTAATCTGCAATATGACCATAGCCAAGAGCTACACAACAGAAACTGAAGTATAAAAAGCAGAAATGATCAGCAGATTCACTTTAAAAGTGTAACAAATCTTAGAACTAAGCTGCTCACTGGATGTGCCCACAGTGTGTTTTGCAAAGGGGTTGTTAATTTATTTCTGTAAATATAAACTTTAGCAATGATTGAGAAGGCCACATCTGAAAGAATTAAGTACAATACATTCTGTTTTCTCCATATCCAGCTAAAACTCGATATTATTTTATGTAATATACAAATGCTCCTTGCATGGCTCTCAAATCTTAAGATTCACGTTGGTTTTTTAAGTTAAAGGCTTTTAAATATCCATTGAGCTCTCTCAAATCCTTTATAAAGAGAAGTTCTACATGTGCAGATGTCTATGCCATGTTTGCATTGTTTTTATCAGAGTATAATTATAATATGAATACATTATAAACTAAAATTAATGTGCTAGTATTAACTATCCTTCACAAATGTGCCTGGCTTTTAAAATTCATTGCATTGTTTCTCAATTTTAATAATGTTTCCTACTCCAAGCCATTGTTGATAAATATAATATATATTACTAATTAGTTCTATATATTTTGGCATTCATACAACTTTTTAAATCTCCTATCACTACAAAGCATCCTTTCATTGTGTCAGATACTATCTATCATTTGGATAACAAATATTAATGCTTGTATAAAAACTGAAATTCTGTTAAATTTTGGGCATTTACATTTATAGGAGGACTGAGTCTGTGAAAAGCGTATGGGTGGAGATTACCAGCTTTCCATGCAGAGGTTTATAACTTCTCAAGCAAACCAGTTCTAGTTTCATTTGGAAGACATAAGTAGGGAAGTGGGGAGTTAGGAGAGATCTCATTCTACTTGTTAGAAAAAAACCTACAGCAAAAACTTCAGGCAACATTACCAGACTGAGTTTCTAGGAAGCCAACCCACGCATCTCCAAGTTTTTACAGATGGACACACAACCAATGCTATGAAGCCTCTCAGAGAAAAAGTTGGATATATCTGCATGAAAAGACCACTTTTTCCTCATACTTCTCTTCCTTCTATAGAGTCCGCCTCTCACTCAACATATTCCCTTCCATTAAAATCATCCTTGTACACAGATTACTACAGTCAGTTTTTTTACGTTAAACATACTTTTCCTCCTTTGGCCCATAATGATTCTTTCATTCTTGAAGATTTTTATGATGCTTAAGATGCCAAGCAAATCAAGAGAGAGAGAAACTAAGTACAGATTTACACAGTTTTTGTCAACTAAACAAAGAAACTCCATGGTTTTGATATTTGGGGGAACGCCCTCATACACAGAAACTGAGGTAACCATCAAAGACTGTTCTCAGTATAGGGTTGCATTCTATGTATAAACAACTAAAATACTCCTGAATTCGACAAGCATAATAAAAAAGTTCTGAAACAAAACAAAACAAAACAAGGAATATTGAAAATCTTTGTCTATTTAAAAACAAAAGCCCCAAGAAAGCAAAAATACCCCAACCTCGAACACTGCCCGAAGGACTGTGAGACTAATGACTGCCAGGCACAGACCTGCCTGGTAGCTCAGATATGTTCTTGCCCTATTATTTTATATACCTTTTTTCTGAAATGAAAATAGTAATTTACAGTGTTTCCTGAACTGGTCATTCAAAATATACATTATCAAAGGGTAGAGTTAAATTGCCCATACAGTGACTTTAAATTGCACCTGCATGACAAACATTATAATCACTGTTGCCTTTGAAGTGAAGAGGAAGTTACTCAGCCTGCAAGTGGAGATGTGTGGGTAACACACAATATAGAATTTTAAGCTAAGTATAAAGACCTTTAATAAACAATTCTAGCAGTTTAAATTGTATAATTTGATACTTTTTACAAGGAAAGAACAGGGAAAAAATATTTTTAGGTCTTCTAGAGCTTTGGGGTTTTGGCTACAATAAGTTTCTACAAATACTGCTGCTGCCTCAAATTTAAAGACTTTTAAAGACTTTTTATGACTTGCAGTCATAAGTGTTCTGCAAGCCTGGAAGATTTGATTTTGAAAACAGAAGTGCAAGATAATTCTATACATTTAGCTTGTGATTCTTGAGACTGCAGTGATTAACCACGGAGTTTCCCTCCAAGATGTTCCTTGACTTTCACGCACATCTAAAAAATCTCTCAGAAATTAAGGTCTGTTCAACGTTGTAAAGATCACCCATGAGCAGTTTGCCTACAGCACACCTGTGACTCCACACGGGCACAGGTCAAAACCATTCATGTGCATGTTATCACACAGGTACTTGGCACGGCTGCTGAAAAAGCAAGAATGCAGAAACACGCAGGCTAAAAAAAGCACGGTGAAATACAGAGAACCCTTTCTTCAGGGTCATGAAAGATGGGTACAGTAAAAGGAATACAGCCCAAAATGTCTCTTAGAAGACCAACTACAATTTACTGCCCTAACAACTCCAGGAAATACAAAGGGACATTCTGATGTACGTAGATAGAGCTCTGAATGAGAAGAAATTGGCCCTTGATGTTGTTTTATGTGGCAAGATGATTTGTTTAGAAGTAAACTAACTGCGTCTGAAAAGGCAAATGATAATTTATTTCATGGTAAATTGAACTGGATATTTATTTACACACTTTAAACATGATCAAGTACAGCAGTTTGGCAAGCTTCTACTGAGAGAGAAATGCAGAAATAATTTACCAAATGGTGGTATGTCTCAAGATGAAGTGGTTTTTAGAAACCATTAGCACTTTAACGTCTGCAGATTGCACTGTTCCTGACACTAATATACTCATGCCCTGAACAATCTGAATCTAATTTGTATTGTTATTTATCTGTTACTGCCAAATCTGCTCATTTAGTGGACAAGTCTGAAATTTGCCATTATAAATCCACATAAAGGGTTCAGTGTCACCCTGAACTACAGTTCCATTCCCATTTACCTCTTTTATTGACAATAAACAGCATTCAATGCCCAGTCTGTAAGAAAGTAAGAGAAGTAATTTGGTTTATTGATGGTTTTCCTTGTTAAATAAACGTCTGCTTCTAACACCCCAATGGGCCAAAGACATAATATATGGGACAGTGTTTATTCAAATAAGTACTTCCTATCCATTTTAACAGGCAATTTACATGTGATAGCCAACAAAGTAAACACATTCATCTTGCATAATTAAAACACACATAAATCTTTCCCAGCTTTAGGATGACTGTAGCCACATACTTCCCTGCTTCCCTTGTGAGAATACGTCTTTCTCATATTTACTTTTCTCTTTATTTTGTGTCCTAAGATTGTGCACAAAGAATCAACTGGAAACAAAGCAGTTTCTTGGGGGGTTCTGTATTGACCTTGTGGACCCATGAGTGCCGCAATTAAAAGAGAAGGGGGCTTTGCTCCCTGGGTCATTGGAAGTAAGGCCAGATTTTTGATCTTCATCCAAGTCCAGTATGTCATCACACATGAACAGGAGAGGTTAAAAGGGCAAATTTTTAAGCATTTGACTGTTCAACTGCTGTGTGATCTGTATACCCATAGTTTTTACAGTGAACACAATTATGCACTCAACTTGGTTCCTTGCACCTTTGAAATCTTAACATATATACTTAAAGTATAAGTAGTCAGATGAGTAAAGTTGCTGTGCCTATGGAAGATCTATAGGCAGCCAAAGTTATAGCTGAAATTATTAGTATTTTCCTAAATGAAGTTTAATGAAAACATTCAAATTTTCAGACATAAATAAGATTTGCAAATGGACAAAAAATGTGTTCTACAAAAAATGAGAGGATATAATAAAAGATCATCTGAATTTTTCTAACCAAATATCATAACTGCCATCATCCCTTCCAATTTATAGCAACTTTGACTTTCTAAGATGGTTCCCTTTTACAATTTTAGTACAATTAAAATTTGCAATGATGAGGTCACCAGAAGGCAAAAACTGGTAATGTAACCAGTGAGCATTGCTGAAGAACTTTGGTTGACACGCTTACATTTAAAATTGGCTATCATGTTGGGGTAATAACTCATAAAACTACAAGCAGCACTGAGATGCTTATTTAGCCAAAGACTTCAAACTTCATGTCTGATCAAAAACACATCTCTGAGCAGCACAACACCTTCAAAGCCCATACTAAGCGTATTAGTGTAGCTCTCACTCCACAGAGTACCAGCTGACATTGATAAAGAAAAAGTACTTCTCTTTAGTAATTCATTATTTCTAACGTTGAAGCTGTGATACGACATTCAATAGTCTATCCTATGAGTTTTCAGAAATAATGAGGTTCAGTTTTTTAATCTTTTTTTTTGTTATAAAGTGAAATAGCTTACTGGAAAATATGAAAGGATTTCAGATTTTTCAAAAATCCCAGCTTTACTCTCTTGTTGACAGTGCTTAAAAAATGTGGGTTGACTTGTTTTTCGTTGCTGTATAAATAACAGATTAATTTAATAATCATTGGGATATTGAATAACAACAAATTATGGGGTGGGGCAGCCAAACCCTGACCCTAATGACATTCTTATGTTAATTCTTATTTTCTTTCAGGCTCCTGCTTTCTTAATAAAACCTATATTTTTGAAAATCATTTTTAAACATTGCAATTTATCCCAAAGCAGCATTTATTTTTTGCTAGTAAGAGATAAGTTTACATACAGAGAGCGCATTTTACACGTCTGTATATATTTAGTGCCTGACTCGAAGCCTGCTAAAGTGTATAAGTGCCCTTCCATTGACTAAGCTTCCAGAGGTGGCTGGAAAGGTGAGCCACTTATTAACAAAGTAATTAGCATGTAGCCCTTTCTACTGTGTCATTTATTTGAGGACCCTTTGATTTCCATCCAAGTACCCATGATTAAATTTATGATTGGAAGCGTTTATAAAAGAAAGTTTTCATTACTATAGTTGGTAACTGTTTATTTTGGCAACAGAGGTGCAGAGTATTTCTATAAGATCAGTAACAGCTCACCCAGGACAGAATAAAACTGAGCCTCGGGCTCACTGTGTGACCTTGTTCGCAAAACCACAGTATTTGTGCACCAAAATGCCTTATCTAAGTAACAGGATATGGTTTCAAGTAATATCAGTCATCATTTTTAGTTCTGCTGAAAGACTGCTTTTAGTCTCCTTTTTCAGACAAGGGCTCTGTGGTAGTGCCTGACACTGCAGGAACAAAAGCCAGTGACTTGAGGAGCTTTTGACACAACTTATTTGAAGCGGAGCACTTGCACAACTTTTGTCTGCAAACCTGTTCACAATACACTGACTTTCCTAGTGCCTTTCAAATAAACTTTCAAATATTCCAGGGGGTGTATAATTAGCTAAATATTTACAAGTATCTTTTTCTATTTGTAATAAATATTTGCACTTATATATCACAGATTAATCTATAATGTGGACCAAGCAGGACACAGAAAATAATCCCACTGACTCAAAGGGATCTGAATCAGAGCCTGGTATGCAACAGATGCTGCACAGATTAACCACTGGACACAGTGTCAGTGCCAGACTCGCTGTATGAAAGACTGAACCTAAATTCTGATTGAACCCATCATTCTTAAATTACAAATATTAAGCAATACACTTGCTTGTAAAAATATTTATTGGTACTGAAGCCATGAAACGGAAAACTGGGTCAGAAGATGTAGGTCTACAAAGGACTTCGGGTCAAATTCCTGAGCTGTTCTGCGGGAAAATGTCCTGGGTTATAACAAAAATATTTGGAATCCAATGCAGCCTGCAATCTTAGATGCAATTTGTAGATTGTTAATGACAGTGGGTAAATGGTATAACGAACAATTTTCCCATGAGAATCTAATAGTTCTTCTGGAATATTTCTTTAGATTTTGCCATTGCTTGTGGAGAGAAGTAATGGGTGCCTTGAGATCAGTTTGTAACTTACAGGGTTTTCTTTTATTTTTTTTTCCACTGTGGAACACAAAATGTTTTTCTATGAAAAAGATCTTAGTGCATTATTTTTGAAATACTATAATTTTCACTAAACTCAGTTTCCAACTTGGTGCTTTCCAAGTATTGCAGAATTGTATTATTTTTGAAACTTGTTTCTTTGACCTGAAGTTACCTAAGAACACAGAATCTGCACTCCTTTGAGAAAACCTAGTCCTGTTAAATTAATCTTCTTTCCATGCAATCACATCTGTTTGGAATATTTAAACAGAATCACAGAATGGTTTGGATTTGAAGGGACCTTAAAGACCATCCAATTCCAACCCCCTGCCATGGGCAGGGACACCTTCCACTAGACCAGATTGCTCAAAACCCCATCCAACCTGGCCTTGAACACCTCAAGGGATGCATGATAATTTGTTGCACAACTTCTCAGTAATCTTGTGCTAAATTATCACAAAATAAGGCAGCTTCAATTCTACAATGCTGGCACAAAGAACTCATAGCAGTGTAACCTACATTGTATTTGATATGTCAAGTGGAAAAAGCATGGCTTGATTTTGTTGAGTTTGTACTTTTCAGGCAGTGGGACCCATTGTTACACTCAAAGGGCTCCCGAGCATCAATTTACAAAGCACTCTCATGCTTCTATCACACAAAGCCATATAAAACCAATTATTCACCCTAGACATTAACAATTTTCTTCTACTTAAAAGTTGGTCAGCAGCAAATCAAAAGTGCGTATTAGCACTTGAAATTTATCTCTAGTGTACTCACTCCTATTTCCTGTTTTAAAGTATTGAAAATACCAAGGAGAAAAAATAGGAGTTAAGTCCAGAAGTACACCTATTGACTTCAAAGTGACAAAGTTTTCACCTTTATTTGCTGATTGCATATTGATTTAGCTTGGAAAGAGAGAGGGTTATAACAATTTTTGTTTAACTTATAAATTCTTCCTGACATTTATATTGATAGACACATTATTGCTGTAAATACTAATCTTCTTTATGATGACAACCTACTCAGCACAAAGGAAATCCAATTAAGAGACCTCTCAAAGTACAGAAATTTGCATACACAATACCTATGCAATTCTTCCATTAAAATGTACCAGAACTACAGTCAAAACGTCACTGCACGCAGGCACCAAATGCAGAGAAAAGACATTTCAATTGTGAAGGAGGAAAGCTAGAGTGAAGTCTTTCTCTTCTTTTAACCCTATGAGGGGTGATTTTACAGTAGCACTGGCAGAACTGACAAGGTTGCAGCACTGACATGGGAGATTTGTTACTATTAACTCAGCTTCCCAGCACTGAACACTTGGAGAATGGATTTAATCTTCTCCCACTCTTTCAGCCCAATAATTTTAAGAAGGAAAGTCTGTTTGGCATTCCAGTAAAACAACCAGATCTCTCTGTACCACAAGGGCACTCCTAACCTATCCAACAGGGTTTCACTCCTGTTGAAGAGACTGAACAGCACTTACCTTTTTGCATCTAAATCTTACAGACAATGTCCTTAGAATGCTGCCTGCAAATAGGAAAAGTCTTAAGGCATTCACTATTTGAAATTAACATAAGCCTGTACTGGTTTTTACATTTTTTTTTTTTTTGGCAGAAAATAATAGGCAGCGCTTTAATTTAAGAGCATCAAACTTTTAAATGACCCCTGTAATAAGAGAAAGTACACCCTGACAGAGGTCATTACATAACACGAAACATAACAGACTTGAACGTTCTTCAACACAGCCTTGAATAATTCAGTTTTATTGCTTTGTCACAAACAGTTGTATTAAAAAAAAAAAAAAGTAAAAAAATTGAAAGGGCTTACTTGAAACAGTCATCGCAAGCAATATTCCCCGTGGTCTCCTTTATAGTGCGTTCGGAAACAAAAGCTGGATATTCAGTGTCACAGGGCTCTAGGGTTTGTTTCAACCTCTGCGCTATAGGCACGGGGAAAAAAAAAATATCTTGATGTTAACATGGGAAGAACAGCACACAAAATTGGGAACAACGTGAGATGCTGTGTTACGGAGCTCACAGAGGACGGAAATGTTACTCAGCTTCTGCCACCCTGTGAGATTTCCTAGGCAGTGCATAACACTATTTTTTCAATTAAATTAAAAAAAAAAAAAAAGAAATTTAACTGTGGAATATAATTTTGCAAGACATTACTATTGAAGTAGTTATTAATGGTTTAACCGTTGCCAACCCACTTTACATTTATGCACAAGTTTTCATTCTTTCCATGTAGATTCAAGCTGGATTTACTGTTGTTTTTATCTCAGTGGTGCTGAGCATCACTAACCTTTATTCATAGGAGTTTACTTTTATTTGATGAAAGTTTTGGTATATTTTACTGAAGCCAAAACACTTTTTTTGGACTACAGCTTGGGAATCTTTGCAAGGTTTTATCAGCTACAATAACTCTGTTTGGTGGGGGAGGTAGAAGAGTTACTTTACCCAACTCCAATGTTATCTCCTTCCAAAAATACTAATAATTAAGACCCTTTAGTCTGAAGCCCTTACAGGAAAAAGAAAGAGTCACTATTTACATCTTAAAGATTGGGAAACTGAGGTAGCAGGAAGCAGTGAGACTGGTTCAAGGTCAAACTAAGGACAGAAGCAAAGCTGGGAACTGAAGGCAGCTCTTCTGACTCTCAGGCTGATGTATTTGTCAGACAATGCCTCTCCCTCATTCCTTTCTTTTTCCTCCCCACACCTTCATTGTTCCTTAACACAGACCTATACTTGCACATCAGCACAAATGTTAAACCTATCTTAAACTACTGGCTAAGTGAGAAAACAAGATGAGGTATGACAAAAATAGATTACACTAAGCAGGCTCTTGGGCTGGCCAGATCTTCCATTGGAGATAATCTGTTTCAGACCGAGTGGTGCATCCACTGAGCAGTGCAAGGGAACCACCACAACTGCATTTGCAATCACACAGCAGGATGTGCATTTCTGAACTGCTCACAGTTTTTGTATATAACAAAAAAATTTATTCCACCAAATGCACAGATCTCAAAGGAGGCACTGAAGTTGGTCAGAAAACTTTTACTTCTGAAGTTTTCACTATGATTGCGACATATTTAACAATTGAGTATTTTTTTAAGAATTGTCTGACTAGCTCTACTGTACCTTCCCCCTTTCTCTTCTGTTCCCCTTATCTGCTGTGAAGAATGACTGGAATTTATCACCTGTGTTTTGGGTCTACGCTCATTTTTATCAACACATGGCTTGTGTAACAAAGAGACTGCTGAAGATTCTTGGGTCTCAGATTTCCAGCACCTCTCCAGAGTCCAGAAGGGGATGGGATTGTCCAAGGTTTAGGGTTTCTTCTCTCTCATTTACAAATGCGATTGAGAGTACAAGATCTTGTGCAGAAGTACTTTCTAGAGTAGGGTTTGGTAAATGGGCAGGTGTGTGTGGACCTGTTAGGATTTTCATATTATGTGATACGTCACTAATGTCACAAACTGAGTGGGAAGCATTTTCCCTATCAGAGGAACTGATCTTTTTTCTGAGTTTTGTTAAGCAAATTTATTAATTTTATTAATTTTATTATTTTTATTATTTTTATTAATTTTAATTTCATTAAGTGCAGTCATAAATAATAAAACTCTAAGTGGTAGCATAACATCTATAGAAGAATTTGGTATTCTTCTGTGCACATATACATACATACATATATATATATAACTTAATTAAGCATATGCGTATGTATATAACCTACAACTCCTAAGCATGTGTTTTTTTCTCCTGCTTTCTTGTGAAATATCTCTTTCTTTTACTTTACTAAAACATGCTGTTTTCCAAACAGCTATCTGTTGCTACCTAACCAAAGAAGAGCTGAGCAAGAGGTACCATAAAAGTTATGGCATCCGAATGATGAGGGGGTATTTTCAATACCCTTACTCATCAAAGAAATGGAGCAAGTGACTTGGGTAATTAAAACTTCACTGTCTACTAACACTTGGAATTCCTCAATCACACTTGTCCATCAAAGTGCTGTAATGATAGTTTTGTTTTTAAGAAAAGTAAGTTTGGAAGTTATTAATGCCTCATCTGTAGTTAGTGCACTCTTTAAATACAAATCAGACATTCATTATCACGAGATGAAGAGGGATGTTGCTTTTGAAAAATATTTTCCCTAACATAAAATGCAGGTGCCATTGAACGTTTCATGTCAGGATATACTGAAGCATATTTGTACAGTTCACAGGAAAAAACATCCAAAAAAGTTATTTGTTTCCTACAGTTGTTGTTTTGTGCTGTTCTGCAAACACCAAGCACTAGGGCTGGTGAACCTGCCACTCCTCTTCAGATACAAGGAACTGTTTTGCATTTTCTGGGTCTAGCACAGGAAGCCCGACTGTCCCTCACAGCCATCAGTGTCAGAGACATTTTTTCATTAGGGAAATCACTGGAAAGTCAGTCCTGGTATATAGGAGGCCTGTGTAGGCACTGCTGGTCACGAAGCAGTCCCCAAAGCAAACAGGGTCTGGCTGGTTCCCATGAAGCTCTGTCTGTGTGTGTGTGCACTCTTATTGCACCAGACTCATTGCTGGTGTCACAGAAGCACCAGCGCCAGTGCTGCAGTGCACTGTGCACTTCTCATCAGCGTGGGAAAGGCTGGAGTAACTTCATGCACCTAAATTTTCAGAAGACTCTTATCAAACCCTCACCTCCAGCAGACACCCTTCTCAGCCTCCCCGTCCCCCTACACAGCATTTACCACACGTTAGGCAGTAGCCTGGCACGTGCTTTGCCAATAATTTCTGGTTCCTCCAGGATAGAAATTTTATACTAGGAGCATCTTATTATTCCAGGGAATATTGGATTATTCCAGGGCATCAGTATGTTCAGTTTTCCTGATACCTAAACTTCAGACAGGATATGATTTTGCCTGGATACCAGGCAATGCAAATATCAACTAAAGCCTAAAGCAGCAATTTTATCCCCTGCTTCGCTAAGGAACGTGCAAATAAGAGGCTGAAGAATTCAGTTGAAATCGTTATACCAGCACAGTTTGCCTATGAAATCATCAATTGAAGAGCAGTGCTCCCAGAAATTAGCCCTTTACTACTTCTGAGCAGCTTCTGAAAATGCCATAAAAAGTCTGCTAAGATCTTACAGACAGCTTACACTGAAAGCTTCCCGTTTTTAGAGGAACTATTAAAATTCCATGATTTCAAATGAAGTTTCCACATTTTAAAATTTATTTTGAGTAAACTGAATTGTAATTCACTTAAGTGTATCTTTTTGAATGGAGTCAAAAACCAAATAGTTTTAACCAGCCTTGCTTCACAAAAAATCTGTCTTAATGCTTAAAAATTATTTTTGTATGAAATTACATTGAGATGGGCATATTCCTGTAGACTTCTTTTAAAAAGGCATTTTCCAGCACAATAATAATTGTTTTATTCACGAAGATTGTTTTGGAGTGAAGGGAAATGTTTTTAAAAATACATTTAATAATTTTCTACTATTTTAACTTTTCAATTATAGCAGTGTACTCTATTCCTAGAGTACACAGAAGCACTTTGTGCTTATTCATAGAAAATCTTAATTCTCTTTTGTTTTAGGAAACATTCCCAAAAAAGAGAACACTGACATGGGAGACAAACTATTATCATCAGATGTTTATTTTTTAATCTAAAATGGTTTATACACATCCAAATTTCAGAAATCCAATTTAACCCAGGCATTTCTGCCATTATGTCTGGAAAAAAAATTACACTTACCTTTTGCTGTTAGATCGGAGTGCCACCAACTGCATAGATTAAATTCCACAAGGAACCTAGAGAAATTATTGGAGTTTTCATTATCCCACAGCATGTTTTCAAAACACTAAACTGGCAGTAGCTTGATAATATTAATCCTATTTTAAATAAAAGCTAAAATAGACCTTAAATTCATGTTACTATAACTCTGGGATTAGCAACTATTGCTATCCTCATATTTTCCCTGGGTTGCATTTTACCTCTGAGAACTTATTCTGAAAAGAATCCTGTCAATAAATCATAGACTATTATTAATTTAAATATTGATCTTATTTGAAGTGCAAATCAAAAGTCTCAATGCATGGCAGCATGTACTGTATTTACTGTTGAACATTATTCCTTCGTTGTGCAGGTATCTTGCCTCTAGTAAAACGCCACAGGACCAGAACTGTCCTGGCCACAAGGCAGGAGTACACATGAAATACTTTATTTTATTCATTTTCCAACCGAAATAATAAAGCTATTTGATTTCTAAGAGCAGAAAAGACTGATTAACCACTGTCTAATCAATTCTAACTAAATTGTAAAGAATGCATTTTCCCACTCAAATACACTATGATTGATTCCCACTTAAATACACTATACTTGAAAGAATGGACTGAGAAGTGTCAGTCTATCAGTGTAAAGAATGTGAAACCAGCATCCAGTTCACCGTATGCCTGTGAATCTACAAGACTTACAAGCATAGAAAGTTTCTTGACATTTTGGAAGCTGATACATGAAGCATCAGTATCATTTTAACACAATTCTTTCCCTTCTATATGCTTTGAAAGCTGCATTTAAGATCAGTCTGTGCCCTCTGGCAGTAGCCACTCAGTTAAATCTCTTTAACTCTTATTCTGAACTTTGATGAAAGCTTATACAATTTACAATTAAACAAAATAACTACAAGAAAAAAACAGTTCTATTTCAATAAAGATAAAATTCACTTAGAACTGCAGCTCTGCTTTCTGATAAGAACAATAACAAATCATGTAGGTTAATAACATGACACATTTCAAGGCTTCCTCCTCTCCATGTAATATTGCTCTGTCATTTCTCAGGCACCCTCTCTTAAAGGTAATGATCGTTATGAATTAACTGGGAATGTTACAAGAATTAGCAGAGATAAAACAATTCAGCAACATCCACAGCACATCTACTGTAAAAGGTGCATCTTATGGAATTTTGTGAAGTGACAACACAGTGAGTCAGTGCAACCAAGTTTCTCTACTGACAACAGCCCACCCAAGCAGCATCACAAACAGTCAGTCATTTATCTAAAATTTAACAGCAACCACAAAAATGAATTTGGGCTGTATACTGTGATCTTCTAAACAAAGACATACATATATAAGTGAAGACCATGTAATAAAAGTGAAACTGTGCATTTATAAAAGTGAAACTGTGCAGCCAAAATTTTCTCAGATTTTAAGAATTCAAAACTGGAAAAAAAAAACCTCTGACAAACAGCACTGTATTTTAAGTCATACAGTAAAAGAGCACAATGTATGTAAAATGCAAAGATACAAGTGATATTTAAATACTCAAAACTGCAAATATTCAGTAATTCATACAAATATTCAATAAGTTTGTGATAAAATCTACTTACAAGACAAGTTCAGTCATAATCCATTTTACTGCAGCAAAGAAGGCATTATAAGGCTGAAGAGAAGCAACTCATTTAATAAAAAGGCAAAACATCCAGCATTCATATCTTAACTGAATTCTTCATGCAAAAACAATATTATGGATATTCAAATGCGTGGGGAACATGAACTCTTATTCTTATGAAGAAGAAACATTATTATATTTATTATTAAAATGTATAGTAATGAAATTTCCTTTTTTCTCACAGCTGATCATATACACAGATTATCAGAGGGGGAAAGGAAGGTTTTGCAAATGATTCTTAAATCTTTAACCTCTAGGGGTTCCTATTTCCCTGGCTATTGCTGAAGGAACAGCTCGGGTAGATGACATGAGCTTTTCTTGGGCTGCAATTCACAGGCTTTCCTCTCTATAGTGGAAATCTCTATTCAGTACCTCAGCCTAATTAGGCTAGGAACAGTTTCTGAAGCTTGCCTTTACCTAAATGGTTATCTGTGTCATATGGAAGGCCCAATTGTAAACACTTTAAGTAGGTTTTTGCCTCCTTCCTCTGTTTTTCTGGATCATGAAAAATAGAGCAAATCCTCTGAAAATCCTGTGTTTCCAGTACTTCTAATACATTTTGAACGTTTCATTTTTGAAAAGAATGTTTATGAGATTAATCTTTTGTGAAAGAAACTCAGGCAGAAAAGTCAGTTCCCAGAAATTTGGAGAGGAAGCCCTCCTTGTCTCCCTCATCCGTGTTAGGGGGTCCTAGTTGCATAAAGTTCTGCAGGCTCTTTTAGATATCAACAGAGTATTTTGGCACTTATGAGAAGTCATGTTAACAGAACTACTCAGATACCTAAAGTAATTCTTAACCATCCTGCAGTGAACAGTAACAGGCCACTTAAAATTTTCAGGGGCCACACTTAAAATTTTCTGTGGGCTGAGAACTCACAGAGCAACAAACTCGTGTCAGTCAGTGCCATAGAAGGCCCAGCAGAATGTAAAACACCCGGGACAGGAAAGATTTTCACCTGTTAAGCACTGTCTTACAGGAAAAGGTAAAGAACTACAAGATTTTCCTAGAGATAAACCCGCAGTCAC
>VXAY01000232.1:1555175-1575566 GCA_013399855.1 Oxyruncus cristatus
AAAAAAAAAAAAAAAAAAAAAAAAAAAAAGAAAAAGGAGCAAATCCCTAGAAAGGTATATGGCAGACAGATTTCTGAACAAAAGCCTGAAATGATGAGTTTTGGTTTCAGAACAATGTATTCCCATCTCAGTTAACTTTCAAATGGGAAGGTTCAACAGCTACCTCAAAGTTTCTAAAGATGATTCAAACAACTGTAACACAGGATGTGCAAAATAAATCAGTTAAAATCTTACTGTGAAATGATATTAAAAGACCTGTTTTGTGCTAGAAACAAATGGGAATATTGTAAAACAATTCAAAGATCAGTAAATGAAGCCCATAACCACACTGCAATCTGAACACTGCAACATGTTGAACCAATTCTCTATTCTCTGTCACTATGAATGGCATTAAAACTCAGTATATCTGGGTTCCAAGTCATTCACAAATTCAAATCCGGTTGTTTTGGTTTTATTCTTATAAATGTAACGGGAAAGTAAAAGTTTTCCAGCACTATTCCTTATAAAAGCTACTGCAGTATTTGTGGTCAAAACGGTGGCCTAAGACACTGTAGTGCTTCTGTGCTCAGGTGTCATTTCCAGAATGTTATTTTACTACTAATGTCTTTCTGAGATTTTAGAAAACAGGCTTTCCTCTCACTCAGGCAGACTTAACTTACTGTTGCAGAAAGAAAGGCTTCCAGATCACCTTTTCTGAACTGACTGTATTTCGGTTTTAAATAACTGTTTGCAGCTAACCATATCCTGTTCAACTCACTACAGCCAGCCCATCTAGATGCCCAAGTCCATATTCTGTGTTACAGCACCTCAAGGGGAGCTTTGCTCTTCCTACACATGACACACCTGAGACTGTCTGACATCACCATCCTGTCAACTTCCACGCCTGAAGTCCACAGAGCAACTGTTTTTAACTGGGTTTTTTTTTCCACAAGTTGTAGGACAAACACAATGAACAATCATCTTTAACTGATGGAAAATAATTTACCAAAAACTCAGTGTGCATCCCTGTTTTATGTAACTTCAGGGGCCAAATACATTTTAGGGAAAACCCTTTTATTGTCAATTTCCTGATACAGTAAATTCCAGTCTCATACTTTGCAATGTACTTGCAATTGAGTACGAATCTGGTTCTAGAAAATTAAACTTCCAAGACCTACCAGCAGCACAGGATATATTAACAGATGTACTCCATAGCTTTCAGCTAGATTTTCAGCACACCTACGAATTTACTAATGTAAAATACCATCACTGACAATTGTAAGAGCTGAAAGATCTTCAATGCAGAACATTTCAAATGTTTTGTTGACAAATTTGGTGGTTGTCATATACTGTGTAAGAATAATAAGCTTCTTTCCATGGAAATAAATGTCAAGTCCGTAGAGAAAAAAAGAACTGCTCCAAAGAACCAAGCAAAGGAAGCCAATAGTCCAGAAGCCTTCACCATTGACCCTATGCTTTACTCAGTAGTCCATGTAAAAATCAGTGGTGACTACAGCTCACTTGTGGCAGAAAGACATTCATTAACTCAGATATGAGATGTGCAGCCTGCCTGGCATCCCCACAGGGAGGGACAGTGTTGAATGGTGTGAAGAGCAAACTAGTTTCTGCAGTCTAGAGAGGGTCCTGTGGGGAGGTAGCAGGACATTGTAAGAAATCCTGGCCTACTGCTGCTCTGGCTCTCCCTCCTTCACTGACAGACAGATTAGAAGCGACCAGAAACTGTCAGGCTATTACCTTTCACCACCGAGAAAATCAATGCAAAGAATAAAAATAAATGACAGTATTCTGACAAAACAAACTTGTCGTCATGTATCTTTGTTTTTATTGCTCAGCTCTTCCCAGTTGCCAAGGTGCTCAAAGAATAACAAGCGTAAAAAACTAGAACTCAACCTGTATTTCCAGAATGTGGAACGAGAACTCATCTATGTAGCATGCATGCCTGTGTTTCTCCTTAAGTGTATAAAATGATTCTGCATTAAAGGTCATATTTACAGAGACATAAACTCTAACAATGGCCAAAACTCAGTTTTAAGGTATTAATTTTAGATGTCACATGGACAAAATATGAGAAGAAAATATAGCCCACAGCAATGTGGGAGTTTCAGAATGCAGATATCAGATGCAGATCTAGTAAATATTTTAAAAAAAAATCAGAGCAGAGTTCCTATTGGTAATAACAAGACAGAAGTGACAGATATTATTTACTTCTTTTTTACCTGCTTGTTAACCTGTACTAGACAGCCTGCTATTTGTTGCCGTCCTGATAGTTATTTCATTAATGAAAACGGAATGTTATTCTTCAGAGAAGAATACATATTCATTTAGAATTGGAGATTAAGGGTGCAAGACTCACACGTGCCCTGCAATGCAGATGGCAGCCAACAGGAAAGATAATTATTGGAAATAGTTGGCTCATTTTCCTGCCTTGAATGCCTTCTGCCTGCCTATACAAAAAAATGCTTATTGATCTACCACATTTTTTTGGTGGTATTTATGCCATAAACACAGGGTATATTTTAGTCTTGCTTTTTCCTTTACTAAATAAATCATCGATACAGACAGGGAAGTTTTTTACAGTGGAAAAACACACTGCAGAACTACTACATCACAATTGCACTTGTCCAGTACCAAATCCAATAACTCTAATTTGGAGAGTTCCTGCAGTCTGTCACTGATCCTCTCCAAAGTGTACATCTACATGAAGAAACGTTGCCCAACTAATAATAGAAGACCAATTCGATGATTGTATAAATCCACATAAAAACACACACAAATTTTAAATGCGACTGTCCATTTAACATCTTCACTGAAAATTTAAGAATATCTTAATAAAATGAATGCTTAAAGAAGAAAGAGTGGTCTAAAAAAAGCGGGGGGGGAATCCTTCAATTGGAAGCTGTGCTGCCTCAGTGGAAACTGGTGTCTGTTGGTGAGCAACTACTTACTGCTCCTTGTGATTTGGCTTTAAGAATGTTCTGCTTCTTACAAGTAGCTTAGTAAAGGGTTGTGATTTTTTTAAATATATATACTCTTATAACCTGGAGGCAAAACTAGTGCTGTGTTTTGCTTATAAAGCAAGTCAAGACAGAGAGATGAAAGTCTGCCTCTATGTGCAAGCATTTGGGGAGCACAGGAGAAGGATCTGGACCGCATCGTGCCCAAGGGCACAGACAGGACGCACGTGCCTCGCTAAGAAGCATGTGAGTAAAGAGAAAGGAACAGAGCAAGAAAAACTGAGAAACAAGAGAAGCTCTCAAAGCAACAAGAACTTAAGAGAGTGAGCCTTGGCATCCGGGAAAGCTGGAGTTCAGGGGTGCGCCATTTCATTCATATATCCTGACAACAGGATTAAATAGCAAAGCGTGGGTTCTTCTTCAGAGGCCAAGAGGATGTCTGGTGGAAAGGGAACTGTAAGAGGAAACGATGCTGCTTCCATATTTGTTTTATAGAATTGCTTCGTTTTCCTCCTACTGGAAAGGGTGAAAGTGTTTTGAAGTCAAGAGATGTTTAATTTTCTCTTACAGATTTATTATGTTTATTTCTTTGGGGAACTCATTGCGTTGATAGCCCTTAATTTTCCTGATGTTAATGTGGGTTTTTTAGATTTTCATGCTTGGAGATGTGGAATTTTTCTATTTTTTTTAAAGTGTTTTATATAAACAAAGTGCTGAGGAAACTATAAAGAAACTTTTCTAAGTTATGTGAAGCAGATACTTTTCCATAAGCACATCCTAATTTATTTAATAATAAATTTAAATCATATTTAAATTATTTAATTGTGTGCAATACTGAAGGTATAAGATAAACATAATTTTGCTAAATGAAATCATAGAGCATGTCACGTTGCTGTGGAGGCACTGATATAATTTTTCTCCCTAATTATAAACCCCATAAACTAAGAAAATATACATACATACATATATATGTACACATTATTCAAAAGAAGCACTGAGTTTAAAGAAATTGAGGAGGGAAGGAGGTATTTAAGTTCACTTTAAAAAATAAACAGGG
This sequence comes from Oxyruncus cristatus, assembly GCA_013399855.1. Lineage (NCBI taxonomy): Eukaryota > Metazoa > Chordata > Aves > Passeriformes > Cotingidae > Oxyruncus > Oxyruncus cristatus. The sequence goes on from VXAY01000232.1 coordinate 1,559,187, forward strand.
AACACAAAAATTGAATTTCATCCCGCTGCAGGTTGAAAAGAAACATAGTCAGCAGCAAACAAACCCCTTTTGTTTAGCACTTCCAGCATAGTCCTAAAAAGAACTTCTATATCACTCCAAATGAGTGGTAGTTGGGAGAACGGACAAAGGGTTATTTCATTCCTTTTGTGGATGGAGAGCCTGAAAGCTGGCAGGAATCAGTGAGGTGGGAGCACGTATCTGCACTGCCACTCACATCATTGGTGCCAAAGGAAGAGAGGACTCCCATTCCCACAGTTACCAAACTTCTGCAGTGAAGATCAGGCACCACAGAACCTTCTACTTCTGAACTAACTAAAGGGAGCAAGACCAGATCAAAAAGTGCAGAATTATATAATTCACCTGCTGGACAGTGTGTTACATGTAAAAAGCAAATTGGAAGAAAGGACAGCTCTGGATATTATCAGAATGAAATGCTAATGAACAGAGTTTGCTCTCTGATTTTGCCTACATGGTAAGAGCAGCAATGACAAATATAATGCATGCAATACCCGCATTGTGATCTCAGGGAAATGGTACTGGTAACAGATTTTGCCACTGCATCAAGCACTCTTTTTCTTTTATTCTTATTTCATATACAAAAAACTTTGGAAAAGCAAAACACAACCCCATCCGAACAAATTAGTAATCTGAAAAATATCGTAAATGCATCTGGCTGTTTTTCCTGAGAGCCAGCAAAGATTTCTTCTTCGGACTGCTTGGAATAATTTTTTTCAAGGCCTCATCTAGCACAGCTCAAAGACTGTCTGGTTTGGGTGTTTTTCTAGCTGCACAGAACTATCTGCTGCACAGCAGGATGCTCGTTTAGCTCAATTACACCACTTTGATTCTCTCCCATCTTTAACTGATTGGCAATGGTCAGTTTATTATGTTTAAATAATCGGCTCACTGTGTTTACATTTTCTCGAGTACGCAGCTCAGTTGCACTGAGTTTGTGCCTTCACTATCTCTGACTGCCATGGAGTGCAAGACCAGCAAAATCAGAAGCCAATGGTCCAGGCCAAAGAGGCTCCCACTGCAGCTGAGATGGAACTCTTGAGCCCTGCAGGCTGTGTTCTCAGTGGTGCCCACTACCATCAGTCATTGACTACATATTCTGTTTGAAATGCTTTGCTGGGCAAGACAAAACAAATTGGGACAAATTAAAGTATTATCCCTTAGTTCTGACTGTATGTTTTTCTCTGAGGTAAATAAAAGGCTTCATCTCTTGTGTAAACAGATCTTTTCACAGTCGAACCCAGTCTATAAATATGTATTACTTCACTTCCTTCTACAGCATATGTTAAGAATGTGGTGCTAAACACAAAAAGGTTGCCACCCTCAGAAAACTAGGATTTGGGATGATTCCATGAGTGCTATCTGCACAATTCAGGTCAGTCATTTACTGGGAGTGGTGTTCAGCTGTAATGCACAGAGGCAGCATGGAAAGATTTCTGCCTTTAGGAGACCTGGTTTACCAAGCAAGCACACAAACCATCTGTTCCGAGAGTCTCTGTATACACCCTCACATGTAATAACTACATTCAGTGAGTGATGGGATCAGTGATGTGTTTATCTTTTTATACTAGAAATGCACAGGAAAATGAAAAGGAAGAGTGCAATATATATTGTCAGCACTTCTCCGGTGCTGTAATAGGACAAAAGGGTATGGAATAGTTCTTAGACCATGGGAAAGCCATGAAGACTCCACTGTTGACTTATAGGTTAAAGTGAAAAGTTTCTTCTTAATTCCCCAGAATGCATAATTTATTTCAAAGGACAACACATAAAATCACTATTACTTTGTATTGTCATCATGAGAGTAAGACCAGGTCAGTAGTCCCAACAATGTTCAGAGGTAAGTTAGCATGTGAATGAAGATGGATTTCTGGGAGAACACACTTTCCCTTTAACTGCAGGACATTTTGCACTGCCTAGTTTGAGCAATCTCCAACTTTTTACAGGTCAAAATGGTAATGTGGCATCAATGATTTGCTTAAGAGCCGTTTAAAACTGCTGAGTAGTAGATATGGCCCAATCCCTTTTCCACTTGAGTGCAGTGGGAAGAGGAAAGGCACACAGTTTTAGCATTGTAGTCAAAAAAACCATTCTTTCAAAAAGAAACTCACTGCAGGCTGACTCCAATGCTCTCAACATTCAACGTGCATGGTATCGAGTTACACTCAGATCATACAGAAAAGAGACATAAATGAGAATCCAGCCACACTGCCAGTCTTGGCTTTCTTTCGTATGACTTTGATTTACTTTTGTTTCATTTTGTTGTTAAAATATTTTATAAGAGACAGAAAATCTTACCTCTTAAAGGAGCCCATTGTTAGTAACTTGTTCATCACAGCTCCTTCAACCTCCCCAAAAAAGTAACCAGTCTGTAAAGGGAAAATGCAAGAAATTACCTAAAGTGTAGATAAACACAAACAAACATTGGGGTCAATTTAAACTGGCATAATCCAGGATCTGACAAGGGTAGCTTTGACAGTTACATAGACAGGTTTTCAGGTCTCCTGCTACATAAAATCTGACGAGGACTTCCCAGTCATGGCAAGTGGCTGGGATTACATTATTACCCCTGAGCAGATGTGAGAGCTTAAACAATATATTGAGGTACATTATATAACATCTAATATCAGAAATAAAAGCCATCCAAACCTAAAGCTTGTAAAGAAAACACTCTAATCTGATCACAAACCCTTGTGATTAAAATGTTACTCAAAAAAGATATAAACAGGTTGTGAGAGGATTTCATAAACAGTCATTAAAAAGCGTTGTTTATAATTCCTGCATGACCTGTTTAAGGAGCTGGAACAGTATATTTCATCAATCCTATAAATTTTAACTCCTTTCAGAGTCATTTCATACTTAAAACCACTCAGCCTGATGAATTACTCATTTTTGTCCTTGTTCAGTACTTGTGGACCAATAAAAATAAATCTCTATTGAGAAAACAAACATTCTTGTTATGAATTTGGTATGTAGTATGGAAGTGACTGTCATCTGCAGCCATTCATATGACAGTGGAAAATCTTGCATGTACAGCATTTTTTCTACCTTGGGAAGACCTGTCTTATTTTAGAGTCTCATCTCCCAGAAGAATTGGATATTTCTCTTCATTGTTTAAAGGGAGAAATCCCACAATTTATGAGGGGGAAAGGGCACTACACTCTCAAATTGCATGGATTCCATAGGTTTTGTATGAACTAAACCTCAATTCCATTACAAGGAACTTAGCTGACCTCAAGTATGCACCTGGGAGTTTGCAGGCAGAAAAGTTACAGCCCTAGCTAAAAAAAGGCATTCCTCCACCTAAAAAGCAAGTATTGCCTTTTTTTTTCTTCCCCTCAGGGGAATCTTGGAACATTTTCCAAAACATATGGGTATGTAAAGTCTCCTAGAAACAAGAGGAACATGACGAAAAATACTAGCTTCAATAGCCGTAGCTGACTGATGAAGAAAGATTATCCTAACTATTGGAGAGGCAGTCAACGTCAAAAAGCCCTAAACCATAAATGCCAGGTTACAACCTTAGACAGTAATAAATCTGATTTATCAAGTTGTGCACCAGTCTTATGAAGACATTTCAGTGACAGTTCTTTCCACAAAAGCTCTGTTTGTAGGAGCTAGTTCTCCCCCAAAGCAGTAACACGCAGGTTATCATTATTTTTTTAATACATTAGGATTTAGTTGCAAATCAGATGAAGAATTTCACTGCCCCACAAACATGATTCTTGGAGCAGTTCTGGTCACATTTGGAAAGTCCATAGAAAAGCAGTGCTGAAGCAACTCCGGACAGGCAAGCAATTGATAAGGCATCATCCCACTTCCCTACCCCTTCTCTATCCACAATAAATATAAACTGTATAAATATATATAAAGTATATAAACATATAAAAATAAACACTGTAATCTTGTTATGCTGTTATATAAACATAGACACAACTCTGCTGTCCATTTCAGACCCACTGTGACTACAAAACTTGGTCATAACACACTGGTAGCCCCAGTTCTGGCCCAAGAGTTGTCCACACTATCCTCTTCACAGGAATATGTAGTGGCTGGTATCAGGTAACTACCAAAGGAAACTTTTCTTCCCAATATTTATTGGCCATAGCCAACTGTAAACTTGCAAGTCACTTGCACAAGTCACAACTATTTACCTGTAAATAGTAGCAACACCAAAGGGGGGAATAATGAGACAAACATGTTTTAAATGTATCAAGATTATTCTATAATGGGTGTATTTCTTATATCATGCTCAACTAAACAGAAAATATAGATTTATTAGTTAGATAAAAGGCAAAAAAACCCCCCAAAAAGCTGCTTCAAACATAACACAGGTAATATTTAAACAGTGCTATATTTTCAGCTTATAATTTTTTTATATATCCTGGAATTATATTCAGAACATGCTTCACATTCTAGAGGGATGGAAGCAATAAATTTAATGAATTTAAGCAAAATAATCCATGTCAGTTCTCAGTTTTGCATATAAAATGACATACCATGAAGAAGGACTTTTGCATGACACAGTACAGCATGTTTAACAGTTAATGCTCTGTTGGAAGGACAAGTTTCAGAAAAATTGCCTTTCTCTTGTTTATTATGTGCTAATACAATTTTCAAAGTCCCAACCAAACTGGAGCAAGGGAGAGAGGTTCATAAGGAAACAGGCAATTATTTTTGTGCTATTCAAAGGTGAAAAGTATCTCTATCTTGTTACTTCCAGAAGTGTCAACTTTAAGGCTACAATAATTCAAGCCTTTCATTTAAAAGCAAAATTCTCAGTTTAGCTGCTTTTTTGCCATCCACTTCAAGTTTTTATCTCCTCTACAGACGCTCTTCCAAGTCTCCCAGAGGTCTTTCCAAAAAGCTGTTTCTCAGTAACCAACCCAGTCGTAACAGATTTAATTCACCTGAGGGCTAAATAGGGGCGTGAATATTCCTATTCACAATCCCAACACATAAAGGTAATTCAGCTTCAGACAATTCTGGCATAATTGGGGCACCATCCCAGCTGTTTTCAGGCAAAAGTTAATCAGAATGGTGATGGTTCCTTCACAAGGTTTGCAGGATCGAGTGATTATACATTAATTTTTCAATAACTTTCCAAGAAGAATAAACAAAGTAATGTTTTGAATGATCTTATTAATCATGCTCCTTGTCCTCTCTGTTGGGATGCTGAGTGCTCAGTTTTAATCTTTCAATGTCTGTAATACACTTCAGAAAACAAACTCCTCAACTAACAGCTCTGTAAAATCTCAAGTTTGAATGTAAAAGCTCTGTATCCACCCCATCTCCCCGAGTCCTCCCTCCCTCCCTTCCTTCCCAGCCTTTCCATGTGACAAAAATGCCACAGAGAATCTGGGGATTTTTGGGGGGTAAAAACAATTTACACAAGACAGACACTTCTGCAGCAAAAAGGCCTTTAAGAGAGAACATTTATGAGTTTAAGAGCAGACCCTGCCCCGATGGGAGACAGAAACTGAGCTCCTGTGAGAAAGGACTTACATTCTTTGTAGAAGGAATTTTTTTAATTTTATGTTCCAGATTCCTTACCATTTTCAGATGGTGGCCTATTTGAGAAACAAGTACTTTGAGATGACTGTGTTACATGAAAAGACTGAAGAAAAATCATTCACTTACCTGTCTATAGTCTTCAGACACTAAAATAAATCCATTGTTATCTATTAGGTAACAGTTGATTGTCTGAAAAATGATAAAATACCATTTTAATTTTTGATTTTAGGATACATCAGTAAGTTAATCATGTACTTCTAAGTGAACTGTAAATGGGTAAAACATTCAGGTTGTTATAATGGTTTGCATAAATTCTAAGTGAGTGCAGTCCTGACTTATGGGATGTTAATCCGATTTAATTTTTATGCATTTGTTTCGTGCAAAACAAAACAAAGATGTGTACAAAATGGGAGGATACAAGATAATTGCAAATGAAGAGAAGAAAAACAAGGTGATTGTTTTTGTAAGCCATTCTTAAAAGTTTTCCCAATAGCTCAGTTTGCAAAGGCTCAGAATCTTGGTCTTCCTGATGGCTTCTCCTGTGTTTGGAGAAAAACATCAGCACAGTGTCATTACCCTAACGATGTATTAATGAAAACACAGTGTCAGCCTGCAGAACCAACAGGGGACCAGGTAATATTTTTTAATTTGTTCATTGGGGGATGGGACCAGAAACTTCTGTAAAAGAGGCCCCACAGGTCTCCTAAAGCTTTTCAAATTGTGTTTTTAATTGGGAACAGGATTTAGAGGTAGGACTGTTAGCCTTTCGTAGGTCAGACGTATAAACTGTATAAAACAAGGTAAACCCAAATCAGTGCTTCCCTGCATACACAAATTCACTGTTTTAACCTCAAGTGAATTGCTTGCTACAGGTAAAGTTTTAATTACTGCGCTTCAGAGTTTCATAAGGTTCAACTCAAACCCTGATATAACTCAGTTTCTCTTCAGTGTTGCCAAATATCCACCTCAGTGTTAAATCTTTGTTGCATTTCTGTTGTTGGTCTAAATCAGCAAACGTTTTTATCATTGCTTATTGAATTTCCTGTGACATTTTTGTAAAAAAAAAAAAAAGAAAAATAGGTAGAGTGGCTTTCAAAATAGGAATCCTCGTGGCTTTGTTTTTAATTCAAAATCTTTCCTGCTGCAGTTGGGCCGTACAGAGATACGACAACATATACTTTCTGCTATACTCTGCACATCCAGCAAAATCTCTCTGCTGTTTTAGGGAGGAAAGCAGCCCCGTGCAGTTGTAGTTGTGCAAGATGCAAAATGCAGCCTGGTACTGCAACAGATGCTTAGATGTGTTTGATTCTCATTCTGGCCATATATTAGTACTGCTCTACAGGGCAAAGAGGAGGAGAGATTTGCAAAAATACTGGCTTGAGGTAGAGTTCTTATAAAAACAAGAAAGCCAAAATCAGGCAAATGTTCAGAATGAACATTATTCCCTAATGCAAATGCAGGATATTCATTCCAATAGGGTAACCTAAGCTGCAGGTACCCCCAGCGACAGAAAACCTGTCAAAAAGGGAGTTGAAACAACTCATTTCCAACCTTTGATCTGCTAGAAAGCCCAAAACTGGCAAATGCAATGTGAAAAGCTGACGATGCTGGCAAAGAACCCAGTAGAGCTCATACATTCAGAAGAGGCAGCTCCTTAACCTCAGTGGTGTGTGAAGGGTGGAGTTTCATAAGCAGGCTGCAATGCCAGAACACGGCTGCCCCCAAAGTCCACCATAAACCTCCCACCAACTTTATGAGGAGAGGAGCTAAGTCAACAGAGAACTCTTCTGAGGACACATATTTGCAGTCCTCGTGCATAAGAGATTAATCTGGAGATAGAGCTTTAGAAACAGTATTTTTCCATAGAAAATAAATGAAAGTAGTTATGCTGGACAAGAAAGAGCATAGGCTTAATTTCATAGTTTGTGACTTACATGCTGTTGGGAAAATACTGGCTTAATTCAAGAATTAGTGGCCATGTCTCAAATCTCTAAGAGAGAGTCATTCCCTAGTGTTGTTCAGAAATTGAAAAAAAACCTAATTTTTTTAGCATTATTATTGGAAAAAGGCAAAATGAAATAAGTGGAATCTATACCTTTTGGTGGAATGTGAAGATAAGAGGGCTTCTATTTCCATCCATTTTAGAAATATTAACAAGGGGGAAAAATACTAATTCAGGACCATTCATTCACCACTTGCTAGCAAGATAAATAACTTCCAGCGTTCAATGCTGTGTTAAACAGTGTGTAACAACTTCAGCACTGACAAAGGGCAGCAGGGTGCATTTACTCATCCAACACATTAGCAAATCTCAAACAAAAGATTTCTGATACAAGATTAATGCATGAGATGATAACTTTTGGATTGACTAGAGTTGTACAAGAGAGGTTTAATCCACAGTATTTCGCAGGTATTGGAAGTGAACTATGCTCAGGTTTGCCCAAAGGTTCAAGTTCAGTGAACTTTAGATTTCAAGGGGAATGTTCCATAGGTGGAGAGTCCCTGAGCTTGTAAAACCATAGGCATAAAGTCCAGAATAAACACAGCAAGAATGTTGACTGAGGTCTGAGAACACATTTGAGTTACAGTAACTTTGATCAAGTTCAAGTCCTCTATGTATTTTTCACAGCTCCAATATACAATAACAGTAATGGAATGTAATATGGGTTAAGAAACCAAAAATTAAAAGGAAAGAAAACAGTACATTTAAATAAAATGTGAGGCATCAGGAAACCAAGAAGAAATGAGCAAATTCAGAGCTTGAAAAAAGAAAAAAAATATTTCAAATTAATAGGATGTATTTTAGAATCAAAAGTATCACAGACATTGATAATTCCCTTTATTTTTAATTATTTTTGCTATTAATATTTTGCTATTAATAATAATTATTACTTATTGATTATTGTACCATTCAATTTGCATTAATGACTTAATATTTACTTTAAAATGCTTTAATTTATACCATAACTGTTCACAGATATTGTCATTGAGAGAAGCTGTGAAAGTTAACAGACTCAACAGAGGATCTGCGATATTTGATTGAGTCCTATCAACAGCATGTTTTGTCATTAAGAAAAAGTTTGGAATCTCTAAATCACCAAGGTTCTCGGTATTACTAAATTTCTACATATGCTCAAATGGCTCCTGCCACTGTCAAGCTGAAAAGACTTTAAACTGCTTATGTTTGGTTTTTTTTAAAGTTAGTAGTAAAGTAGGAAAAAAATGCCTTAGCACTGCTTCAAATTATTTCCCAAACTGGATTCAAAAGTAGAATTTGCTGCAACATGTTTTAGGTACTGGTGTCAACCTTGTAATTAAGTGGCTGTCTATAAGCAGTCATCATAAAAGTCTCAGTATCTAAAGAATGTGATATATTAAAGGTGACTACAAATTACACCGTGATGTTAAATTAACAAGATGTTAAATTAATTCATCAACTTTATGTTCTACTGCAGTAGGGATATACATGGACAAAAAAATCTGTTAAATACTTACTTCATCATCACAACTTATAGCACATCTGCCATCGAGAGATGCACACTAGAGGTGATATAAAAAAATCAATAAAATATTTTCATTCTTCATTCAAAGATTACAAAACAAAAATTTCAAAAAACGCATATGGGCAGAATTATAAAAGAGCTGCTATTGTTTACATTTTTGTCTGTAATGGTTCTAAACATGACTAGGAAAATTTTAAACCTGTTCTCCAAACCTGTTCTGTTCCTGTCTGCAGAGAAAAGGTGCAGTCACATGTAACAATTTCAGCTGCTTTAAACACCACAGTCTCCTCCGTGTGCTGGAAGCTTGGAGACCATTCCCAGACAAGAGAGGGTTTTCCAGTAGGGGGAGGGCAGAGCTGCATTTTAGGTTTTTTTCTGGAACGGTACAGTTCCAATCCATTCTCAAAATAGGGGTGGCATCTTCTAGTCTTTAGAAAGTACTTGATTATCCCCTTCAATGAGAACAAATTCTATCCCCTGAATGCTTTAAGTGAAGTTTATTGAAAACCATGATTCAGTAATCTAGTTTAGTTAATTAATGTGATACTCCAGTTACTGAATGTTACAAGAGAAAACCTAAGTGAGATGGGATAATTCTGCTACTACTGGAAGCAAATAAATATCATGGGTTTGTTTATTGTTTATACTTTTTCTAAGGCAGAAAAAAAAGTGCCAACAAATGTATTGGGGTCTAAAACTAATCGTCTTTCTAATTGCCTCCATAAACATGGGATCAAGCAACTGTTATTCACCACTGAATTCTCCTTTGTAATGATGAATCAGAACGTAAATCAGAACTAGTCTTCAAATACGTTGTTACTTTACAACAGGTTGCTTGTGACAAAATATTGCAGATCACCAGAACAGTTGAAAAGCTGTTGTGCATTCAATGACAAAAAAAAAATTTAAAATATACCTGTCTGCTTGCAGTCCAAAATTTCCTCTGGAAAAATTCAAGTTTCATCTGGATACCTACAGCTAGGAAAGACATCAATTAAAAAAAAAATAAAATAAATAAACCAAGCATGCTTAATTCCTTCAAAACCATTATTTGAAATTAGTCAGAAAGAAGAAGTCTTACAATGAAAAGAGAAAGTAAGCTCTGAAATAAGAACCCACAGCTAATTAAATTGAAGAGACTCTGCAGTCATATTTTAAACCGTTTACAGTTTGGTTAAATAGGAAGATGCTGTTAGAGATTTAGAGATTCTTTGTATAAAAAACTCATTCAAATTGCATAAGTCTCCATAATTAACATAAAAGAACCACAAGCTGAACATATTTATGTCCACACCAATCTCCTTTATATTTTGCTGGTACCAATATAACAGCTGTGGGGAACTCACACTATGTGTTTTGTGATGAAATACACGAAGATTTGCCGAAACAACATGAAGATGTTGGTTAACATTTCAAGTGGTTTGTTTTGAAGTCATTTAACCCACGACTTATCAGTGGAACAAAAGAAGCATTAAAAATTTGTTTGGAAAAAAACCTGAAGTTAAGATTATTATGTGCAGTTCTGCCAAAGGAAAATATCTGACCCATGGGTTTCAAATTTTAAAGAAAAAGGCTATTAATGATAATAAATTGTAATTTTTAAGAATAATTACTAAAGATACCACTGGTGTAAGTTATGTATTTCTCATAATTTTAGGTGGGATTTTTTTTTCCAAATATCAGTGACACTTCCTTCCAGCTTAATCTGATGTTCCTACTGAAGAACAATATAATGCACTGTGGTTTGCATAAGCTACAAAGGCAGTTGATTCTTCTGGTCTCACCTGCCTAAACTGAGAGAACTCAAAAAAGCTTCAGTTGTAAAGCCTTGAAAGTCAGAAATCTAATTCCTACCAAATTTATTGCTACAATGTTTTGTTTAAAAACAAAGCATCAAAAAGAAAATATAGCTGTTTTGGAAAACTGCATAAAATTTCGTTTATTCATTCCTCCTCTAGGGTCCACAGCAGGAATCATTTAAAAACATACTTACATTTAGATTATTGGCACTTGCTCTTGCAAATGCACACACGCTGATGTCATGCTTATATTTTATTTTGTGTAGGTAGGTAGGGAAAAGTATGTGAAATGAAATCTGTAATGAACTGATACAATAGAATATGAAATTACATCAACAATTTTATTTTTCCAGCAGGTTATAAATATTTTTTCTGCTATCTGTAACTCATGGACATTTTTTGCTTAAGAGCAAATAGTATATAGGGAAATCCAGTTCTTTTGAATAAACACCAGAGGAGACTTTCTTCAGCTACATTTTATTATCTAGGAATTAATTTCCCAGTCCATGAGAAGATACTGTCTGACAGCCATGCAGCATGTGTTTGCTTAATCTCTTGTTTGCCTTCAGGTTCACTCCCACCACTCAGGTGATCTGCACATCCTACCCCCTTTTTGTGAAATGAAGGCAAAACACACACACACTTTCCTCAAGGAAACCATTTCGCTTCTGGGTGTGATGTCAGGCTGGGAAATGTGAATCTCATGCGCTGTTAGCAGGAGAGATACTTGGGTTGGACTTAGATATTGCTCATTTGAGGTCTTGAGAAGGTTGACCCTTTGCAGTTCTCACCTCCCAGAGCAGAGAAGCCATTCACAAAACTGAGAAAATTTCAATTTCCAAATTATCAACTTTGTTATCCCGATGATGTAAATAAACAGTTCCTTGCACAATTCCACAAAGGAACTTCCCTGTCACAGAATGTGTAGCTTCTAAATAATCTATATCCTATGTAGTATATAATAAATGAAAAGTACTAATGCTTCCTAAAATTCAGCTAAAAGTTATTTGAATGCCTCTACTTTCAAAAGAATTAAGTGTTAGTGTACGGGAAAATAATTTTCTCTTCAAGCCCTGATGTGATACTAAAGCATTTTTGCAGGTTTTTCCCTCCTGAGCTTTTTGAGAACATTTTAACTAGAAGATGACGTTTTTTTGGTTTGGTCATTTAATGCCACAAGAGCTATTCAAATATACTTCAAAAGGTTTTAGAGCCAATATATTCTTCTGAGTAACCCCTAGTCCTTCAGCACTTAAGAACTTCAATATAAAATACCTGTGCGCTCTATATTTAAAAATCCATGTTTTACAAACTGGCTACATGTGGGGGAAAAGGGAAACAGGAAAACTTCAAAATTATATGTCCCATGTCACTGATTCCTAGTTTAACCTCCTGGGTGTAACAGCTACCACAGAGGTCAGATTAAAACCTGTAATTGCACTGAAATTTGTCTAAATATTTTTCAGTAAGGTACCCAGACAACACCCACATTTTTAATTAAAAAACCCCCTACAAACAACAAAAACTCTAATTGATCTTTGTGTGGACCATACATTTTAGAGCATAAAGTATTCTTCAACCTTTGCAGGCTTAGTTCAATCAAAATGGCCAAAGGATAAAAAATTCTTTTTTTCAGCCAGGAAAAAGTAGCAAAAACGAGGAGAAAAGGTTTTGTCTTCATTGCTGCCTTTCCTCTGTAATGTCACAGGGGAGAGTGGGCTGGAGCTGGAGACATGCAGGAGAACAATCTATGGGAGAGGTATTTGGAGAACTCTTTCTCCATGTAACCTCTCATTTCAAACAAATATTGCAAATCCAAGTTTTTGTCTCAGTAACATTAGCAAATTTTCCAAGGTGATTCCGTTAAATACCTTCAGTGCTACCTATGGAAAACAGTTATTAAATCCTTAAGATTTCTTCCCTTAGTTTAATAAATTAGCTGCTACTCTGCAGTGCAGACCCTGTGAAATAACAGATGGTTGAGAATGACAAAGTTATATTCTTGGCTGAGTGATAATTATTGTTAAATAAGTAATTTCCTTATGCATCAATTCCATGGCAGAAGGCAATATTTCACTCCTTTAGTGGGTTGCTTTTGGGATAGAAGTACTGGGAAGTGTTCAGCTGCTACAGGGCTCAGGGCTGCTTAGTATCAGGCAAACATGAAGGAAAACAAATAACTCAGAATAGATCAGGATTGCTTGAGTTCATTTCAAAATCTCCATGGTTAAGCAAACAGACAGAAAGATTAGGAAAGCCTTCCTCAACAAATTACTTCTGTGCACAGAATTACAAGACTTCTTAGGCTCTAAGTAAAAAGAAAAATTTCCTACTTAAAATAAGAGAGGAAAATGGATTAGACTGATTTATTTCAGGCAAGAGAGGAGCTGAATCTCCCCATAAACCTGACAAAGAGATTCCAAATACATAATTATAGGAAAAAGTAATAAAAGCTAAAGGGATTTCCATTCTGTGAAATATCTATAGACTATTATACTATATAAAAGCACTAGATCAGCAAGGTTACAAAAATATTTTAAGGTCTCCTTTTCTTTTCCCACAGAGTATCGTACAGACTAAGATTCTTTCTCGTACATAAAAGATGCCTAACATTTTGAGAACATTTTGGCCTCCTATTTCTAGTGGAATTATCTTAAATGAGGTTTAACTTGGCTTCAAAATAAGAAATCTAGGATACAGACTTGTAGCAGGATTATTTTTCAATCTGTATTGCTTTTGTGTATTAAGCTTAGACTCCTTAAGGTGCTCTTTTTTCTGTCTACTAATATTAACTCTTATTACCTATTTCTAATAACTAAATTTGAAATATTACAGAACACATTTCACTATTTTAAAAAAAATTTGATTGCACTTCTTCTGTTTAAATCTGTTTCAGTTCAAAATCTCTGTCCTCAGTGCTCAGGTCAGGAAAAGAATGAGACACTGAATATTGCACCCCAATGCATAATACTGAGAACTAAACACCAGAGCTGTCAAGAAGAACAGCTAGTACAGATTCATGGAAGACTCCTACCACCAGAGATGATAAAAAAACCTTATAAAACATAGGTGTTATGTAGCATAATTAAAAAGAAAATGTGGACATTTTTTCCCTTCAATCCCAAGAATGCTTGCTTAACAAATCAGAGGTATTCCAAGAGGAACTCTCCTACAATATTACAGTTATGTAATAAGTAATATATTTATGCTCCAGTATCATGCAGCATAGCTGTGTTCTCAGTGACAGTCATTCTTAAATCACAGGCAGGATGTATAAAAATACCAACAAGCACTTGTCATTTGTGCACTTCCCAGACTGCTTCGAATCCCAGGTTCACTTCCCTTGCACAGTAAAATGCAGCTTCCCCTTTCCAAACTTCACACTTCATTCAGTCTCCTTCTCAGCGATCTTTCCCCTTCTACCCCGACCTTCCTCTTCTCACCCCGACTCATTTTTTCAGTTCCTCTCTTCAAACAGCAGATCCTCGGAATTTTATTATAACACGAAAAAAAAAAATATTAGTTTTCTTGTCTGGAAAGTCTGACCCTGACTCAAACACACAACAACAACAAATTCAGTCTAAAAATCTGGCTGTTTTCTAATATATTGAAAACACGAGTGTGTAATTGAAAGCATTGGGCAATCTCAATACTGGTGGTGACACAAGTCATCTCCAGAACTGTTACAGGCAGCCTCTGAGAAAACAGTAAAACCAATAAAAAGATGGGCCTAACTATTGAGCAGTTATGTACTTTCTTCTGGTTTTCTTATGATAAAGCATAATTCTTACCCCAGCAAAAATAAAGTATTATGCATTTGGATAAGATACCACTATTTTTCAGAAACTGTCCTCTGCAATGCGTTGGTTTGTTGGGTTGCTTTTGTTATATTTTGTTATTTAACTCAGTGACAATTTCTAATGTTCCTACAACTAGTAGCTTCTCTCACATGGAACCCTCTTGCCTAACTCCACAATGTGTCTATTGTGTATTTAGGTACCCTCAAATTATTTTGATATTTTATTTTTTTTTAGTATTAAATTCTTTGAAATCCACATAAATGTGCACCTACTTTTTCCACCTGAATTTGAATTCCAGTGCCTCATTAACATTTACAGATGGTCAAAAAAATGAGTCTTTTATTAACCTAGATATAATGTAAAATAAAAATCTCAAAGTGCAAATTATCAAGTAGTTTTGATTCTACAAAATAAGCAGGAAAAATCTTGTGTTATTCCTGGTATCTTATATTTATCTTCTTGCCATCAAAATAGTGGAATGACTGCACATACACAGACATTTTTAAGTTCTAAATATCATCAGTTTGTTATGGGGACAGTTTGCACATGTGATAACATTTCATAAGATTTAGCAACACAAAGAATCCCTCCTTCATCAGAGCTATTGCCGTGCAGTATGTAAATGAGTGAAATCTTCTTAAATGGGCAATGTAAAGGTGAAGTTTTGCCTCTTTAGTCGTGGACTTCAAACCTGCTCTTTCCTTTCAGAAGGTTTTTTAGAATTAGTGGTGGAAGCAGTTGTCTGGATGGAAATTCCCAAGATACAGGGAAGGCAATGGCAACTGGAATTTCCTGGAGGCCAAGCTCAAGAAGAAAGGGAGGAGATACTGGGAACTTGATGTGAGGCCAAGCTGAAAGGGGAGCAGGATGATGATTGCTGGGAGGCTGAAGTTCATCCAAACTCAAACCACCAGGGAAAACTGGAGGGTTTGGTTTGCAGCCAACTCCTGACAAACTGAACTGTGGAGGGCAGACTGTGAACATCATCATAAACCAGACTCCCTGTGACTCCCTGACACATATCTTCCTTCTGGAGGACTAATGAAGTAGCAGCAGGAGCAGGAGGAAACACAGAAAGGATATAAATTGAGTGAAAACATGAAAAAAAAAAAAAAAAGACACTCTTGACTGAAAGTCCATTGCTTTTTCAGGAGTCTTCACTGAGGAACTTGGAGGGAAACAGGTTACCTGTAAATTATCATTCAGACAGTTATACTGTATTTCAGACCTTATAAGATAGTAGCTGATGTGCTGCCAACAGTGTTAACAAAGGGCTCCCACAGAATTCTACTCATTTACCCCGTGATAAACTTTGTGTACCAAGAGCACAGCTCAGGGGAGGTACTGGAGAATCCATCTCTAACTTGAAAAGAAAAACAAAACCGACAAAACCCGGAACAAACAAAAACCCAAACAAAACCAAAAACAAATAGGCGAACAACACACAAAAAACCCCACAACTGAAAAACTCCCCTAAGCCTGGAGGAAGGTAACCACTGCACATGCAAAATTACACCGAGTGCACTTTGCTGGAAAGATATGTACCTTGTTCCTGAGAAATACAAGGAGTACATTGATAGTATAAAGCAGGGGCTTAGATTGCCAAATCTGAAGAGGGTGAGGCAGGGCACAGTTAAGCCCTGTCTGGAGTATCCTCCCTGTGACTTTTAGAAAATACCTGACACCTACTGACACCTGGCTCACTCCATTAAAGAAAAAAAAAAA
>VXAY01000232.1:1575577-1702966 GCA_013399855.1 Oxyruncus cristatus
AAAAAAAAAAAAAAAAAAGGATGAAAGTCGGGTAGTATTTTTCTTAGCCTCGGGAAGCTTCAGCAGCCCACAGAGGGAAGCAAGAACCCTTACAAAGGAAACTGTGCTGGTGGCAGAGCTTTTATGAATTCCTTTGAGCCCTCAGCTTTCTTCCAGGATCTCTTTGCATGGCCAATACTCAGGCAAATATTTCTGAATTCTGATGGTATAGGAAGCATGTAAAGACTAAAAGCAAGGATGTGAAGACCACAGTAATGCTAAAACAACTAAGCAATGAGGGTGTTTTTATAAATCCCTAACCATTTTTCAGTTTTATAGTGTTTCCTTGCTATTCAAGTACATCCCACGACTGAAATGAAAAGTAGGAACAGTATATATTTGTAAGCACATTTATAAATCTTAAGGGACGATCCATGACTTGTCAAGTTCTCAAATAAAGCTTTACTTCTCGCAACTGAGGTCCTAGTACAGAGTAGCATAGCCAGTTTACCTTGCAATCTCAGCCAAAAGGCTGTGGTTTCAAGTTTGCAATTAAGGAACCCTAAGAGGCTCAAAGTTCAGACAAACATCCAGAAGTTAGGATACTTATCTGAACTCTTAGAGACTGTGACCAGATTCTCTTAGGAGATGTTAGGCTTTCTGCTGCCACTTGTAACTATAATTCAATACATTCAAACCTTGACCATATTTTCTTTTCAGACCTCATTCTGGCAACTACCTAAGCATGTTGACAAAAAATATCTGTTTCTACTTATCTCAGCATTGTGAGAAAGGGTGATTTCAGAAATGGGCAAAGCTTCTATTGCTATTTCCAGAGAGGTTTACCCCTCCCAAACTGAAACCCTATCATAGCAGGATGGGTACAAGTTGTCCTACTACCAGACACCAAATACTTTGGATGAGACATTAAAGATGAATATTACATCATCCACTGCAAAATGAGCTTGGGAGGGAGGTGTCTGTCCATTTGTCCCCTGTCAGGACAATGTCATCCCACTACAGACCAAGGGATCAAGACATGGAGATTGTGCTGCTCCCAATCTTAGCACAGAGAGGGGACTTAGAAAATTCAACTCTTCCTGCAGAACACACTGAGTACCAACTGCTTGCCCTGTTCTGTTGTCATTGTGGGTACTTGTACATATACAAGGTCTATGAATACATGAAATCTCATTAGCCAAATCAGATTTAGGACAGTGAATGAGAAAACACCAACATTCTATTGTATCACATAATTTGGAAATAAGTACTGGATCTCCAATTTACTGAGTTATAATAAAAACAGTGACATTCTTTACAAACTGTTTGCTATACTGTGATTGGAAAATTACTTTGAACTACTAAAGATATGAGTAATGTTATTTGAAGTCAAATAATACATCGAAAATACCTCATCATGAATACAAGTCTCCAGCCTTTCAACACCACATCTATTAGATGTTTTACAAGTCAAATATTTACTGTAGTGTTCCAGAATAGTTCTCATGTTTTTATTTTTTTTAAGATCACTACTTTATTTAACCATTTTGTTTGCTGTTTAACCACACCAAAAAAATGTGTGTGTCCAAAAGACTCCTGATTCATGTTTGTGTCTTTTACTGAACAATTGTAAAAAACAGTAATAGCAAAAGAGACAGAGGTTAAACTTTTCCATAAACAGTATTAATTGCAAAAGAAGCCTTTTCTAAAAATTTTTGGATCAAAAATGCATTTTTATTGAATATCTGTGTAGAAAAGAACACACCTGCCTATTTGCTCAACAAAAGTAGGAGCTAGTATTTGAGCTATAAACTAGCATTCCTGGAACATCCTGAACTAGAGGTTTAAACCATGTCTGCAATGGAAACAATCTTAGGTTAATAATACTGATTCTCCAGTATACTGAAATACAAGCTTTCTTCTCTTTCATATTGTTCTAGTTTGCATGTGTTAAATAAAAAGAAATACCATCTTTCAAGATGGGTTCAGTACATTACAGACAAACATCTCACTTTGAAAGTCAGTCTCTAAAACTATGGATTGACATTACCCATAACCTGAACATTTCACATTTGCTTAACTTTATTTCATGAGAACAATTTATTGCCACCATTTTGAAACAGTCAAGATATGTTAACTATACCTCTCAGGAACAAACTGTGTTGAGGAAAATAACGTGTCTTTTGCTTTATCTAACATGTAGAAGTTCAAGTATGTGAACTGGAAAACAGTTAATGTGCATCCAAGAGGTCAGACATTCAGGGACAGAATGACACCTTTCTGTTTTACTTTTTCTACTAACCATATTTCAGAAATAATCTTCACAGTTGCTACAGAAGCCCACACGGTCACCAGCAGAAATGGTTGCTTAGGTCTGATCTGGTGACTATTCATGAATTAAGAAGTGCCTTCATAGTGCTAAAAATTAGCCAAGAGCTTATTTGCTTCATTACACAAAGATGAAATGACCTTCTTAAAGCCACAAAATACAAACCCCAATCTACTGATAAACTTATGGTCAAATACATAATTAATAAATATTTTTAATTTATATTCCCAGGAAAGAACAAAGAAATAAGGCTTTTTAAAAAATGTTGAGACCGATAAAATGAAAAGGCACTGACAGACTTTTAATTTTTTGTAATAAAATGTCATCATTGCCAGAGATCTGTGTGCCAAGCTATGACCATAAATGAACTTCTCTGGGTGAGTTATTAACTTCTAGAAATAGTGTAAATGCTGACGTGACTTTCACAATGGAAGTACGAATGGACCCTGTTTCCTTCACATAAACCGTTACCCAGATGCTTCAACAAGCAGTATCTTACAATTTATGTACAAATGATTAGTAGGATTTAGCTGTCAATACAGCCTTAAAGCATATTTTAGAATTGTAAATTTGTAATTTTTGAGACAAATCATGGATACCAGACGTAATCCCCTTTAATCCAACAGCCTTGAAATATATCTGGAAGGTTTCTGAAAGGTAATTGTTTGGTATTACATTAAACTAAGGATTTATCATACAAAATAGCTTCTATTTCTACTAAGTTTCCTAATAGGTGTAAATTCAGCTGGGGCTTCTGCCTGGAAGGTGTTGAGCACTGCTAGTGCTCACTAAAGTCTGTGAGAGTTAAGGGATGTCCAGCATGTGATAAGAACACTTAGCACCTTCCAGAATGGAGCTCTGGAGAACAAGAAAAGGCCTTAAATATCCACTCAAAGAAAGGACTTTTGGCAGGAATTTTCAGAAATTATGTAATTGTATAAAGGAAAACCTATTACTGATTTACAAGTGAAGTTAACCTTCCAAAGGCCAGGTTTTTATAGCTGTTAAGGCATACACCAAAGATAGGCTGATACTGATGGGCTTTCCAGAAACGCTTCACACTGGATTTCTGAAGTCTCTATCATATTCCTAGGCATCAAAATAACTTTGAAATACCACTTTCCAAAATGTAGACATTTCTAAATGACAAAGGTTCTCTTGGAAATGCCGCTGTAACACATTTATAAAGCACATTTAATTTTCTAATAGGTCACTTCAATCAATTCTTTATTTTTCTGCTATTTTACAGGTGCACCTTTTCATAATTAACAGATCTTCTCAGCATGTCTATAAGGTAAGCAAAGATTATCTTCTCCATTCTCTCACAGCACAGACCTGATATGGCCTACCCTAAGGGAAAAGTCCTTCTCTCCCTTTCATTAAAAAAAAGGGAAATAAAAAAACACACATTGGAGATGGAGCAAACTATAACCAACTCCAATGAACTGTATTTAAACAGATTTATTTTAAATTCTGATCTTGATTTTTGTATTAAAAATGGTGCACTTGACCACAGAAGGAAAAAGAGAAGGGTTCCACACAATTTTCCCTGTTTTATTCTCGTTTTTTACATGCCATTAGAAAGAATCTATAAGGCTGGAAGACTACGACTCTTGCATGTGTAGAGATACTTTTATACTGTGTTGTTCTTCATAACTAAGACTCTTTTTCACTTAATTCAATCAGATTAGACTGTACTACTGATTATGCTTGTATCCACAAATCAGCATTTTAACTGAGTTTCCATGGAAACACTATATCGCCCCTGCTTTCTTTTTCAACAATGCTATGCCTGTTTAACAAGTTTGCCGAGGACAACATGTTTTGTTTAAGTTACATTAACTGGAGCCAATACTTCCTAATTACATTACCAGAAGAAAAATTTCCAGCAGTACTTTTACCATGGGAAACCCTCCATTGTTCAGCCCATCTCAACCTCTAAAAAACAGAGGAAATCTCAGCATTGCCACTGCTTAAAATGCGTTAACTGGCCTTACACACATAAAATAGTCTTTCATAACATGACAACATTGCTCCCGTTTTACAATATTTGTATGTAAGTAAATTACCCCACGGAATGTAGATTCCTGTGAAGCTTCCATCAGGGAACATCTGCCTATGGGAACAGGGTGGTCTAGTGGCTGAAGCACTGAAGGTTTAGGGCTGTTCCTGGCTTTGCTGTTTACCTGTTGTAATGAGCAAAACACCTTTACTATTCTGTGCTCCAGTTCCCCAGCTGCAAAAGGGAAGGAAGGACACTTCACATTCCAGGAAAAGCGATTTGAATTCTAGGAACGAAAGCAATTATAGCTAAATGTTCTTACAATCAATGTTATAGATTGGGGTGCAATCTGAAAACAGTCGTCCCAGCTTGGGTGAGAAAAATATAGCAAGATTTGACCTTTAAAACTGTAAGACAGAATGGGAAGCCATTTATCCAGAAGTTAAGGTCACTCTTCCAAAAACACTGGATCTACTGCTTTATAAAAGGTTAGAAAATAATGTATGACCAGCTGATGGCACCTTGTGAATAGTTTAGTTTCCAAGGGAAAGCCTGAAATACAAATGTTCAGTTAGGTGCCTATGTTTGAACATAACACCTCCAGATCATCATGAACTACAAATTACAGTTTTCTGTTCTTTCTTCTCTCTAATTGGTTTATAGAAAAGAAGCTTGTAGCAGTAATTAATGAAAACCCATTTAAGATCTTAATGACACCAAAAAAACCCAAGGTGTGGAAATAATTATTTCACTAAACCAGGCCCATGATGCATAACTTCAACTTCTAAATGCAGTCAGCCTACTCCTCCCAATGAGCACTTTAAGAAACAGAGAAGTCAGTAGTACTGTTCTTTGAGCCCATCTAACTCATTCTAACCCTGCTGAAACACTGAGATGGAGAGAAAATGGACAGTGTCATTTCGAAAAGGGAAAAGGATAAAAAGTCTCAGCCAAAACATGAGTAACCAATCTCGGCCCTGCCATTAGGTTCCAAAATAACATACTGCAGAAGGAAATGAAAGCAAGCAGAGATCAAAATACACCCTTTTTGTCCAAGAAAGCTACAGCTTTATGGACAGAGGAAGCTCAAACAGGTTGGGAACTTTTGAGATCCACCATAAATTGAAGAGTATTAAAATAGAAATGCCTTTGGATAAAAAGGGATTGTATTAAATGATAACATGTATTACTCGCACGCTTCAGCATCACCCAGTGGCGACACAGAAGTCAGATATAAACATGGAAAACAAAAAGATGAGATCAACATTTAAATGTTGTCTGAACTTTGGGCTAATAATCTATTTTAATGGAGCACTTTTTCTTTATACTTGCCCACGGGCATTTCAGCTGTTGTTATAAATGTTATCCTCTCAACTGATCCATATGCTTGAATCAGAAAATTCATTCTTCAGCATCTTAGGGGACAGTGAAACAGAAACCACAGTTAAAAGCTCAGAGATAACTTTAGTTAGTACAAACAAAAACTAGGCATAGCTCAGTGTTCTGGCTGTCAGGACTTTGTAATTTATGCCAATCTTACTAAAACATTTTCCTTTTTACTTAGCAGACAGCCTGTCAGCCATTTACTACAATCCCCCTAACAGACGTATTAAAATGCAGTAAACAGTTTTCCGCTTTACAAAGCAAGCAAAGGTTTATCAATTCTAATAAATATTGAAAAAAATATTCTATTAATGAGAAGAGAAATCATAGAATGAGGACCTTTGGGGATTCCGAGCGTGAAAATAGGAAAACAAAACAGACATGCAGAAGACCACAGAGTCAAAACAGACAAGATAATACAGAACAGGTAAAAAGAGTGTAAGAATAGTGAAAACATGATGTTTCTTAATGATTTAAATCTGTAGTGTCCTTTCTTTCCCATTATCTCAGGTTATCTCAGTCATGTTGTTTCATTACTGCTGGTATAAGCTGCACACCTATATAAACAGGGTTTTATTAAAGCTACTTTTTATATTTCATAGCTACAGTTTGGGGGTTTGTTCTTTTCTTTTTTTTTTTTTCTTTTTCCTTTTTTTTCTTCATTTAAGTGCCTATTGTTTTACTCCTGCATACATTTCCTCCCAGGGTATCTGAACTCCTAAATCACGGTCTCAACATTTCTCTCCCACATTACACTTTTAGAATCAAGTTCCATGACTTTTAAGAGTTATGCTTACGTCAGAGGGATCAAGAGGTTTAAATTTCAGTACCTATTAAATGAATTTAATTATCCAACCAGTTCCATTTGGATACACTGTTACTGTTCTTCTCTAATCTAGACCAGATTTTCCAGTATTGTAATTCTCATTAATAAAATGCCCTCTGAAAGAGTATTTTCTTTTTTAAACAGAAAAGTCCTCTCAGTGGCCTATTTCACAAATTCTAAACAGAAGCATCATTATCCTTTATACTAGCTAAGTTTCCCAAGGATTTATCATGTCTGAAAACAACAGAACTAGCTAAACTTGAAGGATGAGAAATCTATTTATATTACCTGACTCACCCTGTTACTTCATTTAAAACATTCTCGGGAGCAAAAGGTGTTCTAAAAACATCCTTAGTATTTAAAACCTGCTGACAGGTTAAAAATGGGGAGACAGGGGGAGAGAAGGATAACAGCATGCCATGTGATCTCTAGGATGTTGTCAAATTCAGAAGACTTTTGGTGCCTGCTGCTGCAGCATTTAAAGCAGCAGGGATGACACAGAAATCCAGAGAGAACAAAGGGACTAGAAAAGCAGCAAACTCTGGACTGCCCTGTGACATTTATCTGCTATTGAAATGAAGAACAGCAGCAGCAGGTACAGGTACCTGGCTTGTTCTTGTTCATTGCCGGTCATATGGTACAAGTTTAGAAAATCCTCACTCCGCTTGTGAAATGGTCCCATAAGCAACAAACCCTGACGTTCCGGGTCCTGTTCATTCATCACGCTCAGAGGTCTGCAAGTTACAACTGCCACATACCAGCGCTGAAGAGGGTTACACACTGGTAACAGGCACACTATAATGTAGTTGGCAGATGGTCCATCGTGCTTTACCTGCTGCAGGACAATTGAGAATCTTTCAGGAGTTAAAGGCTTTGACCTTTTCTCCTGTAGCAAAAGATCATCAAAGGGAAATACTCCATCAAAGCTGAAATCCAAAGCTACAGAGCACATTGGTCCTGATCCAGTGGAATATTTAAATTTCTACTGGTGTTTAAATCCATCAAAATTATGTATTCAACGTTTATCAGCTGCATAATTTTAATGTCAGGTTGTTTAGTACTTTGATAAATTAATGGAAAAAAACCCCTCCCATGGCTGTTTCCAAAGTGTTGCAAGAGGTTTAACTATTTGACTTCTTTACTGCAGCAAATGTATCCTCACTGCTTCTGCAAGTTCTTGTGTTCAAGTGACTACTAAGGCAAAGAGTCCTTTTGAGCCCATAAATACAGGAGTTCCCAATATTTTACAAGGAGTAAGTTTTACTTAACTACTACAATTTACTTTAAAAGCACAAAATGAAGCGGGAGTTCAATTTTGCAGCACAATTGGTGAGCAGTAGTTTAAGAAACATTTATTGTGCTTTACAATCTTCCTTCATACACTATGAACATTTCAAAACCCTTTTACAGAAGTTGTTCAAAAATTTTTTTCCAGTTCTTACAAGAAATGGCCTAGTAAATCAACCATTCAGAATGCACAGGAGATTTATATTTTGGTCTTAAGTTTGAGTCCAGGGTGAGCTATGAGCATGAATAGAAGTGCTGATTAAATATAAAAATAAGGAAACAAAAACACGAAGTAAAAACTTAAAAAAGAAACTTGTCTTTGGTGAAAATTAAATAAACTATCTAGTAAAATAGTGAATTTTAACATGATTAAGAGTGGACAAAAAACATCTAAAATATCAAGATAAAACGAAGTGTACACCTGTCCTTATTTGTGGTTTTCTTGCTCCTATTTTATCTCTTTCATTTATGTTAGTTTGACGTCAAGCAATATTTTTTTCTGCTTACAATAATGGCAAAATGAATTCATCAATTAAATCTAATCATACTGGCGATATATTCTATCTGTGGATGCTCAGCGTGCGTAACAGGTAGCAGACATTATTCAGGAAATGATTGAAAATCGAATCTGCACCTCCTGCTGCTATTTGTGATGGAACAAATACTCGCTGACACATAATCTGCCCCTTGCTGCAACTTCATCTAACTTGCAATTAAGGTAGAGAGGCCCAACATCTCTATTCCTTATCCTGAAGGCCTTGCATCCACTCTGGTAATTTTTCTACCTACCAAAGCATACTGTAAGGGTGGTGTCTCAGCATTTGCCAGGTAAGCCCTTCTCAGCTTCATATAGTTCTGCTCATTTAGCTATAGGAAAAGGAGTACAAGCCAAAGTAACTTCTAACTGCATTGTATTAAAGTTATAATATCACAACAAATTGCTGATGATCCACTTACTGGATTCAAAGTCTTGCATCACTATAGTGAGAAAAAAAAAAAAAAAAAAAAAAAAAAAACTGCAGACAAAGGACCCAAACACTTGGTTTACAGATTATGAACACAGACCTGGTTAGCAAAGACCTGGATATGAACACTAAAAGGATTTTCCAGTCCAAATCAGAACAGTGGTCTAGAGAAGAACAAAGTTCTGACTGAAATGGAGAAGGTGCTCAGAGCAGCACACACCTCCCCAGTCTGCAGCTTGTGCAAGTGTCAGGTTGTCAGGCTGCCCAGCTACCCCTTCCCCCACTGCAAATTCCCACCTGGAATGCAGCATGTTCCAGTTCATCTAGTCCACTATTACATTTCACACATTGGCCTCTTCTAGAGGTGTCAGAGGAAGGTGTAAAAATTCCCATAAATAATAATTATGGAAAAAAGCCCTGCCCACAGGGAAAGGTTTTTCTCCATAACTTGTGTCATTAGTGGTTGATTAAAGCCCTTAAGAGTAAAAGTTTATATCCCTTCTAAAATATTTTTTTTTGCCCCATGAGGTTACTACAGCTCCAGATTATGTATGAATCCTGCTAATCTTTTGGCCCAAGGATAACTTTCAACAATGCATTTCATAGATTAATTACACACTGTATAAACAAGTACCAGATGTATCTGATATTTGTGAGGCAAAACAAGCCACTGGAAAGAAGAAAATCAGTCTCTTCCCCTCTACAAAATCACAATTGTCTGCCTGTTTTCTCATTTCTAGAGCTACACAATACTACTTCCCACCTGGAGGGACAACACAGACCCAAAACGCTCTAGACATTATGGTGTCTCCTTATACCTGATAACCACGTATCCTGATAGCCAACACTGGATGTTAATAAATTCCAGCTGCTATTACTCCCCTCATATCCTATCTAAGCAATAGGACTTCTGAAGAAATCCACACACCCACCTTTTCTGGAAAATATGGCCAGCTTTTTAAGGTATAAATCATTGTTGAGTGAAATTTAGTTTGATCCATTGGCTTATACTTCTTTTGTGAAAGGCAGGCTGAACTAGGATCCAGGACCTTCCTCTACGTTTTGTCAACTCTTGAAAACCTAGTACCCTGCCAGGAAAAAGCTGAAAGGGTCCTTAGCTCTTAGAGTACAAGGACTGCCCTTGTAGAAATAAAAGCATGAGGGACTCACGGGTTTCTTATGTCCTGTCATCTTTGCACAGTATTCTGACTCAGCTGGGAAAGGATAAGCTCTTTCTCCATGATACACTACCGTATTTTTTTAAGTGCCAGTTAAAGGGGAAGACTTTTAACAACAGAGGTATGGGTTGTTTCACTAACAAATACGAATTTTTTTTTTTTTTTTTTTTGGTCCTGAACCAAAATGAGGGTGAGTTTGCATTGCCCAAAGTTTTATTTAAGGTCTTCAGCAAGAACTTAGCTGTTTGACCAACCTGGAGACACATGTTAGTCAGGAGAAAACACGTGCCATTTCCCTGAAAGTATCTCGGTTTTAATTCCTTCCAACTCAAAAGCTATACTATGCTATGCTATTTTCCACTATAAGGAACATAAATCTAATAAAGAGTATGTATAGGAATTGTCTGCTGTGGTCTTGGGAACATTTTTTAAGGTAATCATGTCTGCCTGGACTCGATATGCAGTGGAACTCGAATCCTGTAGCTTTTAAATATTTGAAATATTTAAATTGTTTCCTTTCTGCTAGAGCTTAATTAACATAATGTTCTTCTGTAAAAGAGATGATTCTTACACATACGGCTCCCTTGAAGCAGATGGCAGTAATTGCTGCAACAAAGAGTTTGCTGGCAAAGCAAAGACAGAACTGCCCCCACCAGCCTACAGGGATCCGATATTAGTTCGTTGGGCTGTCTCGCCCTCTGCAATGGGAAACATACCTTGTTACAACAGGGCACAAGCTAATTTAAGGAGTTACAATAACACAGTTGCTGCACCACATCAGAAAACTGAAAAGAATCCTGCTGGCGGTTCAAAAGGCCAGAAGCGGAGTACATTTCATGGTTATTCTGTTTCTGGCAAATCTCTACCTGTGACACAACTATAATTTTCCCCACATCAGACTTCTCTGTCACAACCGAAGTATTATTGCTAATAAATGGGAATAGGACATGGATTATAGGTTGGGGAAACTTCTGTTTACAAAACATGTGCCTTCAGAGTTCTCAATACAAGGAAAAAATAGCCACATCTACATGAAAAGCAAATCGACAGATTTAATCATATGTTTCCAAACCTGAGCCCAGCATGAAGATTTTTTAAAAAGTAATAACTTCTTATACCACGATTTTGAGTAAACAAAACAACCTCTGCATTATTGCTGGAACTGAACCTCCCACAGTGTTTAACTTTCAGTGACCTTGTCTTGTGAAGATCTCTTTAATATGGTGCATGCTAAAAATAATACAATTATATTTGCAAAGATTTACCTAAAATAGGAGAGGCAGTAAAGAAACATTCTTTAAGCCAACTGTTAGATGAAATAAACTACTGTGGGAGCTTGTAAACCCACCTGGTAGGAAACGTTAGTTAAGATTGAAAATAATTAAAAAATAAACCCTTTGAATTCATGAGTCAAATAAAATTTTAGATACCAAAGGGAATTTACAAGTATGAATTAGTGTTATCAGATTAAAAAAAAAATAGCATAAGAGTCAGAACTTCCTGCAACATAATCAAAAGTCACGAAAGGAGATGTCAGTGATACAAGGGATGAGTTATTCCAAGAGAGAGGGATGTCATCACAAGTAACAAGTACCTGATCTAACTTTGTTCTTTGAAAGAGTATTCATAGCTAGCAAGGCTACTTCTAAGGATACTGATATTTTACATTTTTTTCTGTCTTTGCTAAAATGATTCACTGGCACTATTTAAGGCAGGTCTGTTTATATGTTTGTTAGAAAAGCTTTTTGCATTAACCTGACATTAATTTAAAGTATGGTACAGCTGATCTTTAAGCATCTCTCCCCCTCTCTTTGTAAAGTTGGGGCTAATTAGTATGACTGTGGTACCAGGTTATCTACATCTACAGTATTGCTCTGCATTCAATCTCAGCCTTTATCCTATATCAGGATGATGTGTCATCTATCAAGAGTGTCAAGGATAGTATGGTCTGCCACTCACAGCATAATCCTGGGATCCTCGAGATGAGCAATCATGTTTACTTTACAGAATGGCAATTTTTTTGTGTTCTCCTTCACTGCTCTTTGGGTCTCTTGACTGGTGTCAGAAACAATTCAGCAAAGCATACAATAATAACAGTCACAGCTCTCCCCTGTGAGCGAGGGTGGCAAAGGGAGCTGTGGAGAAGAGGGGGTTACTTTCTTCACAAGGACGCACAGTGACAGGACAAGAGGTGAGGGGCACAAGCTGCTCCAAGGAGAACTCTAACTGGATGCAAGACAAAATTTTTAATTCTGAGGACAAGTACACATTGGAGTAGGTTGCACAGAGAAGTGAGAGGATCTCCATAACTGGAAACATCCAAGTCACAGCTTGACAGGACCCTGGATAACCTCCGGTAAAGACCAAATGCGTTAAGCAGCAGTTTGGACCTTCTGATCTGACTGTTCTATAATTCCTTCCATAGCACTGCTTACAGTATATAAATTTTGCCCTATAAAGTGAGCTTTGTGTGATCTTTTCAAAAGCACCTAAAGCAGAATTTGTACCCCAGAAATCTACGTTACATTTAAGAATAGATCTGAAAGCTTTCAATTGAAAAAATTCCCTCTCCATAGGTCAGCTGACAGATGGAGTGACCATATGGCCTGGAAAGACTTAATTATATACCAGATCTCTCATTCCTTTCAACACATTTAAGTTCCTTCATAGTCACAAGTCATTTATCCTTCTATTGCTGTAGATGGCACAGTATGAATGAGTTATACTGAAGAAACAACAAAGGGACAAGTCAAGGCACCACATGAACACACAAAGCACAATTTTAAGTATCATCTTTCCAATATCTTTGAAAATAAATTAATTTGTTCAATATTCTTGGTGACTATAGCAGTATGTGTGCCATTTTTACAGAAGTAGCCACCAGTTCTGTATTCCCATGCAATAAATTCCTGTCAGCACAACTAATGGATGTCAGATGAATAAGCTTAAAAGAGCAAACAAGGGCACTGTCAAAACTATGTCATCAACCCACAGGTCTATTCGTAGTAATTTTTATACACTCCAATGCCTCCAGTCACAGCCCAGGACAAATCAGAATCCATACTCAGAGTCATCTGATCTTGCAAAAATTGACACAGCATAGCTAATAATCCACCAGAATTCAAAAACCATACTGGATATAAAAAGGCAGCTTTATTTTTGTGCTTTGCAGTTGATGCAGATTAAATAAATTGAAAAGGCAAGGCTATCAGGTCATTATTTTTGCGTTACAGCTGTCCAGTTAGAGTTGGGCAGACACTCTTTGCATGGCTTGTTGACTTACTAAGAGGCAGAGTAAGACTCTGAGAGTTGTAGAAGCCGGGGCGGGGGGGGAAGGGGTGGAGAGTGGTGGTGGAAGATTGTGATAAAGAAAAAAATAAGGGCTGATAGAGTAAGTGACTAGAAATAATTGCACTTCTACACAAACCAGAGACATCATCTAAAACAACCCTCCAAAACCCACGGAAAGGGAACCGGATGAGCACAGATTTGAAGTGGGAATCAGGACACTGTTTGTTACTGTTCTACATCAGAAGTCTGGACTGAATCTTCTGCCGGGGAGGAACAAGCAAAACAGAATGAAAGGTGAGATACTGAAACATTCAGATTAATAATGTAATTTTTCTGTTCTCTAAGCATTTCATTGCCAAGCAAGTGTTTATTTTAACTCTACATTGGATGCTCTGTCTGTTTCCAAAGCCAACTGTTGCAGAACAGTGTAATGAACTGAAAGCATTGCTTACCTTGCTTGCAGGAATGCTGAATTCTTTCAAGTGAATTCCACATGGAAGAATTCAGTATTGCAGAAGATCATGTACAATTTTAATGTAAACATAGTTTTAAGTCAAAATTAGTGAACAGTTTGTGCCTTAAACTGTAGTCTCAAAATAAAACTTTCATTTATACATTTACCAGATTTCATAGTATAATAAGACACTGTTATTCCACTAATATGATATTCCCTGATAGTAATTAAGGTTTTATCTCTCTAGGTCAATAAGCAGTCTGTAACTTCCAAAAGTTTCAAGTGGCAACAAACTAAAATGTTTTGCATTTTGAAATAATAAATAGTAAAAATTATTTGAGGCATAGCAAAAACAATGTTACAAAAAGATTTATCATTCTGGCTTTCTCTAGTCAAATAATATGTAATTATTCACCACTATCTGATCCTTGTTTTTAAAAAGAAAAAAAAATACCGTGTATATGAACATAGCTTTAAATGGCACCTTGTTTTCAAAGTTAAGATCATTAGGAAGATATAAAAGGTAAAAAGTATTATATATTTTTTCAGTTAAAACCACCTGAACATCAGAGAGGAGCAGATAATTGTAAATAATAAATACTATGAAGTACTCCTGTCAACACATTCATCTTTTTAAAAGCTTGTTGACAAATGCCTGTTGATTGTGTAGCAGCCTGTATCTATAGGAAGTACAGCTGGTGTTCAGATAAGGGAATTTAAGCAAATAGCAAAAACATACCTACAGAATCTGGATTGCTGAAAAACTACTGTTAATTGCTTTTATAGCAATGTCTTTGAAGCATGTTATTTTTTTGATGTTACATTGAATGCATTCTTCTAGGCAGTAATATTAGTAAAACTACAGAAAAATACAAGTACTACTTGTAATTCTTCTGACACAAGCTGCCTTAAATTTGTTACTACCACAGAGAGACATTTCAATTCAATAATTTTAGAAACTCTGTAACAGTCCCTTCAAACATCACTGCTCTGCTGATGGCAAATACTCCTGAAAACTGTTTGTACTTAAGATAAAGGCACTGCTTCATTTTAGGACCATGGGAGCACTAACTTCTTTCTGCATAGAAGTACTTCAATACTATTGCAATTTACTCATGTATTGTAAAAGAAATGCACTCCCTTTAAACTAAGTCAATGTTTATTATGGAATTGTATATCTTCTGGCCTTGTTTACGACCTGTATATTGCCAAAAGACAAGCATTTTAAACTCATTTTAAATCTTTCACTTTTGATACAGGTGACTGGCTTTTGGTTTTGAGTGTCATCCTGATAACACATGCAGCTCATGGATGCCCTGACAAATGCCTGTGCCATACAGCTTCAAAGACTGCAGACTGCAAGAACAGAGGATTTACTGAAATTCCTCCTCGTTTACCTCCTGAAATTCAGATACTGCAGTTGCAGAATAACCGTATCTGGAGAATCAACCCAAATGCATTCACTGGAACGCCGCTACTCAAAATCTTAGACTTGTCTAACAATTCTCTCTCAAGTGTGGCACCTGGTGCTTTCCAGAAATTACGGTATCTGCAGGTCCTAAACCTAACCAGAAATTTGATTCATTATATAGAAAACAAGACATTCAGTTTCCTCCCACACCTAAAAGAACTGGACTTGTCATCCAACAGCATTGTACGTTTGCCTGAGACTTTTGGAAACAGCACAGGGAATATAACATTTCTCTCTTTGAAGCATAACAAACTTCAGAAAATGGAAAGAGTTCTGCTGGAGTCACTTCCAAATCTGAAAGTGGTTCTCTTCAAAGATAATCCCTGGCAATGTAATTGTAATGTCTTTGGCCTGAAACTGTGGCTGGAGAGCTTTCTGTACAGAGGTAAGGAATTTTTCTCACTACATGCACACAAAAACATTTAACCAGCATCTAACTGTCTTCACTACCATGGCTTAACAATCTACCCCACACCTTAAATCACTCCCTCAAATAAACACACTAAAATATATCCTTTTTATCAGAATATATGTGCTTTCATAAATACAGGTGGCAAACTAGAATCAGAGCAGAACTTCATATTAGCACACAGGGAAAGAGAGAAAGTACACCCACACAACCATACACAGTGTGTACAGACATGTTCTGCAAACATGGGCACTGTGCGCATGCATTTATATCCATATCTTTATATTCAACAAATATTCTCATGCAAATTCACTAGCTTTAATTCTACCAATATATTTTTGCTGGAAACTAAACTACTGTTTAAAAGCTTTTTAATTGTTGCATGATGGTAAACATCAAGACAGATAACAGTGCCAGTTAAACTTTGGAGAACTCAGGATTCTAGTTTCTCTATCAAATATCACTTAGCAGTTCTTTAATATTTTAAGAATATCTAGTGTTCCTTCTTAATTTGTTGCTAACTAGAGGAGGTACTAAATTCATTGGCAATTTCCTGACAGAAATGTGTAATGGCATCACATAGGGAAGAGTGAATTTTATAAATAGAAGTAGTCATATTTTGCTCACACCTGCTTTTAAATATATTCATGACTTATGCTGTAAAAAAGATAATATGATTTAATTCTAAAGGAATTAAGTATTAAAAGAAAGTAATTTACTTCTTCCAGGAGGTATGTTCAGACTGAGAATTCAGAACAGCAGGGCAATTTTCTTCTTTCTAAATGAGGCTTTGAGGCTTGCATGTGACCAAACTGCTGATTACCTGCCTGTATATGGAAGTGACATGGAGCAGGTTGCAACACAGCATATGTGAAAGTGGTCCATGGGGCCTGTGACTGAATGGAATGTCATTCTCAGGGATCAGAACTCTACAGGCCAACTGGAAAACTGTACTGCCTATGCAGGGACAAAATTAATACTGGAGCAATCTTTGGGTGAGGTAAATTCACTACCATAAGCAACCTTCCAGAAAAGAGAAAAGGTTAAACTCCTCTCAGTGTTAAAATATTTTTGATTGGTAAATTATTACATTATCACAGGGATTTATTTTCATTCTGTTGGAGCTCTTCCCTACAAAAAAATCCAGCAGGGGTTGACTTCGCTGTGCAGAGGAATGTAATGATCCAAGATAAACATATCAGACTATCTTAATTACTCTGCAAGCAGCACAAATATTGTAACTTATTTTAAAAACCAATGTTGTTTAGAAATTCAGGAATGCCCTTCCATCTTTCCAATCAATGACAGGTTAATTAAATTTAGTGATATGGAACTTAAAAATTCATTTTAGCAGTAAGTTTTAAAGGAAGTCCAGCTTTAAAGGCTTGCAGTTGCAGGAGTTGGACTTTTTATCTATATCCATATTCAAACTAACCTGTTGGAGATATTTGGAACCATGCTTTGGCTTGGCCATTAAAGGCCAAGCGGTCTGCTATGCTCAGATCCGTCTTGGAGTACCACCAATATTTGTGGAGCAGTCTCCAGATTTCAGTCTGGGTCCATCTGTATTTGCTACTCTCTCAAAGTCTTTTTAGGATGACTATTTCTATGCCTGGCTTTAGCTGAAAGGTGCATTATTTGGATAGAGAAGAGAAAGAAAAGTAAGTTAATATGATTAGTTAATTTTAAAAATCATATTAACATTTTTTTTTTGCTTTGTGGACTCCTTGACCCACTACACCCCTAAAGCCATGTGTATTAACTAATGGGGGACCTGAGACCTACGCTCCACAGGCTGAGGAACAACTGTGTGATTGACCAGGACTGTGGCTTCCTACTTCACTGCCCATTATACTAAAAACATCCTCCGGGAGAGAGTGGAACCTGGCTCTAAGCAATTATGAAATTTAAGAGTTGAGCAGGGTAATAGGTTGATTAATCTTAACTCATTATACCTCTGTATATTTTCTTACCACGAGTCTTGCTTCAAAAAATTTCTCAAGTATCCATACAACCTACTGAACTTTCTCCTTGCCTTGTTATGGCTGGCATATGATGTCAGAACAATGGCTATTTCAATCAAGTGGGAAATCATTTCTAAATACGTTGTTTCAATTTCTCTCTATCAAAAGAAGTGAAGGTGTAAATTTCAACAAACCGCATTTGCTAACAGTACCTCTGTTTTCATCTATGACTTTTCATCTGTGACTTAGTTCTTAATTTTCTACCACTACTGTTTTTACTTTTACATCAATAAAATCACAGATAACTCAATTCCTGATGAAGTGCTTCTTGAAAATACTCTCTTATATGAGCGTTAAAGTGTAATAATCTCACCATGGACCTAACTGAAAAATGGTCTTTAAAATATAGTCATAAATCTTTAAACGTATGAAATCAAAGATGACGATAAATTTACTCAGGTTTCTGTTATTTTTTACAGTAAGATAATTTAGAAACCGTCAAATCTTAATACCATAATGACTTTAATTCGGGTGCTGCTGTTTCCTTTTCTCCAGGAGGAATAAGCGACGGCATTATCTGCGCGGCGCCGGGGATTCGGAAGGGGAAGGACCTCCTCAAAGTTCCCTACGAGCTGTTTGGGGCGTGCCCCCTGAGGACGGCTCACGTCCACCTGGCCAGCACCCACCACCACAGCTGGGAGCACAGGAGCTCCCCGAAGCACGGCCCCCACGGCGAGCACGGCGAGAGCGGCCGCGCCAGCTGCGAGCCCAAGCCCAAGCCCAGGCCCGTGAGTCTGCGCCACGCCATTGCCACCGTGGTGATCACCGGAGTTGTCTGTGGAATTGTGTGTCTAATGATGCTGGCAGCTGCTGTTTATGGTTGTGCTTATGCTGCAATTACTGCTAAATACCACAAAGAACATTTGGCCCCGGTCAGACAGCGTGGGACTCCAGAGGGAAAAGAGCCATTTGATAGTTCCTTGGCTTGAGTTACTTCTGTCTTCGGTTTCTTGAAAATAAAGCCCTCACTGCAGCTAAAAAGCCTGGAGTCTAAACAGGGTTGATTTAATAGTAATTACTGGGTTTTTTTCTTTTTTCCCCCCCCCCATACTTTTTTATAAGGTAAACACATATATTCTTTGGAATATCTACTAATACTTCATATAGAACAATGTAAGTTTATCTATATTTTGTGTATTCTGAAGCCACTGTTTAAAGCCAAGTGTTTGAAGTCATGAAATCATGATACAGGCACTTTAAAGTATTCCACTATCCTTCACTAGCTCTTGACACAGTATTAGACCAAGATACAACTTATGGTGCAGCTACAGTCAGTGCCCAACAGGAGTGACACATCTGCAAAGGAAAATAGAAAATAACTACAAATTACTATTTTTTTTAAGATCTATACATTTCACAATCAGTTTTCAAACCAGTCAGTCTGTACACTGGCACTGATCATGTAAATGTGTTAAAAGCATTTCCAAAAACATGATTTCAACCCTCCAATCTGCCCTAGAAGGCCACAGTTAAACATTACATCCATTACCTAACCTAGAAAATAGGAAGTACCTTGTTAACTATCACATATAATTTCTGGATGACTTAGTAGTTAAAGAGAGCTGAGAAGATTCTGAAGAAAGAAGAAAGTTTTGGATACAAGCGCTGAGATGAGCACACAGATATGAAGACACTACCTGATATCCTGCTGGCATATGTGCTTGCTACAGACATTTCTGAAGTTATTCCCAAATCCACACACAAGTGTTTCATTTTGCAAATACCACGACTGCAGATGCAGCTTCCATCACAGTACTGCCCTTCAGGATGAGGATAATATAATTGCATGTTTACACATTCTCTTTCACAGAGAGAACATTCAGCTGAATTCACTCAAGAGTCCACCTTCACTTTCTGCAGAACTGTTTTGCCATCAGAGGAAATTGGAGACAAAACCATTTGAGTAATAGAAGTTTAGAAGTGAAATAATATTTTGAATGTGCAGAAGCACATCTTTTAATAATTCTTGGAAATTATTCTAAGGCAACCAACAGAAATCAGCAGCTCCATTTCCCTTTTCCAAGACAAGATGAAATACATTTCAGGCTATTCATAACAGATGTCTAATGTGTTTCTAACTCTCTCCAATGACAGGGATAAAGACCTCCCTAGGTAGCGAATGCAGAAATCAAGAATGTTTACAATTTTGAGGAAAATGTCCAAGTAACAGTCCGCAATAAGGGCAGAGGGAAGCTGTGTCATGGCATTCAGAGACCTGCACTGTCCTTCCAACAGATGGATTCCAAGATGAAGCTCTGTAGCTGTTCTAATAGCAGCCTGAACTGAGTAATGGGCTGTATGGCAGGAGTCATGTAACCCTTGATCTTATCTACTTAGTAATAATTGCAACCTAAATATTAAAGCTCATTCCTGCATCTGTAGTTACTTTCATGTCCAGAGAAAATTAAGCATCTCAGTCTTAATCTAAATCTAGCAGGCATTGAAAACAATCAATTACTGTCTGTTCTTTTTTTTTTTGCCTTTTTTTTTTTTTTTAACTGCTAAGTACTTCATATCATTATTAGGCTCTGCTCATTCTTCTCTGCCTTGAACTAAATAAACCAAGATGGTTTAAATTTTTCCTGCAAGGCCACATTCTCCAAACTTTTTTTTTCTGCCTGCATTCCCTGAAACCTTTTCAGTTCTTCAACATTTTGCTCAAAATATGGTAGCCTAGATTGGACACATTGTTTCATTTGAGACATCATCGACAAAAGATTTTTAGAACATTTACATTTTTTATAATATCTTAATATTCAGAATATTTGTATTCAGGCTCTTTGATCTCTTGACGTTTGCTTTTTTCCCCTCTAAATATTTGGTAAAGCTTAATGAATAATCTACTTTCAGAGCTAAGTCATTTAAATATATAAATCTACATTTTCTACTCTTTCATCCATTTATTGACATAATATTTTGCAAAACGTAGCTTTTCGGATAGAGAAGCCTGAAGTAAGACAGGATTGGAAAAAAGCCCATGGGCCAATAAATGAGTTTGGAGCCACGCCAAATCAGTGCTTTTCTACAGTGACAACCTAAAATGAGCACACTTGCAGTCAAACTGCAGACTCTAAGATGAAAGTTAAACTTGTGACTGCCAGAGAGATTTCTCCCATGGTGTTTCTAAAGGCTCAGATACAGCAATGCAGCTTCCAGCAAAAACCAGTTCACATTTCTGACAGTTATAAGGAAAGCAAAAACGAGAATTGGCTTGATATCTCCCAGTCAGCAATAACCCAGAACATCTTCTTAGTTCTTAAAAAAAAAAATTCTGTCACCAAAAAACTTTCAGGCTTTCCTTACTGTAAGACCATTCAGTAAAAAAAAAAAAAAAGGAGAGAAAAAAAAAGAGGTAAAAGGTGAGGAAGAGGCAATGAAGGGTGAAAAAAACATTCAAAGAAACTCATTCCAAGTCACATTGAAGATGTTTTGGGAATTTCATGCACACACACGGCTGTAAATTGATATGGAGTTCTGCCAGAAAGCAAAGTATTTCATATTTCCATTACTTCCCTCTACTATGGGGATAGAGCAAGCCAATCCATGCAAAATCTGATTCCATACTTTCTAACATGCTGTTTGCTGAGGGAAAAAACCCTCAAACCCCCAAACCAACAACCCAACAAAAATCCCAGGGAAATTTTTCATTTAAGGTTTATAAGACTATATATCATATTTACAAAAGGGTTTGCAACGTACAAATTCCAGTTATTTCTGATGATAAGCCAATAGCAGACATTGAGCAGAAAAAAGTATTGATTCAATTGCTTCAACTAATAAAGGTAAAACTATTTATTTTTCGGTAGAGGAAAAAGAATATTTGACTACTGATAAAGATAAAAGCCACCATTTATTGTCTATAACAATTATTGACTGCCATAAGTGGAAGACTGAATCTAGGGATTCCCTACAGAACTGCCCTTAATTTGTAAAGCTTAGCAATGGACATCTGCCACTGAAATAATTCGTCTGCACAGATTTATTTTTCAGATAAAGGATCCCGAGAAAGCTTTATTGTTCTTCCAGCAATCTCGTGAGAGTATTATGGTAAGCACAGCAATTTTTTTCTAATCTCAGTGAAAAACACTCTTCCCCTTCAAAGTCAACAAACTATCAGGACACACTACTCTGCAAGGTATTTGAAAAGCACACATATTGTTGTATTCCTGTCCTTCATAAAAGACTCACTATGTTGCTTTGTTTCCAGAAAAAGAGACTTTCTAAAATTTCATTTTAGAACAGAAATTAAAACTACAATAGAACAATGTTTTCTATAGAAAATGACCTATGGTATGTATATAGAAAGACTCAAAGCTTAAACTGAAGCACATTTGCTTGCCATATTTGTCTTTCCATTCAGAGCTTGCAAAAAGTCAAGCAAAATGCAGCTTCATTATTCTCTAGTAATGCAATGTCCAAACAAATTCTGGATCCCTCTTCCTGAACATCAAAGTAGCACATTTAGTGACAATATTCATAGCTTCTCTATCACCAACAACATGAACAGGAAAATACCAAGTGTTACCTAATAACCATCTGTATTTGCCGCCCAGGAGGCAAGGACACACGGGTTTTAGTTAAGCATCCAGAAAGGAAGCCTACTTTTAAAACTTTGCTCTTTGAACTTGGCCAAAGTTGGCATAGAAATAACCATCATTAGAGGGTCTTGGTATGTCCTGAGTTCACATTACCTGAAAAGTGACTGTATGTTCCCCAGATAAGGGGAGAAACAAGCAGCAACACCAGACACAGTAAGCCACAGGAGGGGAGAAGGAGTAGGACACCAATAATAAAGAAACCAAGAACTACATATTTCATATCTCCAAGGAAAGCTGTGGTATCTCTTCCTTACTGATTGCAGAGGAATGCCCCCGTGTTTTAAGGCTATGTACACTGTGTGTTCAACTTTTTTTTGCATAAGGCTTCATCCTTATTTCAAGATACAACACGTGAGAAACCACTGTTAAAATCCGGAAATATAGTCCACGGGGGGGAAAACAGTCAATCCACAGTACTTAAACTGGTAGTAATGCAATCGTATATATGTGATTGCAGCTTCATACTTGCACAGTGTTATTTGAAGTTTTCCAAAGGACCCAACAGCTCATCTGCTGCCCTGTTCTGCAGTCAGGGATTAATTTTGTTGGCAGCAGAATTATTCAGGAAAATGCCTCTAGAATCTCATTGCTGTTAGATCACAAGCATCTTCCTCATCCACAAATTACATGGTACTAAAACCCAACCAATCAACCGAAAAATCCCAACAGCAAAGCAGAAGTGCAGAAGCAAAGAGCAGGTGCTCTGTGCCATTTACTATACATATCAATATTACACATGTTGGGATACTGTTCTAATTCATCTCTCAGAGCCCTGGGTTCTCTAAGAGCAAGTGGTGAGGAGAGTCCTAGAATTAGATAAATAGAGGTTAAATTCTCAAGTTAATGCTAGCAGAGAATTATCTTTAAAACCCCTATTATTCAACTATTCCACACAGTAATTCTGTGTGGTGAAGTGAAATTGAGAACAAATGGAAATAAATGCAAATGTGTGAAGGGTTGTGAATATGTTATCTAACTTCAGCTTCACTGTTCAGTCAATGGAAAAGGGCAGGATTCTCACCAAATGCTCAAAGCATTCTGTGGAGGTGTTTCCCTCTCTCCACACATTCCCTGCAAACCATCTTTCCCAAGTAATGGCTCCCAACCTAAGTCTGCAAGTTCTTTGATGTTAGACTACAAAAACACACAGCTCAGTTTCCCTAAAACTGAAAACATTAGTCTGTACACTAATATTAGATTTATGAATACAAAGATAATATTCAAAATGAACAAGAAACTCTGGAAAAACATAAAGTATTGGTTTTCTACCGAAGCATGAAAAACATTTTGAGGGATTTGCTAAACACTACTGCTGAATATAATCTTCTGTGGCTTATAATGTGGAGTAAAGATTAAGTAAATCACTGTCTTGCCTGACAAGGAAAACATCTATTTTAGAATGCCTCAAAAATTTGGTTGGTGTGTCATTATGATGACAAATTCATTTTCCCTTAGGCCTTCATACTAAAATGCAATTTTATAGATGGCATCATAAATTTTAAGGACTGTGCACAGCAGTGACATTCACTCAAACGTTTTTAATGATATAGTAATACAAAAGCAATATATGTGAGAAAGAGCAGAAAAAAAAATTTCAAGCAGTACAGAGCAGATGTATTTACTCTGTTGGCTACTGTAACAACAGCAGATTTCACTACTTGTGAAACGTTTACAGTGTCTGCCACTCCTAGAAATATCAGCAGTGAAAACTACTTTTGATCAAGCAATTGAGAGTCACTTTTTCAAAACATATTCTAGGAACTTGTTAAAAGAGAGATATACATTCAAACCCCATCTAAATTCACTCAAAAAAACCCTGAATGGAGTGCTCAGGTCACATATATACAAATATTAACACATACACAAAAAAAAAAAAAAAAAAGGGAAAAGGGGGGGAAGAGCAAAATTTTTTGGGCCAAAAAGTCACTGACTTTCAGATACAATGTGAGCATTGTCCTCCACGAAATTATAAAAGAATCTTCCTTACTTAGAGCCTCGATCAGCAGAAGCCTCAGTTAGTTTAAAAGTGTATATTCACAAATTTTCCTATTAAATTGTTGTTCTGTAGAAGCTGATTTAAACAGGAAGAACGAAAACCTGAAGTGTGACCACTCTCGATAAGACTGATTTGTATTTTAGAAGTAATATGAGATTTTGGATCTTTCCTGTTCTCAAGGCACAGCTTGAAATATCTTATACAGCAGGACCATCAGGATCACTTTCCACTAGCCAGAATAGTGGCATTCAAAATTGTGTTGCAATTTTAACAAACCAGTGATGAAATTAAATCATTACTACCTTCCTTAGCTTATGGATGGGGAGAAAAAAGAAGGTCCTAAATATTCAAGCTGTGTCATTTGAAATACCTGAGGGCTTTTAGTATCCTGACTAGGAATATTTAACATGGAATAACTGAATTTTTTGCTATACTACAGTTGGGGTTTAAAATTATACAAAGGGGAGAACAAATAAGGTGATGGATGTGGACACTTTTAAAAAAATCTCTCTCTAACCAGGGTTTTGATTAAAAACCTTGAATTGGTATATGGGCTGGTTATAAAAATAAGGGATTAACTTTGAGAAGTTAAATACTGGAAAAGTTAAATACTGTATCATGGCATTACTTGGAACAATTTGTTTGGCAGAATAAAACACAATATTCCTTCTTTGCGTTATAAGTATTTTTGGTAAAAGCATTTAAAATCAAACTGTCAGTGAACAGAAGAGGCCTTTCTTCAGTTTCAGTAACACCTTCCACATCTGACTACAATGACCTCCGTATTATATTATAAATATATTTTAGTACATATTTAAATATAAATTATATACATATAAAATAACACTTAAACATGATCTATAGTTCTAGCAGAAATCAATAGTAGGTTTACTATTCTATAGTTTTATTCTACTAAGCTACAAGTACGTATTTCTTTCCAATAAATCTCTTATGAGATAAATTATTTCCATTACTCTCACAGCATTAGTGTGGCAAAGAACAGGGAGCAACCTAACCCTTGGCAGCATCTACTATGGAATTAAAGGCACCTGCCTTGCTTTTAAGGACAGATTCCTTGCAACCTTCTCTGTCAGACACCCACATAGAGACAAGACACTGTGTAAAGCTATGAATGATGGCTCGTAGAAACTACCTCTCATTTTTGTTTTGGCTTTTCCTGCTTGGCAGCGGAAAATGTGATGTCTGTGAGAAAAAAAAAAAAATCAGCCACCCTTAATCATTCCAAAATTAATAGTAGATGTATTCTCTTGAAAGGACAACATAAAAAAAGTATAACTATTATCCAATATGTTCATGAAGGGCAAAATCTGATCCTTGTGAGTCTGGCATTCTCACAAAGGCTACAGATCTTTTGGTAACTTTTGCCACAGAAGATTCTGAGCGTGGCTGATCTCCCAGCCACCACCTGTATGAGGAACACAGTATAAAGAAGAAAAACAAAAACACCAATCAAAAATCTTGCAATTATGAAGAAAACCAGATTTTTCTCTTCTGTCCCAACAGAAATTACTGCAATTGCTCTTTTTATGCAGCTTCAGCAGAGCAGAATGAGTCAGGGTAGATTCACAGAGCTTGAAAGCACATCCCAGGCAATCACTGCTCTTTGATAGAAAATGACTGTAAACATGCCTGTACATAAGAAAAACATAGATTTCTTTTCTTCTCAGAATTCCACTGAATAACAGAAATTTTCAGATAACGGGAGTAGTGTCATTTCTCACTAATTCAGCTACAGTGAGCTTCTGTTAACACACTATTCTAGTCAGGCTGCTATAGAGCAATGAGGGTGTGCTCAATTTCAGACACTACAGGTCTCAGGTACTGGTAAAGCTTTTTATGTTTTTAAAATGAACAAATTAAAATATTGTTTGATTTTGATTGACAGACCACAGAAGAGCATGCATGCAAGGAGGACTCACTCAGTGTTTTCTAATTTCAACTTTGATAATGAGGAAGTCCAATACAAAATTGATCGTATTAAAAAAAAATTGGTAGAAAATAAATATAGGACCACTTTAGATACTCTTTCTTCGTACTTTGGTACTGTAGAAACAAAACTTCTTTTAAATTCTACGTTTTTAACAATTGGTGGCAAAAATAATAAATCCCCAGCTGGTTTTCCAGTTACATTTAATATAGTTACATTAAATCTAGTTACATTTAATATAACACACCCAGAGAGGGTGAGGCCCCCCCATGTGTGGAGTCATTGAGGATCTGGCCGGACACAGTTCTGGGTAATCTGCTCTAGAACAAGATTCTCTCAAATCTAGTCCACTAGAATTGGACTAGACGATCTTGAGAGGTCAATTCCAACCTTAAAAACTCACTTAAACAATTGGTTTGCACAAAAATAGGCACAAAAGTATTAAGGAAAGTTGTACTTAATTTCAGCTTTTCTAAGCAGCCTTGTATTAAACAAAAAATGGACTATTTCTCCTCATCTCCTTCAAATTTTAAATTTAAATGGCTGTGAGGCTTTGCCTGTGTACGATTTAATCTTTCATTCTTCTGACTAAGCATCCAGAGTATTTTACTCAGCACTGCTA
Source organism: Oxyruncus cristatus (assembly GCA_013399855.1). Lineage (NCBI taxonomy): Eukaryota > Metazoa > Chordata > Aves > Passeriformes > Cotingidae > Oxyruncus > Oxyruncus cristatus. Next base: position 1,602,340 of record VXAY01000232.1, read on the forward strand.
TGGACTTTTCCAATGAGGCTTGAAATCCAGGTTCTGCTTGTTCAATGAAGAAAAGTTAAGAGGACTTGACAATTTTCATCAGACATTTTCTTCAGCATTCTTTAATAATTTTTTGCTCTAAGAAGATTATGTCAGTTCTGTTATCTTTAATTAAACATGCCAAGGGGATAATTTTCATGTTTTCTGTGAACAGAGATGGCCTCTTTCAACAGGAAGGGCTTTTAAGGTCCTATATTGTACTGCAGCTTTTGAACTAAAATGCATCTAGAGGGAATCACATTTGTGAAGGTTCACATACTTTCTCAACACTCCCAAAATCTCAAGAAAGAACCATTTTTCAATTTTTAGAGCCTGCTTTTCTCCATGATGACTCTTATTCGCTTGCTTCCATCCCCGTATCTTGTTCAGAACTGTTTAGGTGAGCAGTATCTTTAATAATTTCTTCTTAAGTAATACTAATCTTCAAGGAATCTCACGAAATTTCAGGACTAGAGACTGGGTCATTCTCCCATTTTTAGGTCATGTTGAGAAGAAAAAAAAATCCTACCATCTTTTTTTCCTCTGTCACAATGTAACAGGGACAGTTTGAAGATACTTAACATTTCAATGTGAACTTGAAATAGAAGCCATGGTCATAGAAAACACTCAACTGAAGTAGTTTTGACCATAAATGTGTTTAAATCTAAAAAAAAAAAAAATCCCTGTATTTGGTACTACTGTCACTTCCTCTCCTGCAACTAAATTGAGCTCTGTATAAAAAGTAATAAATATGATGCTACTACACTTATATATTAAAGCCTTATGTTCTCCTTCCACACTTCCTATAGAAATTGGCATTCATTTAAGTCTGAAAAAAAAAAAAATCACAATCTCAATTGCAAGAGGCAGGAGGGATTTTAAAAACAAATTACATGGTTTTTTTGCCAATAAGCAAACATATTCTGACAGGGAACTGGTATTAGTAGGTACAGATGGTGAAACAGCAGCAACATTCAATTTCTCTGTAGTAACAGTCTGCAGACTCACTGACTTCCAGATTTTCCGCCTATGTTATAGAGTTGAGTATTCCCTACTTGCAATAAGTCTTAGTGTAAGTAGGAAAATACAAGAAACTACAGATTTTGCAGTAAGAAATTGTTTCATTTCTTTCCCCCCTCCCCCCCATGGGTAGGTCTAACTCAGGTTTCCGTTTTATAATAATGTTCTAGTTTCTCTCTGCCAGTTTTAAACTCTTGTTAGTGATCTGTAATAAACAACATTCTGGCACAGTTTTATTTTCGGTCAAATCCCTCTAGGGAGTAGAGTGATTTAACATGAAATGTGTATCCCATCCTGCTGCTTTCTGTAATCTACTCAGACCAAATAGGGATAAGGAATACTTACTTCACACAAATTAAAATGAGGCGTTTTGGCCAAATTTGAACTCCAATGGAGGTATTTGAAAATGTTACCCATAATCTTTCTTTAGCCCCCAAGTCTGGCTAATAAAAACTTCAAACTTCTCCCATTTACCACTGCTCCAGTTTCAGCCTCCAAATCCATTTTGCTTAAAACAGAATATTGTCACCCTTATAACAAAACCTAAAACTTGAACTAGATGCCGGGTACCTTCTTAAAAGCTTTCCCGAGAGAAAAAGTAAGACTGACAAGTCACATTTATGATCTCCAACTAAGTGAGGACAAGAATAATGCATATACTTGTTTGTCTCTGAATGGCTGTAGCTGGCTGAGTGATACTTTCATGGACAAAGGTTTGTACAGATCCAAAGGGCTCTCGCCCCCCAAAAAAAGCCCACCTGAAAACATTCACCAGAGGGAAAGGAAATAACAGTCAAAGTAAATTCTTAAAAATGCTTCATACTGTAAACAAAACATCTAGCACACAGTTTTTAAAGTTTACAGAAATAAAGGTAAAAGAGCACTGATGAGCTTCAGATTGCAAGTTCACTGATCTTATTTTTCATGGCTTATGCATTTACAGATATCACAGAAATTTTTTACATGCTTCAGCATTTAGGAGGGTTGAAGATCTTATTTTGAAGGTTTTCATTTTAGATAGAAATATGGGATCCAAGCAATTTTGCGTGTTCAATATTAAACAATTATTAAGGAAATGGAAGCAACACCTGTCTCTTTTACAATTAACTAAAACACAACCAACCAAAGAACCAACCCCAAAGCTTGTTGATGCAATATTAGAACTGGTTATATGTGATACGTTCTCAAATCACATTTCTACATCAAATACCCACTAAGCCAAAAAAGTGAGAAATGCTTTAACTGATATAAAAAAGATTAACAAAACAAATAAACGACAACAATTGTACCTGCAACCACTGGAGATTTCCTGTCATCCAGAAGCTGAATAGCAGTACTAGCTGTCACTACATTGCTCTTGTTTGCTGTTTCTGCAGGGTTTATTAAGAAAAAAAGCAAAAAATAATTGAAACAACTTATTGCAGAATGAGGTATCTGAGCTTCTTTCCCCCTGGTTTGAAATAACAGTCTACATGGATTTAGTGCTCAGAAAATAAAATAGTAAACATCATGTTCTATATGTATGCACAGCACATACAGGCACTGCCATTTTAAATTCCCCAGCATCCCAAAAACAAGCTTAAAACACTGAAATGAGGAGCAGGTTTTGACTCCGCTAAAATGGCAACAAAGGAGATGACTTTCGCTTGGGCTTCTCATTAGTGTGAACATTTGTTCTGTTGGGCCTGTCTTGCTTAAAAGACCAGGCTGTAAGGTCAACCTGGGCAAATATTAAAAGCAAAGTGTTACACCACATCTTGGAGTTTCACTTGGAGCCCTGTAAGGGATGCACCTGGTCAAAGGGCCGGGAAAGCAGCTGCAGATTTCAATGTGTATTTCAGATTAACATTTGAGATCAGCTGCAGAGCCCACTCAGTACTGGCACACTCGGAATCCTTCCAACATCATAAATGTCTCAGAATTTAGAGAATGACAAAATTATTGACCTGTGCTGAATGGGATTGAATAGACAAAGCTCCCAGGTATTTGCTCAGCAGCTCTTCTGTACCAGAGTGGAAAATGGTCAGCATTAAAAATGTTCTCCTTATCTTCAGCTGTCAGGAAGTCTCTTGAGAAAAAAGAGAAGCAGAAAACACTTGTTATTTGTTGCATGGCACACAATAGTTTCTGGCTTTGAAAGACAAGAAAAAAACACAATGCAAGTCTTAGGGAAAGGAAATGGTTTGGAACAATTCTTCTAATACCATTTGTTCAAAAAAAGGGTTAAATTTAGTCACTAATAAATATTGGTGACACACTTACAATCACTTTTGTTGTGAAAGATGGAAAAAGTACAAAAAAGTAGTACCTCTAAGTACTGCTATAAACATTCCTGTTGATGTGTACAAATAAAAATGCTAAGTCTAAAAGGCCTTTTTCTTTTAGCACAATGTAAGAACTGTGAACTGTACAAGGTGGAAGAGGCACTGGAGATTTGGTCATCTGTTGCCACTGGCATTTGCTCTTAAGTAGTGAAAAAAGAAATGATTTTACAGCCTACTTTCCAGTTACTATATAAGGGGTGGTAGTGGACAACTACTTTATTCCTCAATAATTTCAGGGGATGTTGACAGAGGAAAAGTTGTGTCAAGTGACAAGAGCAAGTATGGTGTCCACGCAGTTGTTCTGGTTTGCTGTCTGACAGTAACAAATTGGAGTGCTATTGATCTCACCTGTCAGGCTACTTGAACTACAACAGTTTTTGTGGTCAGATAGGCACCAGATAATTTTATATTAAATAAAATTATATTATCATAAATATCAAGTGCAGATTTTCTTTTACATGCATATTATCTCCACTAGATTACAGCTTCTCCAATAGGAAACCCTTGTGTAATGAGATCTCTTGATTACTCTTTCACTCAGTCCACTTCTGCCACTTGGCTTTATTTCAACACTGAAAATATTTTCCACAACAGTGATGCAAAATCTCTGAAAAAGCCTACAAGTATTTGGGTTTAGATGAGTTAGTAAAAAACCCCATCATCTGCAGCTGCAGCATATTCATAATTTTGCTCTTAAGAATAAAGACGTGAGGCTGGGAGTGTGTGGAGACAGTAAATGTGTGGGCTACAGGTGTAAAATAGTTCATTGTTCCAAATGTTCCAGTTGAACAAAGAATTTAAGGGATCCTGTGAAATCTTCCTGAATTGTTCTATCTGAAGAAACAGTAGATGGGCTTCATAAATACAAACATTTTTTTCCTTCTTTTCTTGTATGGCTGCCAAGCATAGCTTGTTACTTACTGGTTAGTGAGCTGCTCTGGACCCACAAACAGGTTGATACGAGATAGTCCAGTCCGTGTTCCAAGGAAGGCAACTTCCACTCCTTTGTCAGAGTTTCTGAAATAGCAAAGATAATGCTTTTAAAAAGATAAAGCTATTTTACTGGTCGAAGAAAGTACAAATGTACTGCAGTTTTTTGAGAAACATTATCTTAAGCATAGTTCCCTTGATTATTGATTTATTTTTAAATGCTGTTTTTTAAGTTCTAGTCATGTGGGTTTTGAAAAACATGCAATGTAGAAATGCCATTTAGGCCAAGAATCACTAAAAAGTCAAAGACAGTAGATTTTGTAGGATTTGTAGGGAGGGATTATATGGAAGCCATAGAATATAAAGGTGTGGTGTAGCTATCTACCAACTATTTAATGGCCACTGGCACTCAGTGATTCTGAGATGGGCAGGAATTCCAGATCTTGCTCCCAGTCCATTCAACACTTCTGCAGTATGTCTATGCTTCAAGTCATAGGTGTGGCTGTTGCCCAAGCAACCAAGTTTAGAATTTCATTAGTTTTATTGTGGAAATTACAACTAATCATCACAATGTACAGTGCAAGATGAGCACTTAAGACTGAATTCGAAATTGGTGGTATTTGGGATCAAATGGTTCATATAATATCTTCACGCATACAAGAATTTGTTAGACACTCCACCAGTTCACTAATATATCTGTCAAAAATACACCCATGGCTGATAGACAAGGCTGACACAAAGCTTGCTTACTCTGATTTATTCAATGCTAGGCTGGTCCAATAAGCTTCAATTGGTGCACTCACAACTGCATCAAACAGAACTTCCTGGATCAATTCTTTATCACCTATTACAATACATTAAAATCAGTAAATGTGTGTGCATATAGAGAATTTTTTTTTAGATTACTAAACAAAAGGTTTTCTTACATTGTACGTTATCATATCTGTGATATGCTTTCTAAAGTTTTGCACTATGAAGCATTTATTACATGGTATTTTACAACAATGCAGTTTTTCATATATAATTTCATTGCCTTAACAACAGTTTAGATAAAACCCCAAACTTTGATCCTCCACTTCTTGTAACTCCTTCACGTATATATTATCTAATGTTCCCATTTGCACACGACATAAGGTTAAAACAAGCAGGTCTACTAACACATTTCTGCAGGTGGACAGAATATGCACTTATCCACCTGAATTTTTTATTCTGCTTTGCAGTTCAGAATGCTAATTGCATACCCATCCTCCCTAAGATGCTCAGGAAATGTCTCGTATATTCTTCAGAGGCATGATCCAAGGATTGATTCAGACCAATCCTGTTTAACTTATAAAACCAGATGGAGTGATAATTTTGCATAGCATAGCTAAGTCATCTGAACAGAAATTTGAATGTTTGCTTCAGGCATATTGTTTACTGCAAAAGTCAGAAATCTGATTCATCGATATCTTCATTGATACCCTGGATAAAGCTCAAAACCAAAGGAAATTCCCAAGTAACATCAGCCAAGCAATCCCATCTCAAATGAACACTGGTTGAACTAAGTAGCTTCGCATTTTGTAGAAGGTTCAGTAGAACAGATTTGAGCTGGGGTAAAGCCCATTAAGTGCATGTTTAACAGAATACTTGCATTGCAGCAATGGCTCTTTTCCTGTGAGGTAGCGTTTAATTGCTTCTAACTGAGTCATTTGACGGTGTTCAGGATGTAAGTCAGTGTTGCAATAGGACCTGTGAACACGTTGTCAAGACGTTAAAATGTTATTATGTGAGTAAAAATGATCTCTCTTTGTCTTCGAACATAAAGAATTGCACTCTGCAAGCACAAACAATATGAAACCAAGAAGGGTAACAGACACCAATTTCATGCTTTGTTTAAGGCTTACCATTCATCTGCTAAAGATACATCAGGGTGTTCTAAATCATGTAAACCTGTAACAGTAATAATAATGGGTTATTTAGGGAGCAGTCTGGGTAACAGATGGTTATTTGCATACACTCCATAACATAAACCCTTTTTGGAAAGTGCGTTATTACCACAACGAAATAAATCACAGTAAACTATGTTCAAATACACTTCAGGGTCTAACAAACTTGCAAAAGCTAGCTAAATCAGATCTAAAACTGAAAAGGTAGGAAAACTTTTTTGTGCTAATATGTTTAACTCATACAAATTACTCACATAATACATTTAAAGTTTAGAAGAAAATTTGAGCAAAGACAAATACAAAATGGTAACAGACTCCTGTTCATACTCCCTTGTTCTCTTTGGCCAGTAAAGTTCTTCATGCTAAAATACATACTTCTCATTTCATGTGAGTTGTTCTCCTTCTCTTTTAAAGAAAAAAAGTTTTAATTCCCTCAAAACCTAAGGACAAAGCCCATGAACAGAAACAACAATTTATGGGATCATTCAGAATAGGTTTTTTGTGCTAACAAGTCACGCAAACGCTTGTAAATAAGAACTATATCATTAGTTATACAGCACAATAAAAATGTACTTCGGCAATTTTAAAAACTCTTAAAAAACTTATCAATAGACAATAAGAGAATAGGAATCAGAAGGCAGGGTCTGAGTTTAACCTGCCAGAGTTAATAATAAACAATGACAACCACAACAGTGGTTAAGGAAAGCAGGGAAGCCAAAACCAGAACTACAACTGTAGTCCTTGGGGAGGACAGTGAAGCATCAGTGATGGAGAATAGTGAAGGTAAGACTGGGAGAGAAGGAACTGTTAGTTATGGTTATGTTAACACTTCTGGTGATGCATCTGGGAGGAAATATCAGACAGACTGCTGAGACCTGGGGCTGGATTAAAGCACGTTGGTGAGAGGTATGTTGGGAACAGTTTGGAGAGTAAGCAGCTCTGAATCTCCTGCTGTGCTCTCTTTCTATCTAGACTTGTATTTGCTGTTCAAGTGACTCAAACTTCAAAGCGTTTCTTTTTATATCTCTCCTGAGTGAAGGAACATATTCATGTCGCAAAATACAGCTGAGGAACAAAGACCTGAAGAAATGAAGTATCTTGTTTGACATCACTGACAAAACAAGAAGAATTGGAATGGAGACTTCAGCATAAAATCTGAAAGAATTCCTGTATGGAAACATTTTTTGCTCAGCAATTTCTAAAACTTTTCAACCCTCTCTTCAATCTTCTGAAATGCCTCTACTCTTCCTTCATCTTCAGAAACCTTGTTGCAAAACAGCTTTTATCACCACACACAGCGGACTCCTGCACTCATTTAACTGGGGACTTATCAAAAAGCAAATCCACAAAGAAAGAACTGTTCTTTCCCTGGTCACCTCTACTACTGTAATAAATATGTAAATCCCTGTAGATAATGCCCAAAGCAATTACAGCCCTGTAAGATTTCACAATGTATAGTCTGTGAACAAAAATGCCGTAACAATTGCAGTGCTCTTAGTCGTTACTTCATTCAGAAAACACCACTAATAATTAACATTGTGCCTGAGTGATTCTCTGGAACATTGAGAGAGGACAGAAGTCGATCACACTTAAAGAAGATTCACAGTCTAATTATGCTTAATAGAACTAAGGACAAAAATCCTGTGAAGTAAAAGATCTTCAATTAAAAAAAAAAATCTAATTACCTTATGGAATCTGCAGACAAACATACAAGCTTTAGGACTACCAAATCAACAATAAAACTACTGTGTAAGCAACAGGAGAAGGTAGGTATCTTACCTTCTTCTACAGTTACGTTCCCTCTGAAGAAATATTTTCCATGTCCTCTAGAGAGAGCCACACCTAAACTGTGCAGAGAAATAAAGCAGACCTTGAAATCTGTGAGACAAACAATAGCAGACATTCAGAGCTATTTTCATTTCTAACATTTCCCGCTAACATATTATGATTAAAACTGTTAGTTTCCAAACCCTCACAGATCATATTTAGTTTTCGACCAGTTTCTTCAATGACGTTTCAGTTCTGATGTGGCTGCAACAATTGGCTGTATTTATGTGTGCTTAGAGGTGCAGTAAACCATTATTCTCTGGCAAACTAATAAATGAGCCCCTCTAAACCCACTGCTGTTCACCCAGCATGAGATTTCTTCAGCTGCCCATGGCCTTACAAAGGAGACAATTTTTTGTAATCAGAGTAAGCTGTTGAGAAACTACAGACGTGTGGGAATTGATGGAGCTACTGAGAGGAAAAGAATTTCAAATGTGACAACAGCATCATGACTCCTCTTGGACTAATTTTTCTGTGTTTCATATTTTTAGCTCTTTTGTATTGACTTTGGCTTCATAAATTCTCAACAGTTACATACTCTGTTTTGGTTTGGTTTTTAGTCTACCATTTAAACTATCCAAGTTTAATGAACTGGCTGGGGATCCCGTGCCTCTTGTTATTGAACACATACACAGAAGACCTTCTGGCATTCATTCATTCAAGGGGATTTTCTCAGGCTAAGAACCTGCCAGTACTTGAAGCACATGTAGAGGCACCAAATCCAAGAGCACACAAGCTGCAGTCAACAGCTCAATCTGGGAAGGGGCTGAACACAAAACATCTTTGACACTACAGTATAGATTTTACTAAATGTTGTCCCTGCTATCTTCCCAAATCTACACTACAACCCATCAAAACTAGATATATACCACGCTGAAAAAGCAGGACCTTTCTTTCCTATTTATTTCTGTCCTTAGCATCGTAACTTGCACCGCATGCATATATCTGTTTACTTAATAGGGCAAGAATGACAGTGCCAGAGGGGAAAAAAAAACAAAACAACAAAACAAAGCAAAAAAACCTCAACCAAACCAAAACCCCCCAGCAACAACAAAAAATTCCACAAAATAAAAACAAAACAAAACCTCCACTGAGTATTATCACTCATGTGTGAACTTCAACAAGAATAAACACGTGCATTAGAGGTCAGAGAAATGTGCCTATAGTTTCTCTGTGTGGCAATGTAGCCCAGGTTATGTGAAACAGTTACACTGAAGAAAATTTCAGTTGAGTATTGCAACTGACACCCTTCTGCTTTAAGCATGAGTTTCCATTAGTACTCTTTAATTACTGGATTATTTCTAATTCAAATATGAGCATTTTTAAAGTGACTACCTGGTTTTTTTTTCCTTTTCTTCCCCCCTCCTAAAATGCATACCAATGTCACCAGCGTGCTCAGTTTTAGTTATAGAAATACACCAAAGGTAGTTCAGAGGAAAAAAAAAAAACATTCGAACCTCAAATTGGAAGTGAAATACTATCTCACTTTACATTACATTCTTGTTGTGGAAAAAAAAAAAATCAAAATGGGGCTCAATATGTAGTTACTTAAATGGATTATAGTATTTATAGCTCTCCAAGTACTTTCGAAAGCCTTTCGTTCAATGCAAACCTCAACTGAATATTTTTTCAATGAAACGTAAGCCATGACAAACACCGGGAGTTTGCCTGTGTGAGCTCGCACAAACTTTCCATCCCTGGAAAAGCTGAAAGGAATGCTGGTGGGTTCCTTTTCCTTGCCATTTTCAGCATTGTCCAGGGATATTTCATTGTCAGCTTTTCCTGATGAGCTTTTAATGAGTTCACAAGCTCCATATAAGCACAGATCCAATGAGTCGGATGAAACGTCCATTTGTTATGGTCGGCTCTACCTGAATGGGGTCCCCTTGATGTCTGTATAATAGTAGTCATTTGTCATCACCAATACCCGCTTCTAGATTCAGAACAAGAAAGAAGGGGAGGGGGAGAGGAGGAAGAATTTAGTTAGCTATGAGAAATATATAAAAGACCAAGTGGTTAGTCCCTGATAAAATAACAAGCGATGTTTACATTCAGTGAGAGAAAAAAATATATACTGCAGTGCATCATATTTATAGCAACCTTAAAAACTGTTTAAAAAAATTATTGTTTGCTTTATATTTAGTTGGAATGATATTTTAGACATTGTACCCCTTTGTCCACCGTCTTCTTCACCTCCATGGAGAATTTCCCTGTTTTCCGATTCACCATTGCATTTCGGAGCTGAAATGAAGGAAAGGTGTGTCAATCCCTTTATTTGCATTTCCTGTATTTCTTTTATCCCTGAGCTCTCCAGTACACTCATTTGGCCACAGCAGTGCTCAATTTCCTTCATTTCTTCATTTTCAGTGATTCCACTACGCACTGAAAAACACCCTTACAGATTCTGTTATTGACTGTACAGGCCAAGACTCCTGCCCTACAACTCTGGGCATGTTGCTAAGGCACAGAAGATAGGAGCTGGATTTAGCTGAAGTTAGACCAGGGCTCAGTGTTTAATTACAGGATAAGAGAAAACACCCCTTACCCTACACTATTCATTCTGCTTAAGAATCTACATTGGGTTGCATCCTAAACTAGCACCAGAAACTTCATCCTAACTGCATCAGACATTAGAACTAGCCCATGGAAACAGAATGACAGTCTGTTTGATCAGGAACCTGTTTCAGTGGGAACACACAACTGCAGTGCTCTGCAACTCCCTCAGTTGTCCTTTGGTGTCCAGGTGCCCCTTGAAAGGTAATAAATTTTAGCTCTGTAATGGAAGACCCAGGTCTTTAAAAAGCTTTAAAAATTGGTCTGGACCTCTCCCTCTCAAAGCTGTCCAGCTGTAAATCCCCCTCAAAACCAAATTTCATTACTATATAGACCAAAAACTCAGCGAAGCTAAGGAAACCAGAAAATAAATGAAAAAGAGTTTATACACAATGATTTACCTGCTGCTCTGCAAGTTAAATCTGTAACTGTCTAGGTCACCACAAACAGTGTTTTTCTGTTACTTTTTTCTAGCCTCTACATCAGCTGCAGCCTCCCAAACCTACGCCACACAGTCCCTTTTGCACCACCTCTAAAAACTCTTTCCTCAGCACAGCTGAGCTTCCCTCAGCTCCCTAGGAGAGAAGAATCTTCCTCCCAGAGGACACACCCCTGCCCCCTTAGGTGAACATGCCATGGTGATGAAAAGAGTAAAAAAACCAACACCCTGGGTGGGTTGGTTGGTTTTCCCTGGGTCTAGAGGACAAAATGACCAGAGGATGAGGACACGCTACCCCCTGGTACAGCTGGTCCGAGGGCAGGATCTCTGGGCTGAAACTGAAGAATGACAAGACAGGTTTTTTTGGGAAGTTTTCAACATTAGGGCTTTGAATTTGCCTATTTATCAGTTCAGGACTTCATGGAAGAAATAAGAAAGTTACTGTTTAACAGTTATACCATCTATATATGGAAACATTTCATTTGAACACTCTTAGATTTACTAATGGAAGAAGTGAGTTATTTTGCTTGTTGTGGTAAAAAGTACCTATAAATCTTTTGCAGCTGTAGTTTTCATTACAATTGGAAAATTCCACTATCACTAATCAATTCAATATTCAAAATGCAGAATAATATTGACAAAGTGAGCATTTTTCTGTCTCTTCTATTGCTTATCTATCTGAACACAATTTTGGACATCATGTTCTTGTGAATAAATACCTCCTGTTCCAGAGTACCTCATGCCAGACTGGGCAATTCAGTCGGGTTTTAATGAAAAATTGTGAAGATAGACTTATAAATGCACTCTGCAGGCTTTCTTAGCATGGAATGAAAAGTGAATGACTAAACTTGCCAGTGAAGTATCTGGTTTTATTCTCATGAACAAGTTGAGCATGGCTGACCTATCAAAAACTGCAAACTTTGCAGCTCTTTAAATCTAATTCTAGGGCATCTAGATTTGAATTAACAGTCTTACTCTTCTGTCAGTGAGTGTAAAAGAATCATTTTTAGCTGGAGGCATATATAAAATAAAGCATATATTTTACTGTAGATTTTTTTTTTTTAACAATACATAATAGGCAATTCTGGAAATAGTTTCCTATTTTAAGTTTTGTGGTTTTGGACTTGGAGAGCTGGTCTTAATTAACCATCTACTTTCTAACATTTACAGAACAGTTCCATTTATCTTTAACATGGTTTTCATTTTTTTCCTATTGGTGCCTGCAGTTGTCTAAGACCCATTCCTCCCACAAGCCTCAGGCAAGTCATAGATCTACTAGAAGGTTCTCCAAAGTCTCAGTGGTGTTTAAGATCAAGTCTGCATGTGGGATTTAGAGTTTTACTTTTCTTTTTTTTTTTTCCCCCCCCCTGCTTGCTGTGATCACATTTCTTGGCTTTGTAATCTGGTTTCTCAGCTCTTCTGCAGTTTCATCTCCCTCCTCAAATGCATAAAATAAGTACTGCCTCAACTGGCTCCAAGCCCCAAAACATTCATTCATGTTCTTTTTTATTTGGGGAAAAAAAAAAAAATTCATTCAGCTAGAAATTATAATAAAGGAATTTTAAGTGAGTTAATGAGAAAAAGGTTTCTATCCAAATTGAAACTTCTCCTCTTTGGTCCTGTGTATTTGCAAATCTTGCTGGAAGACACTGTTAACTTAATAAGCTGATGCTAAAATTTCTGTTTCTAATAAAATGCATTAACAGCAAGATGGCAGGTATTGTTAACCTGGAAAATGGTCTGATATATTTATGACAACACTATTTTGTGGTGAAAAAAATATAACCTTAGTTTGGACACCTTTTCCTTATTGGTTGACTAGAGAAAACCAAGTTCTTCACCTCTTCAGAGTAATAAGTATTCTTGCTCCTTCAACTAAATATCTCCCAGGCAATTGCAACAACTCAGTTTCACTGCTGTAGCATGAGATCATTCTATATCCTTGGAAAAGTACATAACCATTAAATCAATGTGGTAAAAAGTAAGAAAAAGTCTTAATCAGCTTCCACATAAGTGTTTCATGGGAGAAAAATATCCCAGTAGTAGTCTATGTTATTAAAAGCAGCTATATGAATATATTAATTCTTTCCCTCTGCAGTTGGGTAATCAATGCTTTACTACCCAAGCTTGGAAAAAATCAAGACCATCAAATCCAAAGTCTTGGGTGAAGCAGAGCCACATGCAGCTTGTCTCTATAATCCAACTAAAAAATTATTTTTAAGAAGCTTGTTTTATAGGTGAAGGGCAAAAAGTGAGATAAAAGGTATGTACATATCTTTCACCAAAATGTGAAATAAAAATTTTGCAGCCTACAGACAGACAAAATGCAATTTCTGGTAGAATTTTTAAGAAAAAGTGACAGAATATAGGGATGTCAATCAAAGAAAATAGAGGGAGTTTAATCTGGACTTTCATCTGTATTCAGATAGAATCTCAGTTATAAATAAAACTAAATTTGCAATGTCATAGAAATAGTTCAATGTTACATTAACTGAACCACTGAATTTCTGTCAAGACATGATTAAAAATGAGGGATTAAAATGTAAAAATTAAGCAGATGAAGTACTGGAAGAAACAAAAAGAAAAAAAAGAAAAACCAAAGAGAAAGAGCAAGAAAAAACATCATAAAGGTTTAAGGGCTGTATGTAACTACTGAATTAGCATTTGAAAGGACAGAGGAAATTTTAAAAGGTCATTAGCAGAGAAACTGGTTGAATAATACATGATCAAAGATAAGAAAAAAAGCCAGGTATAAAACATGAAGCCAATGAGACTGCCAAGGCTGCTAAAGTGTCTGAAAACCTAACGAAGAAACCTTAAACAGGGTGTGCATAGGAAGCGGCACAAAGCTATACAAACCTTAAAAAGAGTTTGTGTGTGCACTCCAACACAAAACTTTAACTAAGGAAGTGAGATGGCCTCCGAGGAGAGGCCGAGGACAATCTATCACCTGGTGGAACAGACGTTGCTTAAAACATAGATGAACTGTTTCAGTATTCACAAAGGGGGTGGAGAGAGGCAGGAATGCAAGATATATATTTTGTAAGGGAGAAGGAAAATATAGACTTATGTCAGAACAGGGATCAAGAAATTAGTACATCTGAAGACTGACAAGACTCCAGGGGCTGTTGTACGTGATCCATCCCAGATTTCGGAAGGACATGACAAAGTAAATATGGGAACCTTCAGTGGATATATTCAAAACCTCTCTGGAAAAGTAGAGGTACGAGGGACTTGAGAGAAGCTAACACAGTACTGATATTTGAGAAGGGATCGAGGAGACATCTATGAAAAATACAGACATGAAGTCGTGACTTTGGCAGCAGGGAACTTATGGGAAAAACTAAATTACAGGACAGAAAGGGGAACACCTGGAAAGTTACGATTTAATTAAGGACAGTCAGCACAGATTCACACAAACCGAATCATGCCTAACAAATCAGATTTATTGAGGAAGTGACAGAAAGACCAGGCAAAGGTTAAGCCATGGACATAAGGAAAGCTTTTGATACAGTACTGCAGAAAAGGCTAAGCCTGAAAGGTAAGAAAGAATAAGATAAAGAGTGAACTACAGAGTAGATGGAGCACTGAAAAATGAGGTTAATGGAAAGCATTGTGTGCGTAACAGCTGACAGACACAGAACTCATGCTCCTGCAGCTACCCATGTGTCTGGAATTAGGAGTTGGGAGTGAAACTGTGCTCTGCACACAAGTCAAAGAATCCAATTTTGTACATTCATCTGATGGTTTTTGATTTTGTGCATTAAGTAAAACAGCTCTCATTACTTCCATTAAGGAAAGTGGGATCTTATGGAAAGAAGTTAAACTCATTCTTTCATTTCTGAGTTCCAGCAGTTGTCTAGGCCAGCCCTAAGGAGACATTCTATTCCCGTCTCTCCTGCTATCCAGCAAAAATACACAATGGGATGTATGGAGACTGCAAGGGTGATGAGTTTTACCAAAAATACAAAGAGTCTGTGTTTGTGGTATATGCATATGTAGTGAAGAAACAATACAAAACAGTTGTAAAATTCTGAATGAAGTGAAAGGGTCTATTGTCCTCCCCTTCCTGAGAGCAGTCAGGTGGCCTGTCTAATGACTACTTAAACAGTTTCCAGGTACAGTAGTGGGATGCAACAATGTCTTCTGACAGGGTTTTAAAACACATCACTTACCACATCATCTCTGTCTTCCCACTCAACCTCAGAAAGATCCACACTACTGTAGTTGGGCTTTCTTCGTTTCTTCCCCTCTTCATACTGGTATAAAAAAGAAGGTGAAACATTTAGCACATCCTGCTTTATTTACACAACTATTTTGTATCAGAAGATTTAAAAAATTTGCTGGATGTTGACTGTGTGCAATGCACTTCACAGTAGGTAGCTTAATTCATACAAAGTACACTGTACTGATGTATAAATGTTCGCTGTGAACTAAAAACCTACATCACGTGATTATTTGCATGATCCCTTGCCATGATGCAAAACTTTTCTTGATGGACACACTGGGAAATCAAACTCAGCAGTTGTACCTTCTTCTCCCCATATGGAAAATACGTGAGACCTTGGATCTGGCAGTTTCTGTTAAGTGTCTCAAACTAGCTCTTTCAGCTGTACAGGAAGTTATATTTACTATAATCTTATCAACAAAATGTTTACCCATTTCACTTTAAACAAGATAAGATGCAAGTCTTGGGAAGTATGGTGTTAACATTTGCTGATACTCCATTTTATCTACAATTTCATGGGGGAAAAAGTAACATACTAACAATGATAGTATATGGGGGTTTTATCACTACTCACTGTTACGCTGTAAATCACACATTTAAAATAAACGTTCTAGTGACAAATTGATTTGACACTGAGGTGTTTATAATGTGGGAAATTCTGCCCTCTGCTGAACATTCAAAATCAGCCTATTAGTGTAACGAAACAAACCTGTCTCAGTGGAAGAAAGAAATATTTAGGAAGACTTGTGAATAAAGAACCTAACTTGTTAAGTAAAATTAGCAGACTATATTTGGAAAAAAAGTAAATTTGGGAGAGGATCAGCATAATGTGAAATCTGGTCACTCATCTTTTATGATGCATACAAGTGGGAGCAAACCACAAGTCTTTATAAAGTGTGACAGGAGACCTTGGGGTGCTGTGAAAAATCCCCAGATTGCTTTTCTGACTGTTCAACAACAGCATCACAGAAGGATATAAAATGTACCTGTAAGGCAGTAAGCACAGTTGATTCTCCTCCCTTACGGCAGGACCAACTATACCATAAACCAAACCTATTTGATATGAGCAATTCATCACTACAGCCAGTGGTGCAGGGACTTTAATCACATTCTGCAGATTACAGAGATCAAGGAAAGACTTGCTCTCTGAGCATCAAAAAGGTTATTCCCAGCCTGACTTTTTCCTCTCTGAATCAGAAATTCTCATGTGAATCCCACAGTTACTTTTGTGGACCACAATACTTCAAAATAGGTGTGACAAAATCTTCCTGAAGAACAGCAAACTTGTAAAAATATTGACTGCAGCGTCATAATCACAAAGAGATTTTAAGATACTGGTAGCACTGTAAAGCTTCTTCTAGCACAGGCTTCACGGATCCTCCTTAATTTTTGCTCATATAAAATTGGATACTCCAATTATTTCTACAGATGATTCTTTGGGGAAATTCTGTGGGATAAAATCCTGAGTCAAATCTCATTCTTTTTAATAAAAAATCCTAACAACTCTGCTCATGTAAGCCTTAGTCTACATTGTGAGAATTGATGCAAATGTAATTGAAAAGTACTTTCCCGTGCTTTTCTTGCCCCTCTGCTAAAATCCACCATTCTTATAACAAGGTTGTCTACTTCTGGTCTAATACTATTCAACAGATGGGTAAAGAGACGTAAAGAACTTCTGCTTTCAGCACATGCTTATATACTAGACTTTGAATTCAAGCAGCTCACTTCTACAATTACTTCTTGCTACATGACAGCTCTGATAGCCAGAGATAACTACACCCAAATACTGAAACACAAAATTTGCAGCCAATATAAGTAAATCTCACAAGAATAACATATGAGAGCACAACGTCCCGTTCATTAGCAGGGCTTGAGTTTTTTAACTCTGTTTTGCAGGCCTTTCATTGTGGCTGCAGCTACATCAATATTATCTTTAATCTTTACAAAGAGTAACTACATCTACTTTCTGTGGCTGCACCAATTAACCAAACAAATCTTTGATCTGATTTAGTCATTCTGGTATAGAAATGGTTACAGTCAGGCTCTGAAATACTGAGAGCTGAACAGTGTTACATAGAAGTTAGCTGGGATCATTTGTGTAGAGCAAACAGCTCCTGTACTGGTTCCAATGTTTAATTACATCCTCACTCACAGATGTTGAAGAGCTTATGGCCTCTACTGCATTCTCAGACACATGTGCAAATCCTTACTTAGGACAATAGTAGTTGATCTTGAGTGTCTGACAGCAGAAGTAGGCTTCAAACATAAGGCAAACCATTTGCATCATCCTGATTCTGGGGTTTGTATTTATTTTAATCATATAGATTTCACACCTTGCACTTGGAGAACAAAAACAAAAAACCAAAAGCAATCAAATGGAGAGCTGGATAAAACATCCAAAGTTCTGCAGAAAAGCCAGAATTGGAAGCATTCGTGTATTAAAAATTTAGATTAGAAGAAACAAAGGCAAACCCCCAGTGGTCTAGCAGGAGTTCAGCTCTATAAGCACTCAAAGGAACTGAAAGTGCAATTCTTAAACACATTTAGGACAGGAACTAATAAAGTATGGAGATATCTAACCCCTTATTCTGCAACTACACTTTAGGAGCTACTGTGTAAGTGCCTCCACAGGAATTCAACAAGTGAAGAATAGATTTATGTTATAGTTCAGAAAAGGACAGCAGAGAAAACAAAAACCAATTTGCAGGAAGGATGTGATACCAAAAAAAAAAAAGGGCAATTATTTGTACGTCTGGGTAACTTTGCTTATAAATCTAATCTTCATGAAGATACCACCTTATTCTCAGCAGTAAATTTACATATCTTTATGCTCATGTAACCAGGGTGTCAAACATAAATGCGCTTAGATCAAATATAAAATACTTTGCAACAGTACTGTTGAAATGGCCATTCTCCAGTTTCTTTCTAGTGTTATTGCTTAACTAATTTCTCAGTAAAATTTATTCATGGACACAGAAGCAATTCCCCAGCTTTTAAAAACAGCATTCAGTTAAATCTTCTCTGGTAGCAAACCTAATCTACCCTTTTATCTCTGAGGGTCCTGGGTGAAGTATAAAATACTGATTGAAAGCTGAAGCCAAACCCATCTGCAAGATTACTATAAAGCATTGAAACAAATCGTTAAGAGACCCACTGGGAAAGATACGAACTAGGAATTCTACCAAATTACTCTGATTTAAGTACACGAGAAAAAGAGCTATATTTAAAATGTGTACTGTTAATCTACTTGGACTAGTATAAATGTGTGGTGATATTATACAGTAGTTAACCCCCCGTGAGAAAAAAAAAAACTAACTGAAAAATGTTAAATATCTAGTCTGCAACAGAAGAATCTTTTAGTCTGTCCAAAACTACGTGATGGCTCCAACTCACTGTTGTTTGGGAAAAGAGCACAGGGTTTGATGTTGTGATCAGAATGAGCTTTATCTTAGTATCTTTTATTTGAGGCTGGGCCAAACTCTTATAGCACCGGATGATTCAAACAACATGTGACATGTACTGCTTGAGGACTGAATCACATTTTTTCACCACCCCATATACAACCATTTACATGTGCCATTATTAAACGCTTTGCTTTGATTTTATTTTTTTTTAACACAAGCAGTCCCAAACCATCTGCATTGAATATGACCAGCCACGTGTTTATAAAGTCAGAGTGTAGCAATCTGATCATGGAGAGAGCAAACTACATCTTAACAGCTGCAAGTCTTGGGTCTAAGGTGATTGGAATTTCTCAGACGTGCTCTATGTGGATAATAGGGAGATATGAGAGAGTAAGTTGCTGTGTTAGCAGCCTTGGAAGCATCACTAGATTTTAGTGAACTTTCTTAGCCACACATGTGGAACCATCGGTAAGAAAACACAGTAAGAAAGCATTTACTAAACAACAACCAAAACCCATAGAGGTAAAATAATTTCAAGGGGTAGCTCTTTCTTGACAAACTACTAATATGTGCAAAAGTAAGGAATGAGGTACTGAAAAAACTCCTCCAATTTTAAAACACACCATCACTGGATGAAGCTTCATATTTTTGAATCAATACTTCAAAATTTGGTTAATGTATTAATCTCACAGGATTTGAGAATGATCCTTTTTTGTTTGTTTGTTTAGAGGACACAAACTTGGACACATGAATATAGCTTGAATTCGGCATAATAAAACACACAATAGTTGTATGGATAGCTGTAACTTGCATTAAGCAATCCTGTAAAGGTTTTCTTGTCCACAAAGTTTGATAGGAAAGCTTGAATGAGCAAATACCAGAAGAAAAGCATATCAAAAATTACACACTTTTCCATATAGTTTAAAATAAAGAGGCAGAGATGGAATATACCGTCATTGCGTCATGAGAAGACTGAGGAGGAGATCACTTCAACAGACTGATTCACTCAAATTAAAAAAAAAAACAAACAAAACAAAAGCCAACCCCCTAAAAAACAACCCCCCCCCCAAAAAAAAAAATTACAAAACAGTTTTGAGAAGTTCCCTGCACTGCTTCACCTGTTTATATGACATCACCCACAGTGACAGAGCTTTCATTCACCATGTGCTGCATAGCTCCAAACCATTCTGCCTGGGGATATACATGTGAAGCTGCATCCTATATCAATTTAAATCACTACTGCTTGGCTTTTAAGCTCTTTATTTCATTCAGAATACTTCTTTCCTGCTCACATGATCCTGATTTGTGATACCTTTATTTCATGATTTCCATCCAGTTTGCAACCTCCAATGATCTCCTGTTGATCTGCATTTAACCTCGAATCTGTAGAACACTCATAGGTGTTCAGTGAAAAAAAACAAAGTTGTTTTCTACACAAGCCTCCTTATTTTAATAATAAAAAAGGTGACATCTTGTTTCTCTTAGGAAAATAGGAAGAACAACTTCCCTTTCCAAGGGCAGATTTTTCATGACCAGCCTATTATTTAAGATGTTAATCCAGAAGTTCCTAGGTTATGGCTGGTAGTAAAAATCAGTTATTTTGGACTGAATTTTCATGCCAGATGGCAGTGAAAAACTGCCACAGTATAAAATTCGTAGAAACACTGCAGAGAAAAGCCGACAACAGGAGCCGTGTCATTTGCTAAGGAATAGAGAATAGTGCAATTCTAAGTTTCCAGGCAGAGAAAAAGTAGGAACAATTAGATCTGCCATGTACACAGGAGAACCCTCTAGTGAAGCAATAGAAGAAAATAGTTCTTATGCCACATGTATTTAAATTACTCTGCCTGCTTACACTCACAACATGCGTTTGCATTTCGAATGGTGCAGTGGTGATTAAAATGATAGAACAATATGGAAATATACAGGGTGAGGTAAAAGTCAATACAAAAAACAGCTTTCAGTCACACACCTTGAGCCTGGCCAAAGAGCACATAGGCTGAGCTCACGTTCTCAGGTGGATCGCAGTTGATTAGTGATGCAACATGTATATGATTTACTCACTGAAGAAAACATCCCCTCCATTTGGGATTTTATTTGCATTCTGAGGATTTGTCATTTGGGATTATGTAAAATTGGCAGCTGCTTATAATTATTTGGGGTTTGAGTAGAAATAATTAAAAACATCTGCCTTTATCTTAATACTACCAGACTTAAACCCCTGAGCTCGGTTATACCTAACTTCAAAGCTGAAAGCAAAGAATGAAAGCAAGCTTCACATATTGCTAACAAATTTTCAGTGATTCATTTATATGTACAACCAGTTATTCAACAGCCTTCAAACCTTTAATTATCTTTTAAATATATGTAATTTTGCACTTCTAATTAGATAGCAATTTAATGCTCTCACAGGGATTCAGATGGGCTGTCTTTTTTTGAAATGTAAACTCCAATA
The DNA here is from genome assembly GCA_013399855.1 of Oxyruncus cristatus. Classification (NCBI taxonomy): domain Eukaryota; kingdom Metazoa; phylum Chordata; class Aves; order Passeriformes; family Cotingidae; genus Oxyruncus; species Oxyruncus cristatus. The sequence continues at coordinate 1,623,463 of VXAY01000232.1, forward strand.
GGAATAATCATTGGCATTCAAGTGATTGAATTCTTCAGTTATTTAAATGAACGTGAGGCATTTACACTGTTCAAATCATTTAAATATTCTGCTGTCAGCTACAGCTGTAGAGTTTTATGGAGTCGCTGAATAAAGCAAGGGTAAGTGTAGGTTATCTTACGTTCCAGGCGGGACTCCCCAGAGAGAAATGAGATTTGCTGCTTATGAAAGGCTAACATTGCTTAAGTAGGGCATTAATGTTTCCCCTGAGACTTGGATTTCTCTGTTTTTCTATATTAGGAGAAACAAATTTTCCCAGAATTTACAGCTATAAAAGACTTAATACATCTAGCAACCTTCAAATACTCCAGGTCTTGTAGCTTAATACAATATATCGTGACAGTCCACATTCTAGGTTTAAAATGGTAACTTACTCGGGCAGCTAAATGACCAATATATTTTGGTGAGGGCATTATGATATTATACGTGGGCTTTGATTTCTATGTGTAACTTTCTCTAATTAAGACTGATCAAATTAAAGATAGGCGTCCTTGTATAGATTGTATCAATTGAATTCATTTACAGTGATAAGCAGAGCATTCACATACAGCCATTCAGAAACCCCCATTACAAGCCTTCCACAGCTTATGCTGAGAGTAAGAATATATGCCTCAATCTTCTCAGATAGAAGATTTCAATTTAAACTTAGAAGCATTACAAAATCCTTAATCATCAAGGATGTTATTAAATTAATTCATAAATCAGAACATGTTTTTAACCTTAGTTTTATCAAAAAAGTGGTAGAATCTGAATGAAAGATGCAATTTGATTCAGGAACATATGTATTTGTCTTCAAAAGCGTATTTTCTTTAATTAAGGAACTCGATGTCCTTGTTCAGGAACTTCGAGTATTCTACCCTAAATGAACCTGGCAATTACTGAAAAAAAATCCCTCTTCCACTCCCTGAACAAAAATACAAATCCCATTGCTAACCATGAGCCAAAAAAGCCACGGGCTTCGTAAAACCTAGTAGCAATCTTACCAGTATTCACTGAAAGCCACACAAACATCGGGAGAGAGAGGCAAGAGTACAAACCCCTGACCCAGATAAAGTTCAAAACGGTGGCAATCTGTGACTGTGGAAGACACTAATCTTCCAGTGGCATTCCTTAATTTCTCCGTAATCCCACTACACTTTCCAGAGAAAGCAGTTCTCCTCTGGCACCAACCTTTAACAGACTGTACAGTGACAGTTGCAGCAACGAGGAAGCAGCCACGATTAATGTGGTGCTTGTTTAAAAGTGGACGTAAAAAGTATTTGTTTCTTACTTTTCCTTTACATTCACTAAACTAATTTCTTTGGCAAACTGTAACATCGTGATGACACATTTTAAAATTTAATGGTGTAACACCTGGCATACTGCAAGTGTTAAGAGGCTACTGAAAAGCAGGTGATTCAATCTGCCATAATCATTGCTGAGGAGAACTGTGACCTCGTGTCTACATTTCAGCATGGGTAAGGAGCCTCAGAAACCAAGTTACTGCCTTGAAAATCTCAAAATTCGTTTTTGAACTCCCAAACTTTTTTTTTTTTTTTTTTACGGTAAACTATGGTTTTCAACACAGTGTGAAATTCAAAATTGCATCACACTACTAAAAATATTCTCACGTGGAAAATAAAACAATACGCTGTAGAAGTACAGACTTTTCATCAAATTCAGCAGATTGGAGCATTCTGATGCAGTAATAAAAAAAACAAACCAAACCAAACAAAATTATGTTATTAGCATCAGCAATAGTTTCTGGAGTTCCCTCTGGGGTTACTCTTGCTAGGAAAGGTGACTTAGGGTGTAAGACATGAGAACGTGCAAAGCGTACTCTGGTGATATATGATTAAAAAAAGAGACAGAGAGAAAGAAAGAAAGAAAGAAAAAAGGCTTTGAAACACAGCCGAGGGATGACCACGGCAATTTTCCACCTCGATTCCAGTCGGGATGGGTTCCCGGGCTGTGCCTGCTCCCCCGCTCCCCTCGGCGGTGCTGGAGCGCCACCGCCTGTGCCGGCCCCGCAGTGCAGCCTGTGCCGGGCCGCCGCCCGGGGACAAGGGACACACGGCTGGAACGGAGACAAATCCGAGCTTGTGTGAGGTTAACGGGCACTCGGACACTTAATGGGGAAGGTCTGGGGGTGGCTCCGGCAACAGTCACAACCTCTGTGAGCACCGGCTGAGGATTTAGGTAGCACGTTCCGCTCCTTACTGAGATCCTTCCCACCAGCTGCCCATGGGCACCCAACTGATCGTCCTCACCAAAAGCTAAGCTTATTCAAAAAAACCCAAACCAACCAACCAACCAAACAAACAAAAAACCCAAACAAACAAAACTTTAGGAGAAACAAGAGAGGAAATTTCCAAGAAAAGCCTTTTTAAATATAAATCCAGTAGGATAATCAGCAAGACAGTATAGCGAGCTCAGTGATTCCACGTACTGTCAGTGTTAAATAAAAATCCTGTGCCAGAGGAAGCACTCTTTGCTGTTTGCTATCCTGCCTCTTTGCTTTGTGTTTCAGAAGGCAATTCCTTGAAAAAACAAGTACATTAGCTTCAGAACTAACAGATATGGCCACCGGGGTTAGGAACTTGAGAGTCCAGTAACATTCTAGTTTTACATCACTGTAGGAAATATAATAGAAGTATAAACCAGTGTGGATCAAGTCAGTAATCCATGAAACTTGAATATAACTCTAAGACACACAAATAATTTTAGATAATATCTTTAGGGAACTATCTAATTTCAGACCTACATGCCTATTTTCACACACTTATTGTCACAAATTTCACGAGATGTTTTGTCATTAGTTACAACGGTATCAGGATTTGGCCTGCAATATTAAACTAAGGACCCAGGCCAGCAATCACTTCACTCTCAAAAACTCCACTGAAGTCAACAGAAGACTCTCATTACCGACTACTGACAGAATCCAGAGGTAAAATGACTCTTCCAAAAAAAGACCAGATGTGAATATATCACAATGAGTTCCCCTAACTGACAGCTAATGGGCTACTGCCCAACATTTTGATTTTAAAAGGTATGATTGTATAAGGTAATGAAATAAGTGCCTTCAAGATGTACAGTGGGGTGAGGGATAGTAACAGCAAATCACCTTTTGCCTCATTAAAACATAACAGAAAATTAAATCATTTATTTTAAGATTGCTTCCAAGATACTATGGTCTGCTTTGCCATCAGACTGTCCATTTCACAGTGAAGTTACTCTGAAAATACTTTTCCATTCACCTACTGAAGTTTCCCTGTTGCACTTTTCATAAGCTCTACTCCAGTTAAAAAATAAATGGGGAAACAATAAGTTCAAATACAAATGTTAATTAAGTGTGTAATTCCTAGTCCAAATCTTAGAAAGACAAATTCTTTTGATGGATGACAACATCAGGTGTGCTAATGACATAATAAATCATGCTTTTCAATAATTTTATTTTCATAATATGTTATCCGCAAAGTTAATATTTGTTTTCTACTAAAACATTGTTGAAATCAGACATTACTTGAAGTGCCTGCAAGAGAAATACATGTGGCAGCCGTGTGGATGCAGCAGTGGAACTATTAATACCAAGGCTTTGCTGGGAGTCAATAGTGATGGAACATTTGCAAGTGCTGTTCCTAAACAATGATGCAACCAGGAATGTACCAGTTCTCTGGGGTGTCAAGCTGATAAACATTTGCATAACAGGCACTTTATTTTTCTTTCTGTGATTAATGCAAACAAGATGATAAGGGAAACTAAAGGTAAAACTTGCTGCTATTTCTCTTTTAGTACAAAAATCCCTAGTGATCCTGTTTTGCTTAAAAATATGCTTTAGTCAAATTTTTGCTCATATATTAAATTAACTTTAACACTTTAGCATGACAAATAGGGGTTATTACACAGTGCTGGAGCATTCCGACATTCCATTTCACTGTAAAATGAACATAATTATAGCAATTTTTGGCTTTGCTATTTTGCAGTAATGGAGGTCTACATCTTCTGCAGAAGCAACTTGTATATTTATTTTCCCTGGTTTTTTTTCATGCTAACCTTTGTTTCCAGATGTAAATTTACCAAGAACTACAATGTGTTACAAAGCCATATAAAGTAACTAGTCTATTGTTTTAATTTTTTTCATTTGTATTTCATTATTCACACTAAGAAAAAAAACAAATGCAACAGATATAGCAAAACATAATAGATCAATAAATAATATTCTTACCAAAGGCCTAAGTTCTGGATGAGTCAAAATATATCCGTTGTTTGTAATTGCAAAAGCATATCCATGAATACCTAACTGTAAAAGTAAATGAGAAATACTAATTAGCAATTCATAAACCTTATCCACACAGTGTTTTATTACAAAATAGGCAAAGATCCTCGACGTTTTGTGAAAATCAGAACTTGACATTGTGAGGAATTCAGGCATTTAGCACAATTTTAAAATGTCCCAAACACTCTCCTATGCAGGTCACTTGTTTCTGTGTTGTGTAACACTTGTTGTGTTACAGTGAATTATACATGGGATGCCACAGCCTGTGACACACACCGTAGCATGTGCCAAAGCACAGAGATACTGCAATTTAGTAAATTCACCTATTCCCAGGAGTGGTGAGGCACAGCTTACTTCACCTGTTCAACAGCTGTTGTTGAACCATTTAAATCAAAGATAATGAATGTACAGCTATAGCAAGCAAGCAGTGACCTGTCAAATGTGATATTTGCATTTTCCCATTTATGGGCTCTCTGTTAATTCCAGTTCATCTGGAGCCACAGAAGGCACATATCTACTAAAGAAACTCCTCTAACCTTACACATTTGTATGAAGTGGAAGTGGAGATTATTTGGGGGCAATGAAATGCTTTATGAGGTCTAGGAGTATAGGTAATCAAATTTAGCATTGTACTTATTTAAATAACAATACTAGTCTTTTTAACAATATTCCCATTACACAGTTGATTGCATCCACTGAATGCAATAAAAGTACCTTCAAATCATTCATGTGGTCATTCAAACATCCATTCTTAGCATAAACTTGCTGCTTATGTAGAATCTCTCTTCAGGTTCACCAGGTAACGTTTGCTATGCAGAGCACATCTCACTATCCTTTCTCACCTGTTTATTTCAATTCTGAAGTAACATAATATAACATCCCATATATATATTTTTTTAAGCAACCTAATGCAGTGGGCTTTTATGAACAAATAAAATAAAAATCAAACTCAAAATTCCAGAACTATGTTGCTTTGATATTTACTTTAAAATTCTCACTACTAAAAACCTTTTTATTTTACTTGACTGCACTCTTAAATGCTTTGCTGAAGTCGGTCCTTAGGAATTTGTCTAATATGAAGTGACATGAGCAAGGCTGACAGGTCAGAATCATTTCAAAGAGGCAAAAAGGAGAGCAAGCTTATCAGCTTCTGCAATTCTCTGGAAGTACAAACCAGAGCATGATATTGTGGCGAGGTCACAGGGAAAGCATACCAGGTTGATTTATAGTGTCTCTGTGTGAATAATTGTATATGGTCAACTGTATCTGCCATAGAGAAGATTGTTTCATAAATTAGCGGTTTTCCTAAAGCAATAAACTTCAGTGAAAGTAATAGAAGGTGATATGTTCTTGGCATCTCTTCATAAAGGGGGGATAACCAAAATAATAACAGTGGACATATTTTACCTATTATAGTATGACAAGGGAATAAGCTGTTGGATAAATAGCAGATCTCAAGTATAACTGTGTTCATAACTGGGGAATGACATCCAAGCAATGGAAGTCAGGTAAGAAAACAAATGTGGGTGGTATAATTCACAGGGAAAAGTACCCAGATTCCAAGGGTAGTATTTTATTGTGTTCTGGGCAATATGTGAAATTGCACAGTCTCTGCACTTAAAATGCTTTGGTTTGAGAGATACTACCACTTAACAGCAGCATTGCCATTTTAAACCTTGGACTCTCTCTCTAAATGTCAGATTCAGAAACAAAAAAAACCTTTTTCTAACCACTGTAAAATGCCACATGGAAGTCCTGTATTACTAAATTCAACCCCACCTTATTCAAGAGAAACTGCCACTGACATCTGGGGAAGTTTACTCTAGATAACGACTGCTGAAAATAGCTTGTTGCTATTATCCGTTTTCCCTGGCATAAAATCCCCCTCATCGAAGCTGAGAGAATTCCAGGTCAGCAGAATTCTATTTCTAAGCAATCATTTTATATCCCTGTGTGAATTTTATTTCATGTGTTGCCTCTACAGGAATGGCTCCCAGGGGTGATCATGCTCCTGCCATGGCAGTCTTTATTTATGGTATGTGAGACTGAAAGTTGTAACTCAAGTGATTTCACTAATCTAACTGTATTGCATGATATTGGTGCCTCCTGTAATAATCCTCACTTGCAGTACCTCCTGCAATATAAAATGTACCTTCAAATAAAAAGTCTAATATTCAGCAAGAGGATCTTATATCGCTTCCCCAGAAAACCAATTCTTAAAAAATTTCTCTTTTTCTGAATTACTGTGTTGCAATACCTGTTATTCAGGCCTCTCACTCTCTCTAGTTCTTGCATTCAGACTATGTCCAAATCTTAGAGACTACTTAGGAGGAACGTCACTGGGATATGGTTTTTCCTACCCAGCCATGCACAGCCAAGTTTTTATTTCTGCAGGTACCACAACACTGTTCTTCCTTCTCATTGCTAATGAAACTTGCTCTTCCCATAGCTCATTAGAAGGTTGCTCCAAAGATTGTTTCCATCGCTTCCAATTTTGCAAAGGAGCAAATGTTGCTCCTTTCTCTTCTACCTTTTACTGATGCAGTATTTCTGCACACACAAACGTATAATATCAGTTGCTGTTAACAAACTTTGTTGGTCAGTGCACTGAGAGTGTTCCCTGTTACTGACCCTGACCAGCAATGTCTCTCTCACTGTGTTCTGATATCAGTGTGCACTCATCTGCTGCCTCGTCCCATAGTGTCCAACTTTTTTCCAGCTGGGACAGCCTTTCTGTTCTGTTTGCATAGCACCTGGCCTAGTGGGGTCCAGGTCACAGGAAATTACTCCTATACACCTTATCAACTGCCGCTATTTTATGCATTATTTTTATCAAATTCTCATTTCACTTAAATTTTCTAGTTACTGCATATTAATCTAGAAAATCATTTGGTAATTGCTAATGTATTCAAATTAGCATTAAAATTGATAAGAGGAATTTTTCTGTCCTAACTAGAATTATCTACAAACACATGTGAGAATATTCAAAGGTACTCATAAGTCAGCTTCTTCCTTCACCCTCTTGGAAATCAGTAAATGAGAACATGGTAGCCAATTTAGAGGAAAGTATGATGTACAAATTTATGCTCAGTATGGGCACATGTCAAAAAGTAGCTATTCCAATATCTGCACTCCTTAGAAAAGGCTGTCTGCAGCATTATGTTACATGCTTGTTTGCCATGCAAAAAATTCCACTAGGAATTAACTGGAAAACCTTAACTTAATTTTCACTTGTGAATTAAAGAGCACCATAATAAAACATTTCGGACATAGAGAAGTAGTGGAATATTAATGTACTGCATCAAATTTAAATGAAAAGTAATTATATCTTTGCATTTGCCTGAAGCTTATTTTTACTGAGTTAAACACATTTCAGAAGAGATATAGTGTATCACATTCTAAAAACTTTAATGATAATTAATTTTTTTAAGAGTAGAGTTGTCTCTGACTTTGGAAAACTAAGTAGAGGGAAATACCTAATAAATATTGGGGAGGACAGAAGGAACCACGTGTCTGGTTAGGCATGAACTTGTCTAAGTTCCTGCAATGTGCCACTTGCTTCAATTCCAGGAGTCATGGAATTTGAACAGGAAGCACTACACGCTAACAGGAAGCATAAAGCCAGGTTAAGGATAGGTTTTCATAAAAAGTTACAGTATTTTTCAGCCTGAATTTCTGCTTATTTTGCATGGTATTCTGGCTAGATTCCGTGGTTGAATAATTTCACTGATTTTATTACAGACAATACCTAATATTACCTTCTAGAGCACATTGATACCAAAAACATGAAGATCAAGCCATATATTAATTTTGGTACTAAAAACTGTATTTGATCTCAGACATTGCAGAACTACATTTCCTGAGGAAAATGAATGAAATAATGGAGCTACATCACTGTAAACAATATCAACATACTAAAAAAATTATGTTATATTTTTGGTATTATACTGAGTAGAAATGATATCTCATCACTTGTGTATTACCTTGTATTTTGGAATAGTTTTTAAAAGCTCTTTAACTGGAACATCTGTGCCAACTACTCCCAGAAGAATCCCTTTAGACCTCTGAAAAGAACAATAAAAGATGTACTCAGAACCACAGTAATAATATACGTTCTCACCACTTATTTCACCTCACAGCTACACTGCAGAAGTGATTACAGATAAACTATTTTAAAAGTGGGGTAAGCAGTAATTTAATCAATAATATTGCTCCATTCTACTTTATCTGCAATTCACATAGAAAAGGCATGCAAGCTTTTGAGAGTGAGTCCTTCAACAGGAAATTTTCACACGCAAAACAGGTTTTCAATTTAAAACTACTGTTAAAAACGTTACTCCCTTCTGTCCCAATTTCTCCTGCCATTTCATAAACAAAAGAGAAAGATGAAGCATTAAGGGGAAAGTACACTCAACTTTCTTTAATAACCTGTTAAATTATTAAACATAAATAGACAAACACAACTTAATTAAATTCTGAGTTATATCAGTGCAAAGAGGAAAACTATATAGATTATTTTCCGTAAAAAAGTAATACAGAAGTAAGAAAAACCAAAGGTGTAGTGTCATCTGAGGTTTTCTCTTAGACATAGGGTTTCATCGTTTTACTGTGGTTTCTAGAGTATAGTTATTTAGGATTGTTTTTCCACATTTTTATACTAATAAAGGGATACTAACTGCAGGGAAAATAAGAAGTGAAGAAAAATTTTAGAGTTGGCTCAAATCATATTAAGTCCCTGAAAGCAACTTCATTGCAGTCACATCATTATCACATGACAGAAATAGTCCGAATACTTACAGTCTCATTTTGCTTACTAAATACTGGCATGGCAACAGTTGTCATCAACACCAATCCCTGATCATCAGCAAGCTATATTCAAAAAAGAAACACCATCTCTAAGAACTGTGGAACAATTACAGACATGCGATTGCATTTTTCAATTACTTTTTTTTTTTTTCATTTTAAATGATATAAAGCAATATATCTAAATGATACTTTTAAACTTGCAGTCAGTGCAGCCCAGCCCAGCCCAAGCCCCATCTGAACTCCACCAGCTCTGCCCATCCCACCACCTCCACTGACAGGAAAGATGCCTGATCTTCATTCCTACTGCAGTTCTCCCATGAGAGAGAAGGGGCTGAAATGTGCATTGTGGAAGCAGCATGTGCGGTAGCAAAGCAGCTGGAGGTCTGTTCTACATCTCTCCCAGTGTCAGCTCTGCCAAAATTGCCTCGGGCTGTTTTCTCACAACAGAGAACAAGAGGTCACATGCACTTTGGTCGGGTCCAGGCTGGGATCTCATCAGCCAGCACAGCGGCAGAAAGGATGACAGGCAGCGAGAATCCCAGGAGCATCTTTGCTCCATCCGGTTTCAGTTCGCTGGACAGAGGTGGCATGAAGCATTAGCTGATTCTGTACGTCAGGTTTCAACGTATTTCTTCAATTTAGGGAGAAAACAGATCTTCTGACCTTGGTTCCACTCAAGAGAAACATGTAGAATGGTTATCATCGGCCTCAGGGTAGTGATAGTGCTCAGACCATCTCTCTTCACGCCATCTGGGCAGACTAAATCTCTGCCCTAAGGCAGAGACTAAGCTCCATGTCCAAGACAAGCACTCCTGTGTGTGCCTGTAGATATTCCCCATCTACATATAAAAGACAACTCAGGCAGGAGGTTTAGAGTTACTCTTAAACTCTTTCTGTTCCTAGGGACAGATGTTTAAAGTGGAAGAGGCTTATCCAACATTTAAAAATATGACACAGACAGTTATAATGTCAAGTGGAGATTTCATAGAACACAAAGTCTGCCTTGCTGCACCTGTGTTTAGCCAAAAGGACATGGCAACAGAGAAGAACTTCCTGAGAAATACTACAGGCGACAGTCACGCCCAACTGCAACTGTGATATTCTCCTACTACTCCTACATCAGTATCACACTTTCTGTACTCAGGTAGAATTTCTAATACTTTTTTTGTTGTTGCTGCTATTTTTTTTTATTGTTTACAAGGTTTTTGTTGTAATGAAGCAACAGCTATCAGCTCCCCACATTTTCAGAAACAAGTCATTTGTTATATTTGTTATGATAAAGATAGCTTATGCATCATATTTCACAATAACAAATCAGACTAACAAAATCTAGAAAATTTCCTGACTTGCAGCTCCCAATCTAATTCAGGAGGATTTTGGTTTCCCAAAGTAAGTATATTTTTTGAAGCAGGGCACTACCTTAGGGTGAAAAGGAATGTTTGCAGACAATCAGACAGGAACACAAATAGGGTTGAGTCAAGAAGGTTTACATCCAATAAGGAATCATTAGGGATATGAGGTGGAACCAACTCATGGTTATGTTTCCTTTTTTCTGTTGTTGTTGTTTTCCTTGGTAATAAGAAGAGAGATTTCCAGCCCTAATACAATACTTGATCTATTAAGGAATAATACTAAGTTACTCAGCAAAAAAAAAAAAAAAAACACAAAACCAAAAAGTTGCCAAAACATTGGGAGTTCAAAGGTCAGAATTGAAACTCAAATGTTGCCAAACTAGTGTAAGAATTGACCCTCCTTGGCCAGAGTAGTACAGTCAAGCACACTGACATGATTAGTATGGAGAGAAGCCTTCTGAGGTATCACAGTCAATAGTCCCAAATTCATACACACCAGGGAGCGAAAAAGCATTCTGCTGATTATGGGGTGACATTTGGCAGTGCTTAGAGATTTTATATGATTGCCCAGGGTTGTTCTTCTCCGACATCACGTATTTGTCAAGTAGAAGAATAGTATTAGAAACAATTTAACGGATAGGATGCAGCCAAGGGACTGTCAGTAGAGTTTTAGGGTATTTGAAATTCTTTAAATGGAGAAAAAAAAATCCCACAGCCTGGAGTTCTTGGAAATTCTAGAAGAATAGCTCACTAACTCTCAAAACTAACTGTGGCAGCATGCAAGAGTGATTACCCTGTAATTATGAGATATCTACAAGTACCAACTAGAGTTGGCTGCTGCCATCACTTCTACAGAATTGCAATCCAGCCTGTTTGATTTTTTGTTTGTTTGGCAGATGAACAGGTTGTTGGCCACCACCACAAGTGGAGTCAGCAAATAACTGGCTGGAGTAATGACTCAAATTTGCAGTGTTTTACTGAGTCACCAACTCAAGCTGCAGCGTTTGCTTCCCAAAAATTGTTAGACAGTGAAGAATTATCTGCTGGGGAGGGGCTTGATTCCCTGGGCAATGACATTTTGGCACAAATACTTTGAAATAGCAGAATGCTAGCCACTGGGTATTTCTGCTAAGACAATTAATGCTAGAGTCCTTTAAAAAAATCCAAAGGAAATCATGATCTAGGTATTTTGCATTGTTGCTTTTCAAGTCTGACAATTTCTTACATGTAGCAGAGTTCTAACACAGCTCACACAAGTGTTGGAAAAATTTAGTATTTCTGAGGAAAAAACCCTCAAACCAATAATATATGCTCTAATCACTGATAAAGCTTCAGCTTATATAAGTTATATTCAGAACAAACACTGATATCCTCAGGACTGGCTAGGATTTTTATTTTAATTGTCATTTAATTAAAAGTTAACACAATGAAAAATGTTAAGTATCACAAACAGTAAATAAAGTCTCTGAATGACTATATTTAAATCTAACAGATCATGTTATTGTGTAATTAGTAATAAACTGTTTAGTTACTCAATCATTATATGTTTTTCTCTAAAAGAAAATGTAAAAATCATTATGATTCCCAAACTCATCAACTGGACGCCACAAAGTCATAGCCTTAGAAAAGAATTATCTAAGCTTGTAAAAAAGAAAACACTGTAGTCAAACATTTCTTAGAGGGAATATCTTTAAGGATTTCTTTTTAGTACCTCACCAGCCTTCACCACCCTACTGGTCAGACTGATCTGGTGACCAGTATTGGGTTGTCCACTTCCTCAGGCAGGAAAGGAGCAGGGATGTGTCTGGGAGTCCCCGAGAATGAGTGAGACTTGAGTGGCTTCTGCTGTCTACACCAGTGGTTTGATCCTGAGCAAATTCTCCACAGTGATGTGGAAACAACGTGAAGAGCTCTCATGACAGCCCTTCCTGTGGCAGAGACACAGGACACACTGGAAGCTCTGAACTGAGGTCAACCATTTATGCACAAGCAAAGCCCCTTTGCAGAAGGGTATTTTTTCATATTCAAGAGTCTCCTCCAAAAACCAGAAAATTTTTCAATTTATTTCAAATTCTTCAATTCTCTACCTTTCTACTGAACTGTTAATTTCTGATTTATTTCTACAATGAGGACACTGCAAATTTCATCTTCTCCTATGAATACCAACTCACAATAATATAACTCCTCCTAAGGTTTATTAATACATGAAAAACAACAAAACAAACCTCAATTTAATCTTCTTCTAAGCTTAGCTTCCACTCATATTTTCATTTTTTTTCTTTCTTGCCCTTAGTAGAAGCTATTCCCACCTCTTTTACATCACGAGTCAAAGTAGTAGACCTCTTTTGTCAGGTGATTCTGCGAATATTTAAGAAGACATCTGCCACCACTTAAGCAGAACCACCATTATAAGAAAAATGCAAGGCAACATTAGCCTCAAAATGCCAATTATTTGACCAAGTTTGACTGGATAATAACTTACAAAAAATTCAAATTCATTGAATAAGAATTTATGGGAATTCTGATTCAATGAAATATTAAATCTTTGCGGATGCATATGGGAGACTGTTGAACTGTACGGCCCCTCAGATGTTTCTTATTCCTTCAAGTCTGGAAAGATAACCTCACATAAACAAAAGTAGTTTAACTATTATTATTCCTATGGCTCTCTAAACCATGGAATTGCCATGGTAGAGTACAAATACATGTATTTCAGTGCTTGAGGCCCGTTCATTTGCAGTTGGAATGAATTATGCTATGGAATATTCATTTCTCACATGTTCATCTAATAAAATGGCAAAAAAAAAAAAAAGTTCTTGTAGCTTGTCCAACTTGCACCAGTATGTTTTGTCTCAGAATTGCTACTTTGGATCACATTGGCAAGAGAAAGTAAAACTAGACCCCCGAAGAAAAACAGTTTTCAGCTAGATCCTAGGATTTTGTAAGTTATCACTACATTCATCATCTAAAATGATGAATGAAAGAAACAGCACCAGTGATCTGCCACAGAAAGTTGCTCTGTTGAAAAGATGTGGTAGTAACAGTTTTAGGCAGAAAACTATACAAGAGCCACAGACACTCAGTTTGATAAAATGTTGAGCAAACAATAACAAACCTTTAAAAAAAAAATTCTCAAGAATGAGGAAAAATGCATTCCCAGGCTAAATGTCTCTTGGGTGTTTAGAATAAAGAAACAGAACTTACTCTCTGAGAAATCCACAGACCTGTAATGCCTAGCAGAAACAGTTTCATAATTGGAGAAAAACACCTTTTAGAAGGAGATTTAACTTTTACAGTTTTCCCTTTGATTCATTGCTGTAGAGGGTTACCACCTCCTCAGACCAACCCCAAATAGATCTTCAGAAACAACAAATAAGAAAGATCCTCTTAGAGTAAGCCACTTAAAGTTGGCCTCACATCCAGCACTAGCATCCATCCCCAGGAAAAAGACTAAGGCAGGCTCTGGAATTACTCCAGAAATGCATATACAGGAAAGAATATCCTTTTCCTTAGGTGTTTCCTTTACAGAAAGAGGAATTTGAGATGCATCCCTGAAACATTTTCCTTGGGGATGTATAGTCCAGAAGAGTTTCAGTAGGTTGTCCAGAATTTCTGACACAGTCAGTAGCATTCATGTCCATCACTGTTAATACATTGTTATTCCTGTCTGCATATATTGTGCAAATATTATAATGAAGCCCATGACCTTTCTTAGACTCCTGACTTTTAAGTCATTATGCAATACTGTTTCACTTTTGTTGGCTAAGAAACAGTGGGTTTATATTCGTTAAAAATACACATTCCCTAATTGTTACTTATGAATTAAAAGAACCCTAAACCAACAACAAACAAATTCATTTAAATAAAAGGCAGATTTGATGGGGCATTTCTGCTTTTTGTTGCTGATTTTTGAACTATAATCACAGAAAGGAAATAAATTTTGAGATCTAAACCTCATATATTTTCTAGTATCTTTCAGAGTTTAGAACTGGCGTTTTAGACAACCACAATTTGTGTCAGGGTTTCTAAAATTTTTCATCAAATTTCACCAGATGAAATAAATATTAATCCAAGAAAATATTAGATCTGAAACGTCAAAAAAAATTAATTTGGATTTATCATGCCTATGATATATATCAGAAAATCTTAGCAGGACTGTTCCATAGTGCTAATTTAATGCAGTTTTCATTTCCCAATTTAAACAATGCCTAGCAAAACAAAGTAAGTCCTTTTTTTTAACACAAACTTTTCTGGTGCTTGACATATTCTTCATTTTTGCACTTACATGGGACTGCAGTAACTGTAGTGCATTTCCACAGAACAAGATATCTGTTGCAGCAGTTTCACGTGAAGTCAGATTAATCTCCCACCAATTCTGGTTCATGGAAACTATCAAATAATGACAACAATGCCCAAATTTTCTCATAGAACAATCGCTAGGCCAATAATATTCTTTTGAATTCTAATCTCTCTGGACCTACAGTGTTCCTAGTCAATTTTTCACCATCCCACAACAGAAGCTTCGTTTAATCAAGTCACAAACTGGCTGAAATGCAGAAAAGGCCCACAGGCCATTATACCCAGAGGACTTAAAATCAGACCTAATATTCTGAATCAAAAAAATAGGCAGGGTTAATGGTGAGGCGCTTGAGCAGCTGTTCGGGCAGGGCTGTGTAGCTGTAATGGCATAGGAACCTTTGGTCTGTAGATTTGGAAGAAAGCAGGGCTTAAGGACCATCAGTAAGGAAAGAGGACAAAGTGAAGATCTGCTGGCATAGGCTGCACAGCCCTGTGAAAAGAAACAAGTGAAAAGTAGGCGGGAACATTGCTATGTTCAGGTGGGCTGAAAGTGAGGTGAAACTGGGGGAACACTGCAAACCCTCTGGCAGGGCACCAGTGCTGACTGTGGTTGCCACAACGCTGTCAGGGCAGGCAGCAGTTCCTCGGGGATGTATTTGGAGTATGGGGTTCGTGCCAAAGCTTTTGGTTTTTTCTTCACTCCCTTGTTATAACTTCCCAAACCCCAACCAGCTTCTTCCTTCCCCGACTCTGCATAAATTTGCTTCACAAGGTGTTGTCTTCGGCTGTGACTACTGTGCTTTTATGTGCTGCTCAGAGACATGAGGCAGGCTGAAGCATCAGAAAATTGGAATTTGTGTATAATTCATGAATTTAATTGTCTTTTATATAGACTGAAGGAATAAGGAGTAACTATTATTTTAGCATAGATTTAAATTATGGCCTAGGACAATATAGGAACCTGTGTGGGTGTATTAAGTTAAAGAGTTATTTCCACGCTTAGCACACAGAAATGAAACACCAAGAAAAACTCTCATGTCGCAAAGTAGTTACTTAAAATTCATAAACTGCTGATTCAAAAATGTTATGAAAAGTCAGCTTGCTTGTTGAGGAATGTGAGAGAGAAGTTTGGAAGCTAAATTTAAGATTGCAATTAACATGTAAGTGAAAATTTTAACATGGTTTTCTGAATGGATCACTATATACAGTACAAAACTGTGAGACAATAACACCTTATCAGCAGGAAACAGATCCAAAAGAATGCTAAATGAAACTGTTTATGATTATTTTGTATTTCATTAGATTCAACTTAACTACTATCATTTTATAAAAATGCTAAAATCACTAGTTGTGCACTTCAATGAAATAGCAACTTTGGAAATTTTCTATTTTCTATTCCCAGTGACAGTTAATTCAACTCTTCAAAGTATATGGTAAACGATGCAGGAAATGATAAATGATGCTCCCAAATAGCTGAGAGATGATAGCATCAAGAGAAAAGGAGGGCACGGCACTACTTACAGAAGTTAAGGGATAACACAGAAAGAGAGAAGAAAGCTGTCAGGAACTTTTTGGCAACAAATATCATCAAAACATTTCTATATGGAGGAAATATGATTCCATTCATGAGAAAATAATTTTAAAAAAAAATCCTAAATGTTCCTAAACACAACCACTTGCTTCTGATTCGTGTGCCTAATTTTTTCACTTCTATCCCTTCACTCAAGCAAAGTAGAACAAAACATCACAGCAGGAGTAGAGCAACAGCTTTTGACTCCTGCTGTGTTTGCTCAAGAAAGCAAGTAAAGCTTTCCTACTAGGAAACAAAACACCTTTTTTAGCTACTAAGGAAGAATAGCTTTTCCTCTTTGATGAACACAAAAAGCTGTTTCTCCTAAGCATTTCAAAGATAAAAGTCATTTCGGAAAGCAAATCTGAAAATTGGTACATTTGAGTTATTAGTTTATTTTACAGCTATTTTCATGGCCCTTTGGGATGGCTACCTAAAAACATGCAGAAAAAGCAACACAGAGGACAAGTAAAATTCATATGAATTTGTTGCATTTGTCTGCTAGTGGCCCTTTCTTTCAGATACATTAACTCTTCCTAGATATATTTTGTTCTGAGAGCTACATAACCATAGTAAATAAGCATCTCTATCGCCTGAAATTATGGTGAGGTTTTTTTGTTGTTGTTTGTTTTGGTTCTTTTTTTTTTTTTATGTTTTAGTTCTGTATTATTTTTTAAGTATAGGATATATCACAAAGATCTTTTCAAGACAAATATCATGGTACAACAGACATGTCCACCTTAAACTCCTCATACTTCATTTCACCCATGCTCCAATTCTGAATTTGCAATGGTTTTACTTACAGCAGAGAGCATAACAGTCACAGTTTTAATTGTTATTTAACTGCTGGTTGAGAACCTACAGGTCTTCCAAATCAATAGCTAATCACCATAGAACATTGACTAAACACTGAAAAGACTGTAGCCAAAGTGTTTCACATGTAAGACATAACACATTTCATCAAGATGATGAACTATTTATAATGGATATAAAATAGTAAACTTGAAATGCCACATTTTTCTTTCAGATCACTCAAAGATTAAAGTGAACGTGTTTAGAGACACATGACTGTTTGAAATGTTTATAGAGAAAACATTTGCAAGATGATACATAGATTCCAACAAAAATACAGTGCAAGTTCAGACACCATATGGCCAAACACGTACCTCAGTGACTAAGTCATTCATAAAGGCATGCATCAGCTGTGCTGCTTCCCTTCACCTTGCAGAGAGCAAGAGAGATTCTCTTGTTTTGTTCATAAGCTGTCAGGCCATGCTTGTAAAAAGGAATATTTCTTGCCTGAAGTTATCAAAAGCCCTTGGGGATTACTTGTGCCTGTCCTTCCTCCCCATCCCATTCCTTCCTTCCCACCCCTCTCCTCTTTCTCTGCACAAAAGTAGCACACAGTCAATAAGACTGCAGTCAGCTATGAATGCATATACAAAATGTGTGGCTTTAGCTCTGCATTCGTTTGCTCCAGGGGTAAAGGTTCCAAAAACCAGCATTTTTGACCTTCTATGAAAACTGTGTGCTTTTTCACTACCCTTGAACTTTAGTAATTTGTACCAAAATATTATTTAATAGCTCAGAATTGTGGACAGCAGAACAGGTAATACAGCACCACATGACACGATCTGGCAAACAGCCTGACTGGTTGTATCATTCTGCACCAGCACTTTCCAGCCTCACTCTCTCTTCTTTCTGCAAACTAAGAGAAGCATTTGGCACAAACATTTAGACAAGCAGGCGAGTATGAAAAAGCTAAACTTAGCCAGTCTAGCCACTCTTTAGTCCTTCTACTTTTCCTGGAAGCTGTAAACAACATATTTCTTTAAACCATCTATTTCAAAGAAGAGAAAAGAAAAAAAAAAAAAGGCAGCATTTTTTGGTACCATGTTCTGCAACTGTCAAAACAAGACCGAACTATGGACACAGCCCAGTGTCACAAAACAGCACATCACCTGCAGATGTGAAATAGAATTTTCTGAGCTCCATGAACAAGAACATTTCAAATATACATAGCATCATAAAAATAAAAGCTCCCATCTCACATTTCTTGCTTTTTAGACTAAAAAGTCAGTTAATCATTAGTTAAGTTCTGAATTCCGTGGAGGCCCTCACTATTCTTTGAAAGCTACTCATTAAAGTTAACTTCATCTATAGCTTTCATTAACAACTGAACTTTTGTCATAATCTATCAATTATTTTTGTCTGATTAATTGCTGTGACTCCTTATTAAAGGTGCATTACCAAGACCAATAAGAATGATTTGGAAAAGTAAGTATTGCAATTTCCCAGCATATTCCATTCCTTTTTTCGTTTGAACATTTTTTACAAAAACCCCAAGACATCATCTACATTTTCTAGTTTCTGAAAGCTTTAATTATATTTGTGAAATATATAAGGATGATGCAACAGGCATCAAGCAATTCTTCACCTTTGCCACAATCACTGTGCTATCACGATGTGCAGTGGTGGCTCTGCTAACATACCATATCGATGCAGAAGTGGTTTAAAGGCAAGAGCACGTTCTACGAAAACTATGCAACCTATTAGAGAAGTCAAATGTTGAATGTGTTCAGAGGTGTGCTGATAGATACAGTGGGGATCAGTGAAAGGGTACCAGCTATACCACGGGTTCTGCAGGCTCTATAATAGAGACAGAATGATGCAGAGATGTTTCACATGGAGTAATGGGGTGGTTTTATATTTTGTAATCCTTACTATTATTTCAAGTAGGATTGATAGGATTGATATTTCAAGTAGGCTGATAAAATAGCCTCCCCGTTGTTTCAAAGTTGTAGGCTACTAGATGCCTATCATGCTAAAATAGCTCATACATTCGAAGAGCTGCTCTCAGCAGGCTCCTCAGCTGGGCTGGATGTGAACTCCCTTCCTGCAGCCCAGTCCCCAGAGCCCCTCACAGTGAACTGTTTCACTGATCACTGCTGTACCACACTCACACCACCATGGAAATATGAAGGACTGGTGACTGCTTTGAATGACTAAGATTGGATTAAAATATTTTACCTTTTGAGCCTGAGGGAGCTGGAAAACAATAAAACAGAACAAGCAATCATTATATATTAAATTAATTTGAACAGCTATTTTAGCTGTTTTATTAATAAAATCATAAGCATAATATAAAACAAAGTATAAAGGAAAGAAACTAGAGGAACTAGGTTTACACTGCCAATTGATTTAATTTATTGAGGGCTTTTTAACTGAGTTTATGATTTGGCAGCTTCTCTACTAGGTATCACAAACGCACCATGCAATTTGTTAAGTACCACAACACTAAGAGAGGGATTGTTTTCTCATCAGATATGGTATCACACCTGAACTGTGAAGTAGTTCCATCTCCCTGCACACAAATATAATTCAGCATAAAGATAGCTTTAGTTTTAAATGACATGGACGTCAAGGGTAGATTATCATATTAAAGTGGCAGGTTGTATTCTCCATAACAGAGGAAAGGAAAACAAAATGGCAAGAAAAAGTTAGTAACTGTTTAAGCAAACATGTTATAACACATGCATAATATACAATGCATTATGCATAGAACAATACATTTCTGTGCTGTAAAGACAAGTATGACTGTATGTCCATATATGCAAATAAAAGGTGTTTATGCATATATGCATATTTATATCACACAGATGTTCTTAGACAACCCTGGTTGTATGCACTGTAAGCAACAACTCACATAAAAAGGCAGGGAGAGCAGGCAGGAGACTCCATTACATATAAAATACCTTAGTTATCAAGAATTGAAGGATGGGTTCTGTTTTCGCTTTAGAAAAAAGAAAACCCATTGTAGGGGAGGAATTCAGAAAACCGAAGTATTATAGGCCCAATACAGTTTTTCCCTTTTTCTGAATTCTCCTCCCACTTCATACTTGTAGAGAAATCCACCACACACAGCAATTTAGCCTTGTGCTAAATCCACCTTCTCAGAAAATTCGTTTTTCTCATACAAATTGTTCTTTAAAGGCATCAGTTGAACACAGAAACAGGCAGGGGAATCGATGCCATGTGCAAAAAAGACCTTCAAGATCTCTAGTGAGCTTTTGACTGACCTTTTGTTCTTGCTCTGAATTAAAACAAATAGAAAAAAACCAGCTTCCACAGGGTCCTCTGCTAAAAAGCAGATATCCACATCAGAACACGCCACGGAAGGGAACTGTCATATGATCTGTAATTCACAAACGGGAGCAACCAGCCGCAATTTCTCTGTTTTCACAATATAAAATGTAACAATATTCATGGTGGTGAGAATTGCTGCAAGTAAAATTCTGTCATCCTAAAACTTCAGCGATCCAATAGCAAAATACAAACCATGATCACAATAAAGTATAACCTATATGTGTTTCTTTAAAAGCCTGGGGGGTTTAATAATTGATTACGTTGAACCATATACAAGGGTTGCTGCAGAAAATACAGATACCTGTGAACTGTAAATACATGATCTGAATCCTGTGTAACAGGTTAGAGCTCTTCAAAGCCTCTCTTTAAAGTTTAACTACTTATTAGTTGTTTTACTTGGTTAAGTACTTTGACTTGGAGAAGTAGAAGTTTCTTCTTTTTTACATTCAGACAAAAGGAGAATGTTGCAACTTTTTTTTTATTTATTTATTTGCTACTATAGCACTGAAACTGGTTTGTTCTATAACACTAATTTTTGTGGGGGTTTTGTTGCTGTTGTGTTTTTGTAGGGTTTTTTGTTAATGCCATCTTCTTCCTAAATACATGCAAAAATTACAAGCATCTTTTCATTGGTATCTGAGATAAAGACAGAAGCAGTGAAGAATGATGTCCAAACTCCCAGTTTGGGAATAAATCCTGTAGAACTCTGCAGTTTGCCCAAGCCCACTATACCTAGCAAACTCATATGTTTTGATAAGGAGCTAATTTGTATGTCATCTTCTACAAAAGAGTATGTCCAGTACAGTCAACGCAGACAAGGCAGAATATGCAATGTTAGGTACAGAAGCATCATTGCAGAAACTCTTATTTGAAGATACCATTCAAACTAAATTGGAAAGCTGATGGTCCCAGACAGGGGAGAGAGGTTCAAAGAAAGCGGTGTGGGGGCTGCGTGGTGTGTGTGTCTTCCTACCTGAACAAACCAATTAAAAACCTGAACAAAAAAAAGCCAAAACGCAAATGCATGCACACACACGAGGTTCTATTGGGACCTCAAATTGATGTTAAATTCTTATACAAATATTAATACTCTTTGATGTAATTTTCACTACTTCTTTTCAGAACTTGAGTCTACTCCTATTTAAGCCCATCCCTTCAGATACAGAACAGTTTGGTCAGGTTTGGCCATGTGAGGGAGTTACAGTCAGATGGAATGCAAGTGAGGATTTCCTGTTAATAGTTACCACAAACACTAGATGCTACACACTTTTGCATATGGAACTATCCCTATTGCTTTTACTCAGATTATTTTCAAGGGCACATTAATAAGCGTTCACAAATTAGAGACCTGTATTGTCTATTGCTGAATTTATTGCTGAACCTCATAAAATCAAGAATACTTCCTTGTTCTGAAATATTAGTATTCACAACCTTGATCAAGAACAATAAGGTGAGCAGACAAGATCTATATTCCATCATGCTTTTTCCTGGGCTTGACACTTTTCACCTAAGCTTCAAAATAAAGGTTCACAGTCTTTTCCTTAAAAAAAAAATAAAAAAAAAATCTGTCTTTGTTCCAGTCAGATAAATCTTCATTCCACTGCTGATTTGAAACTTGGCTGTTACAAGATCCTATATGTCAGCAATTCACTTTAATAATTGCTACAAATTCCTTTGAAATAAACTGTGGAGGTTTCTCTGACATTACCCCTTCTGGGAGGCCATAGGAAACAAATAATTTTCCTAACAATAATAGTAATAGTTTTCTGGTCTGACCCTTTATTGGATAGTCTGAAAACTGCCTGTCTCTGTGTAAAACCCAGTGGGTACCCCTGATTCCTGTGGTTTGCTTTATACACTGCCAAGAGGCAGTTTTGCAGTAAACTATGTGATCTTTCCCCAGCCCTCAAGCACTGCAGGTCTTTCTATTCTCCTTATACCCATGATAAATTCTGCCCTTTCAGTGGTTTTGTTCAGCTCCAACCATACCAAAGTATCTCCTGTTCCTGTTTGTTTTCTAGTAGTGTCTCTTCCTCCCTCTGGTGATTGTCTCTAAGGAATACACATGATGGGGCATAGATGCAGGGAGGAAGCCTGACCATTTGCTGTCTCACATTTTCTTATTCTATTTTGGATTTTAAAACATTACTCCTCAGAAACTGCAAGCCCCCTGAGGTTCACAATATGCTTGATGCCAGTGAGACATGCTGAGAATTCCACTTCCAGATTCAGGTCAACTTGAGGTCCTGTCACACAATGTAACAGAATAAATAACTGCAGGAGGTTTTTCAGTGCCGTCGTTGCACGCAGTGTCATGCTCTCCACATTTGCAAATAATCCAGTATTGTTTTCAGCTCTTCATGGAAATGTGTTTAGTATTATCAGAGAAAGAAAAATCACAGTCAATTCTAACATGGTAAAACAACCCAAGACAGGCAAAAGGATCCACCATCAAGGATTTTGCACTATCGTTTGGATCAGATACCTGTGAGGCCAATAGCAGTAAAGCACACAACACCACAGAGGGATCTGAAATACTGTTTTTAGAAGCAGGAGGTGTATGTTATAGGACCAGTTCTGATAAATGCCTCGTAAAAGTCTGTCTCTTTTCACCCTTAACAAAATAAGTTCATCAGACTGATGTTGTGATTTAGTGATAATTCCAAAAGAAAAAGCCATGCACTTTTAAAATCTTTTGTAGCTGTTTCAACAATTTGTTCAAAACACTGTGTAACTGCATGTCCTAGATTTCCAACCGTGTCTAAAGGCTAAACCTTGACAGTCTTAAAAGAAAACACCCTAGAATTATAGAGCTACTCTTCTGTTGGATCAGAAATCAATCTTATGTTTTTTTGAAGAATAGCAAAAAACAAATCTTCTGCAAGACTAAACTACACTCAACAGTTTTTTATTATATCAGAAAACTGTGTTTTCTATTACTAAAGAAATAAAAATAGCAAATATCATTATGAAATTAACTTTCTGTTTTCTATTTTTCCAATAAATGCATGAAGTTATCCTTAAAAAAATTATATTATTGGAATGTACTTATGTTAAAGCATTGAAAAAATAAAAAAGTAACTCTTATTTTACATTCACTGACCTAATTTCCACAGACCTACTCTCCTGCCAAGCTTTTAAATGTCACCAGTCGCAGAAAAAGGCTGACAGCCCTATGGACTTGATTGTTCCACGATCAGATACAATAAAAATCAATAGGAATTAACTACAAACATGTCATTAAATAATCAACAAGTCTGAATATGGTTTTGATAGTACAGCCATTTCTGTAAACACTTTCTGAGCTGCACTAAATTTAACCTTAACGCATCGCTCATTGTTTATGACGTTTGCAATGTTCAGACTCATCCCCTTCATGTCACGTACTGACTCTGAATTTGGCACTGGATGTATGGGTTAGAACTTTTACTCTTTAAAAATGCACTTTCAGGAAAGATATGAAGTGCCGTGGCAAACACAGAAATGCAAAGCACTTCACACATTGCCAGGCAGATTTCCACAGCTCTTCCCATAAAAGGCCAAAAACTTGGGAGAGAATAGAAAGAATATTCAAACTCTTAGTCTTTAGCAGTAAATGTAAACTTTCTGCTTTAAAATCTACTTGCCTAGTTGCTATAAGATAGGGCATTTAAATATTATGATTTTGGTGATTTTTCTTTTACAATCTATGCACTTGTTCTCCCCTTTCAAGAACCACCTACCATAGGCATCACAGATTATTATATGCACACACAAAGGAAGAAATAAAATTCAGCCTCCTACTGGGACAGTCCTGATGTTAAGGTTTCAGTATAAATATTAAAAGTATGACATTAACCTGCATCTTACTGGGCTGACATCTCTAAGGAAAACACACTTGAATTTTCAAGGGATTTAACAGCAAATCCTTCTTTGTTCACATAATTGTTTTACTGTGCTATCACATATTTTTCAGAAACTACATCATTTCAGGCAAGGATAGACTGTGCACTGCATGCAAATTACGCCCATCAGAGGGAATCTAAATGTTGCTATGGAGAAGAGAGTCATAAAATATAAATGAAAACTGCAATTCTAGTTTTGTCTTTAAAAAGGATTCCTAAAAATGACAGAGAGGAAAGAAGTTAGCTCTTGTGAAATATGAAGAGAAAACAAAGGAGCTGCAAAGGCATCAGAGTTGAAATTAAGAAAGAGTAGAGCATACTAAAAAATTACATATACTTCATCTTTTTAACAAAATGGCTCCACCTTTTGAACATTTTACACATTTTCTAAAATAAATTAACTGCTTATTAATATAAACAACTGAAGAATTTCTAATGCACTGTCTAACAATCTCGTTTTTAAAATGAGAAACATCAACAAAAAAAAAAATCTAAATATGCTCAACTTCTGAAACAGTTAATTAAGGCACATCTGTCTGCATGTGCTCTCTGAACTTTGTGTGGAAACTTTCAACACACTTGTGGAGATTACATCTTGTGACATGTAAAATAGCATCAAATTATACGGTGAGGCTCTTTCTCCTTAATACTTTTGTACCACCTCTAGAGGACAGATAGTGGCATCTTAATTATTAACTAATGCTAATTATTTCTAAATGAGATGTTTAGAAAGGCTGTTAGAAAGGCGATAGATAATAGTGTGAGACTCCTTCCCAGAGAAATAGTTCTACTAAATGAAAAATAACTGCTTTGGAGTAAAACAAGAGCTGAAAAGAAAAAAAAAAAAAATCACAATTGTATTTCAATGACAAAAACTTAAGTAAGGTCTTTATACTTTAAAGACTTTTCCTGAGTTACCGGGAGAGGGAAGGAAGCAAGAGAAGGAAGGAAAAAAAGAATCAACCTCAGAAGGTAGGTGCATATACACATATTTATTTAGTCATCTATTCTCACATAAATGCCCTTTGACATTTGAAAAAAGAGCAAGTTCTTTGACTATCCTTCTAGGAAAAAAAAAATCATTTCTTAATCACAAATCCTCTTAGGATCTAAACACACATCCTCTTTCTCCCGCAATACAATCCATACTGGCCTCAAAGCCAAACCAAACAAGAGCCTAATGCAGTACTTTAATTAGAGTCGATGAGAATCCTGCAATGAGTTTAGTGGGGTTTTGATCTTGCACTATATTAAATCTTGCTCTACATATCTATGTAAGACCAACATCTAAAGACAACCCCTTTCTGAGGATGGATGAAAGTGCGTTTGATCTAATGAATGTGTAAAGCAAGCCAGAATGTCTTCTAAAAATTAGATTTACTAATTTGCGTTTGTGATTTCTAGCATTACTGTGATTGTATTGGAAGGAATCGTACTTATAAAACAGTTTCAATCACCCAACAGAGTCTAAAAAGGGAATTGCTGTAAGAGCATGTATAGTTGAATTATCCCAAACTACCCTTTTCTCCATCTTTTTTTCACAGAGTACCATTCCTTCCGTGTGTCCAGAGCGCTGCTCTGCCAGAAGCACCAGAGGGTGTATCAAGGCTCCTCTGCCATTCCTTTGTCCTCTGTCCCTCTCCCTTACTGTCACAACCTATGCATTTTAGGGGTACAACTGCGAAACCCGAGTCATTTCTCCTTTGCTGTAGTTAGTGTTCACAACCTCACAGGAGTGGAGGGATCAACCACGATGAAAGGGTTTTAGGACCTAGCCTTGAAAATTCATGTTAGGCACAATTCAACCAGACATTTAGTTTAACCTTGTGGATCTTGCCTGGAATACGGAAGAAGAATCTTTTGCTACCATTAACTCTATGACATGTAAACAGCACCACTTAAGGTCAGAGCAGTTTGGACTGTGACAAGAGAACATGAAACGGAGAAACAGACAGTAAGTTACTTGATGTCCAGCAGTTCCCTGTAGAAGCAAACATTTTCTCATTTTCAGGGGACACTGTTTACAGGCATGGAGGTAAAAATGACCCATTGTAAAGTTTACATATCATTTTGTGTCAAGGATACAGGGTTAATAATAATATTTGTACTCTGTAAAAAAACTGCCCTGACATCAGTGGACTGGCAGAACTTATTTACAATGTTTAATTCCATATGAATTTGCTTTCCATTATTTTCATTTAAGATTCTTTTTATGTCAGCTATTGATCTTTTTACTTTACCACGAAATCAATGAACTCGTATTTGAAAAAAAATAAAGTTTTGGCTAATACCAGGACAAAGCAAGGCACCTGCAAAACCACTGTGAAATGTTTAACACTTATACAAAGGGGGAAGATAGAAAATAATTAATTGACTTCAGATGTCTGTTCAATATACAAGACCAGAAGAATCAGGTATAGGGAAAAACACACTGAGAAACTCAGAAGTAAGGCTGTACATACAATAAAAGTAATCTATCTGCTTTTGATAACTAGAGGACTAAATTGATCATGTAAGAACATGAATCTGTGATGCAGAAGATTCTAGGAATATCAAAGCAAAGAAAAATGGGGCTGGAGGGGAGGTTGTAATTTATGGGACTTAGTCTTTTGCTTATTTGCTTAGAAACAAGTCTTTCCAAAAATATTTTGAAATCACGTAGCTGATTCTAGAAGTGTGACGCAAAGACTGGAACCAGTACAGGACTCTAAGTGCTGGAACCAATTATCTTTTAGAATTAAAATATTGAACATTTTTATAGAGGGAATGATCTGCTTAGTTGCCTAACAAATACATTATTATATTTTATTTTTTTTCCCCATTTAGCGCTTCTCAATGAGCAAAACTCTTGAACAGATTTTGTATTTAGCTATTACAAAACACCTTGAAGGTAATGAAGTAACCAATGGCCCAGAACTGCTCTGTGTGGAGTAGGTTGCTGGAGGGCATAATGAGATAGATACCATACGCTCATGAGATTATTTGAGCTGATAAACAACAAGGGATGCATTTTAAAGGAAGAAAGAATGAACAAAAATGTTAGGACAATTTCATTTGTTGAGAGGAAGAAATCTATAGATATGATAATAGAGCAAGGGCACTAGAAAGCAGCAGGAAAGGCAGATTATGAACAACCATTAAATGAAAAGCTCCAAAGCTTTCAAAAAGCTTCATTCTTTTTCTAAGAGAATCACCTTTTCTCTGTTTATCCACTTGCCTTTGAAAGGGCAAAACACTGATGGGACCATCTTGGCACATTGCAAAAGTTCAGATGAAGCATAAAGAAAAAGAAGGAACAAATTGTGAGCAAAAACACTGCATAAAAATCCTGCATGAAGGCCAGGCGTTGAGCTCAGACAGACGTGTAAAACTGCTGCTTTACTTTGTGAGGGAAGGAGGCATAACCCTTGAAACCAGGAACAAATCTCCATAAAACTTGTGTTCAGGCTTTATATGAAAATTTGACAATCAAATGCCCAATGTGCGTTTTGGAAATAAATTAATATGCAAAAATAGTACATTCTAGCAGCAAGGTGACCAGCATGTGCTTTCCAAATTAGGAACATGTGGCCTCAGGTTCACATGCATAAACAAAGCTACTGCCCTGATTAGCTAACATAGATGTACAAGATCAGAAGGCAGGTTTAAATCTCCAACTGTTGGCAGCATTATTTTTAAACTACATGATAAAACAAAGAATTTTTTAAAAATCTTAGAAAACACTCCATTTAACATTGTGAAATCTCTTAGTTGGATAAACTCCTACTCTAACAATACAGGCTTCCTTTATTTTTTTATAAAACTTTTATATCAGTTTGTGGGTAGGTGCTGCCATTATAAATGATAAAATGACATAGTCAATGCCACATTCTATTTGTTACATCTGCTTTGAAAAACAGATTCTGTCTTCATACCCCTCCAATAAGTAAATAGCTAATGTACCTCACTGTTCTAGTTTTACATAAAGATTTTATACCTACACTTTCTCAAAAAACCCACAGAGCATTTTATGGACTCTTCATATTGCACAAGGAACTCATCAGGTTCTATAAAGATTCACTCCCTTGGAAGAAAGAGCTACATTTCTCTTCCTTTTTTTTTTTTTTTTGGAAGAAGCTTTTTGTTTTTACTCTGGATGGTTTTAAAGTTCAAAGATTCCTAAAGGCCAATTTGACCTGATGGCCAATAGCTAAGGCTCTAAACTGTTAGAAGGTCAGGAATCTGAGAGTATTTCTAGATGATCTAAATTAATTTCAAATATGCAGTTTCTCATGGTTTAGTTCATTATGTGTGAAATCTAGTTCAAGAAAAAGGTTTGGCCCAAGGCATAATTACTCATCACCTTCTACTCTTTTTTCCCTATTGCGTTACCAGCAGGTCAAGAAAATTTCCTAACTACAAAAACTTACGAGAAAAGGTCTCGAAATTATCAAAATTCTTTTGCCTATCTCAGAGCTAGAGCTGTTTGCAGACATTAAAGTAGTTTTCAGACATGCTAGGACCTAAAATGGGATAGATCTCATTACCTTGTAGTTGGCTACACAAGAAAAATTTCAAAGACATAAACCCCTGATTATCGCAAAATCAGATTTCACCATATCTCCATTTTCTTAAACTAAACTGTAACACAGAAAGCACAAGGTGGAGGAGGCAAGAAAAATAAAACTTTTCTTTCCTACAGAGGTAATTTGTTGTTCATAGTAACTTTAAAATTTCTAAGGTTTTAAGGTTTTAATCCATGAAAGGTTTAGAACGTTCCCTCAGTCAGCAGAATTATAATCCAAGCCCCTTAAACTGATTTTTTTTTTTTTTTTTTTTAACTGACACAATGAATGTGTCTTCTGGTTTACATCAGTGTAACTCCAGATACCTAAATGGAGGTACAACTGATTTACTGGAGGGTAAAATAAAGAAGAATAATAATCAACAAATGTAACCCACATGGAATGCAAGCACATAGCTGACTTAGGTAGTTTACTTTTACTTTTTTTTTGACAGTTTTCTGGAATACACCTAACAACACTGAAAACTGAAGCCTTTAGTATTATCCAGAGTTATTTGGCTGCAACAGAACAAAAAGACATTAGAAACCTCTGTAAGTTGTGTTGGTTTTTGGTATTAGTATATACTTTCTAATGTGTATTCGCTTGTACTATTTACACTATATAAAAAGCAATGTAAAAAAGGGAAAAAAGAATGGCCCTGTATGCTCCTTGTAGCAGCTCTTCCTCGAGAGTCCTTAGGGATTTTAATTATTCTCCTAGAACTAGCAAATGTAAGCTAATATTTAGGGTGACTACTTTTTCCTCCCAAAAAAACTGACAGCAGGGCAGGTGAAATGGCTCTTATGAATCCCAGAGAAAATACTTAGAAGTGTTTTAAACTTTCTCCTGCTCATATTGATGTTGCTGAAGATCATATGTTTGCCAACTGATTAAATCATCTC
This sequence comes from Oxyruncus cristatus, assembly GCA_013399855.1. Lineage (NCBI taxonomy): Eukaryota > Metazoa > Chordata > Aves > Passeriformes > Cotingidae > Oxyruncus > Oxyruncus cristatus. Next base: position 1,653,260 of record VXAY01000232.1, read on the forward strand.
TCCACCAATCGTTAGTGGAAGTGTTTGCTTGGAAAGATCTGATCTGACAAAATACAAGGATGTGGACAAAGGTTGAACGCCTTGCTGTCGAGCAGCAAGAGCATCAGTAAGAAACACCTTATTATTCCTTGTAGAAGAAAGTGCATTTCTGAATAATTTCTCCACCAATTCCTAACTTCAAAGTACATATTAGTCATAATGACTGTGATAAATATGAACTTTAATGTTTATACTTATTGTGTACATGACTGAGTTGTACGTGAAATCTCCTGATTATCCAAAAAGGAGAACTATAACTAACAACCTCCTTATCTGCAGAACAACAGACAAAAGGGAAGATTATTTCCTCTTATTCTCTGTTCTTCCTTTCCTTTTTGCACTGAATTCTGCCACTGCAGCAAAGCTCGAGTAGCACCAATAATTTAAGAAGTCTTTCTCATTATTGCAGGGTTTTACTCCAGCAGCGCAGATAAATTATATTTCATCTTCACTGCCCTCTTTCTTCCAGAAAGTCAAAGAATGACAAATATGAGATCAAAGGATGGGATTAAGTACATTATACTAAATTCATTGCTTTCCTACATTGTCATTTACCCTAAAATATCTGTTATGTGAAAACTGAAGACAAAAAACAGGCCAGAAAAAAAGTAATATATCTGACAAAATAGGTACAATTTCATTATAATCAACTCAATTTCACTCAGAATTAAGGCAGTAAGAGCAAAGATGGACAAACAGTTATTAGTTGTGAATGTCTTTAAGTATTTATTTTCACTCAGAATAGACATGTCCTCCTAAACGTTGGATCCACCATAACACGAAGGGATCTAGAAACAAATTCTTTCTCTAGTTAGTGACCTGTCAGCTTTTGATCTTGTTTCTGCGTCACAGCAAAACCAGAAAATTCCCTGTGAAACAAGGTGGAAATGAAAAGCATTTTCTCTCCCCTTAGTCAAAGGCACTGTATGTCATTGGCAGATCACAGCTGGAAATGGTCCCAAGCTGCTCTATCTCCAGTGTGCAGGCATCTGCAAACGAGACCAATACCCCTTTTGCCATGACTATGCCTGTTAATCAAATTCAACAGCAGAGCAATTCCGTGTAATTTGTATATAGTAACCAGTGGGAGATCATGCAGCAGGTAAAATCTACTGACATTTGTAGTTCTATGGATTCTTTTTCAAATGCATCCAGTCATGTTTCATACAAGAAGGCGCTTTCAATCATTTGTCAGCAGTCCTTGCTAACCAGGGAGGTCCCAGCTGACCGCGAGTTAGAAGTTGTGACACCTGTCTACAACAAGGGTGAGAAGGAGGATGAAGGAACTACAGACACCTTGGTGCCAGGGAAGGTTCTGGAGCAGGCCCTCTTAGGTGCTGTCACGCAGCATGCATAGGACAACCAGGCAATCAGATCTAGCCAGAATGGGTTTAGGAAAGGAAGGTCCTGCTTAACTAAGCTGATCTCAGTCTGTGACAAGGTGACCTGCTTAGTGCATGAGGGAAAGTCTTTGTCACAGTTTCCCATAGCGTTCTCCCAGAGAAACTGGCTGCTCATGGTTTGAATGGGTAAAAAAACTGGCTGGATGGCCGGGCCCAGGGAGCGGTGGGGAATGGAGTTACATCCAGCTAGTGTCTGATCGCTAGCGGTGTTCCCCGGGGCTCAGTCCTGTTTAATGCCTTTATCAATGATCTGGATGAGGGAATCAAGGGCACCCTCAGTCAGTTTGCAGATGACAGCAAGTTGGGTGGGACCATTGATCTGCTTGAGGGTAGAAAGGCTCTACAGAGGGATCTGGACAGGTTGGATCTGTGGGCTGAGGCCAATTGTATGAGGTTCAACCAGGTAAAGCGCTGATTCCTGCACTCAGGTCACAACAGCCCCACTCAGTGCTCCAGGCTCGGGGCAGAGTGGCTGGAAAGCTGCGCAGCAGAAAAGGCCCTGGGGGTGCTGTTTGGCAGCTGGATGAACAAGAACCAGCTCATGCCCAGGGGGCCAAGAAGGCCAAGGGCATCCTGAACTGTATCAGCAATAGTGTGGCAGCAGGACCAGGGCAGTGACTGTACCCCTGCACTCAACACTGGTGAGGCCACATTTTGAATTCTGGGGTCAGTTTTGAGGCTCTCACTACAAGACACACATTGAGGTGCTGGGGAATGTCCAGAGAAGGGTAACAGAGTTGGGAAGGGGCTGGAACACAAGTCTGATGAGGAGAGGTTAAAGGAGCTGGGGGTGTTTAGCCTGAAGAAAAGGAGGCTTAGGGGAGACCTTCTCGCTCTCTACAACTACCTGAAAGGAGGTAGCAGCCAGGTGGAGGTCAGTCTCTTCTCCCAAGTAACATCCAAAAGAACAAGAACAAACAGCCTGAAGTTCCACCAAGGTAGTTTAAGATGGGATATGAGGAAAAATTTCTTCTTAATATAATTCTGTGAAATTAAGTTTAACACAAGCAAGAACTCCATGATTCTTGAGATGTAGCACTTGTGTGGGAAACCTGCAGTAATGGACACTATATACTGTCCTAAATACCAATAATCACTTATTGCATTGATCTATCCTGTCTTATTATGTCTTTACACCCTCTGCCTTTCCTATTCAACTCATGATTCTACCTATTTGAATGTAATTCATATGAGGAAGGTATCGTTATTTAATCCTGTCATCATACATCATCTAGTAGTAGGACTTCAGTGGTTTATTAAAATTCACAGGTCTTGGTAATAATGTCAGCAATGATCAGTAGCAAAACTGGACTTGAAGTCAGTGATGTGAAGTAAGAAAATCCACATCAAAATGGTCAGTACAACCTAAAAACAAGAGTGACCTTTAAAAAACAGTAAAAGACAGTGTAGATGGTCACAGCATTCTGCAGAAAAGGAAGTGGAAATAAAAGATAATTACATGATACAAGAACAAATTGATATGGTTATTGGGAAACTGGGGTATTTAAAAAAAAAAGTGATCAAATATGACAAAATTTGTTAAAACTGTAATTTAAACATCAGAACATGTAAATGATGTGGAAGAACGCTAGACAGATGTCAAAGCACTTAAACATGGTAAAACTTCCTTGTTTTCATTTGAAACATCATATAAAATGGAAAAGTAAATGGTAAAATATTGCTTTAGCAATTCTGAGAATATTTCAAAAATGTGACATTTTACTTTATTTAAAGCAATGTTTCCACAGGAACTAATCTGATTCAAAATTAGATATTTAATCTCTCTTTGATCCAGTGATAAAAGATGAACAGAGACCAAGGTCAAACTGTGGTTACCCTATCATATAAAATAACAAAATACTAGAAAGGAGAAGAAATATTAAAAAGCCAAGATGCAACACTCCCCTGATTTCCCTTCTCTGGTTTAACCTAATGCTTGTCTTATTTGCACCACACTGGGAACAGAGCTGCTTAAGGCCCGGCTTTTCTGTGGCATTACAGCTGCTTGCTGATGTCGCAGGAAGGAGATAAAAATAAGTTCTATATAAAAGCCTCCAAGTGCAAAGAACTGTAAAATGCATTTAAAGACATTAACTGCATATCTCAAAGTTTGAGGAAGAAGAATTTACATTCTGCATTTCTCATGTAAATGTACACTAGGAAAAAATAATTATAATAGTAATCCGATTCAATGGAAATAAAGTACTGTAATATTTATAGTCTGTGCCAGAGTTATAATGACTGTGGGGCGAGAAGTGAAGTGTCTCAGCATGTTCCACATGTTTCTAACACTGTTTCTAAAGGCTCTGGAGGCTATTAAATTTAATGAACCCATCTGCTATGAAATAGAGGTCCAAACATAATCAGTTTTCTCAGTGCCATATAATACAGATGACATTCCATGTTCCACATCCCCAGCAGGAAATTTTATGTTCCTCTTTAAGTGCAGGACTTTTGTTTTTGTTTTTGATGTTTTAAACATCTTTTTGATGTATCACATATAGCATTTTATAGTGTAAATATCATATAGAGCAATACACATGAAAAGTGTTAATTCATTAAACTAAGTAATGCTATTTCCTTAAAACAGTTTTTCTAGTGACTTTGACAACTAGCAATTAGCTCCCTGCAGTAATATTCTTTGCTTAATGCAATCATTGGAAATTGTCCTAATACCAAAAGTTCCAGCATTAGCAGAGGAGTAACACAAACATGTAATTTATCAAATGGAGCAGTTTACTTCAAAAGCTGAAAGATAGACATTCATATGTACATATACATGCATAGGTGATACCCTTATTTGTATGTACTGTATGCACAGAACAATACACCAATCATTCTTATTTAAAGTATCCATGTCTCCACTAGGTGATCATGGACTTTATTTTCCTGTGCATGCCCCAATTTTCACTTCAGTTTGTGCATTTTACTGGGACACGTTGCACCAAGACTCTTGTACTTGTGTGTGAACAAGGGGTCTGAGCACAAATATAAATAGCACAACACCCACTCAACTGATTAACACCCTGCTGCCAGTGTTAGGAAATCAGATGTGCATTTTCTAGCATAAAAGAGCAACACCCATTGTTATTTTGAGCTGCATCTGAAAGGCAATGAGAGTGCATTAATTCTGTTCAGTTGAGAGGTTAATTCATTTACTATCTTGAGCACTTATTATGTTTTGACAGTTGACACAGATCTTACTGAATTTGAAACAGTTCACGTGTTTAATGATAATCCATTTTTTCTAGATCCAGCAGCAAAACAAACAGATTAGAACTGTTTAGGCGAGAATGAGCATAGTTAATTATGGCAACTAGAAATTTTGGGCCAGAGAACTCAAAATTCATGGCTCAAATGGGTTTTTTTATTAGACTGTCAATGAGGATTACCATAGACAGCACATTAATCATTGGCATCAAGGGATGTTGCACCTTCCTACAAATATGTGCATCACCTGGATTTCCTGTGTGCACAGGTAGTTGCACTGACCAGCACTGTTAATGTCTCCAGCACTGCCCCAGATCTATAAGGTCCCAGTGCAGATACAGCAGATTGTCATTGCTGTGACTTCAAACTGCAGTCGTGTTCCCACAGAAGCTTTGAAAAGGATGAAACAGGCACAAGGGTTGTACTCTTTCAGGAAAATTAATCCAAACTGAAGTGCTGATAAGAAGGCATTGCCTGGGCAACTTTCTAGTTTACTCCCATATCAGAGCCTTCAAAAGACTACTGCAGATCTGCAGGAGACAAAGCAGAGCTTGAAGCACCTTATTTCTCGTACAAACCTACCTGATGGAAGGCCTGATATCCATGCATGGGATTTTTCTTTCCCAACCCAATTCACTCGAATGTCAAAGCAAGAGAAAAGGATATTCTCATGGGAACCTCAGAGGCAGTTGGAAGTGATGACATTCTCTGATAAAGAGTTGTAAATTCTTAGAGATTAAGGGATGCTGGTGACAAAGGGAGGGTTAGAACATGTAACCAAACCCAAAGTGGGATTGGGAAAAAAGGAACACAGATTTCTGGTTCTTAAACTATTACAAAAAACCCCCAAATTTAAAAATTACTGTGTGTGTGTAAATTTTCTTATTCCAGCTGCTGATTAATGACATTTCCTAACATTGAGTTCTGCAGTGATTACCAATATTTACTTAGTGTAGATGTATGTGAACATTCTGAACACTCTGATGCATTTTAATGCATACCAGTACTACAATCTAGAAATTATTTTTTGAAATAGAGGCCCAGGGAACCTTTTACTGTGACAGAAATGCTAATTATACCCACTTATTAAAACAGCACAATTAACTTGTGCCACCAAAAGTATTTGAAGATATCTCTTGTAATAGAAGCTAGTGGAAATGGGGTACTATTTTATTTTTGTTACTTCATAAATGCTCTTCTGTACATTGGACACAAATAAAACTGTGTGAATGGAAGAAGCACTAATCAGCATTTTTATACCTCAGCAGAAAGTCCTGGGTAGAAAAAAGGCCAGCATAATAGCTCTCAGTCTGTAGGATTTTCTGTTATAACTCTGTACATTATACATAGGACCATGTACACAGCTTCCCCTGCCTCTCTGGAATGGGCTTAGAATTCATCCTTTGTTAAAAGGAACTTTATCCAGGATTTAAATTTCCATGCAGAAAACATTTGGATTCTGATGTGACAGCTATTTGAGAGGCACTGTATTTCTGCAAAGAACCCAAACCCAACTATGCCTAGGTAGTACTTCATATTTTTTTAAGAATGAAGATGAATATTTAAGGATTTTTTGATCATATATGCAATAATGCAATTGTAACATCCATCATTAGCAGTTCAGAAAGAGTAAAGGCTGTAGTTCAGTGGAGCTATCTCAATTTACTGCCCCCATAAGGGAAAATAAGGTTCTTGGGCAGGTTGCCTTACTAGCACAGCATCAGTGTCTTGGTCAGGAAATATTTCCAAAAAACACCTCCTTCAAAAAAAGAAAGAAATGGGTGTGTGTGTGTGTGTATATATATATATGTATATAATATCAATTGAAGAATTGAACTAAAATTGAACTAAAATCCATAATTGAATGTATAGGTCTGTGAGAAGGTGGGGATAAGGCAAATGAAGAATCAACACATGGTACTTCAACACTGAGCAAAAGCACTCACCATTCATATTATGACAAATCATGACCTGTAATGACTCAGAACACTGGTTTTTTTAAATGAACTCTTAAATTCTGGAGCACCAGACAGTCATCTCAAAATATTCAATCAAACAGTAATTTGCTCTTTTTATGCAAAGAAATCCTCCAGTTGGAAACTGAACAGAGCCAATGTGGTAATTTGCGCCTGAATCTGCTCACAGCTTGAAACTAATAGCCTGAAGGAGATGAACTCAATGGTACATTAGATCCAGAGAATATATTCAGGTACACTTATGAGAAACAAATTGCACCAGGAGGAGTCAACAAAGGTCCAAGTAGGTCAAATTGTACATCCCAATAAACAAATTCTCAATCATAGGCTTTTAAACAGTGGGAACTCGGGGGTCAGACCAGTCTTTGTTTTGTTTCCTGCAGCAAAAAAAGTAATGGTTCTCCACATTTCAGATGTGGCCACAAGAATGAGTTAAAGGTTTCTGTGCTCTTTAGATGATTACCCACAATCCCAAAAGATTTTCTTTATACATTACTTCCCTTGAACATTCTGATGCCCAGCAATTTTGCTGATAAGGGGTAACTAAAAGTGACCATAGGAGCTGCCTGGTTACCTCTTCAGAAAGGCAGGAAACTTTGGGGAGAGAACAAAGTCTAGGGACAGAAAAAGGGAAGACAGTTGTCTGTGAAACAAGGAGTCATCCAGAGAGGCTCAATCTCATTTGCTTTATAATCCTATCATCTGTCAGCAGTGGGATCCTGACAGTGTCAAAGGCAACCTGATGTCCTGATGTCCATCCAGGTTGCTCCGTTACGTATTCTGCATATGATGCCTTGCCAGAGATTTCCACTTCTATAAATGCTGTACTTTTTTCTTTCAGTATGAGAAGTTTTCTCAAGAGTGTCAAAGCCAGGTTGAAGAGGCAGCTGTATGAACATTCTGCAGACATCCTCTTACAGGAAAGGTGAAAAGACACAAGAATTAAATGCCTTGTTTTAGTAGCAAAATTCTTCTGGGAACATTCCTAAATGGTATCAAACACTTAAATGACCTAACTTCTGGCTTTCACAGATGACTTTGTCCTGGACAAATATTGGATGAGAACAGTCTGGGGCAACAAGGGATAAATGTTTTGTATCCTAAGACTATTCCTGTCCAGCTTCTTTCTGTCTGGATCCTAGTATGTTCCAGCCTAATGCTGCTTGCTCAGAAACAGCACAGCTGGCCAATTAGCTCTGATATTTGGTGAGAAGGGAACAGGGAGGTATATTCCATGCTGTTAGGGCACAGTGACACTGATTACAGCCATGTATATACAGCCCTGAGAATGCAGCCACGGCTGCTTGGACACAGCTGGGTGATAAGAGCATTTAAGCTACCAGGAAATGCACTAACACTTCTAACCTGGAATGAGCCAAGCAGCAGCCACGGAGGAGCAAGGACACAAACTGGCTGTGAAAATCAGCCAGTTCTGGGACAGAGGGGGGTTATTTAAATGGCACTTCCAATGCCAAGACAGAGATGGCCAGGGAACCTGTCTCTGAAAATAGCTGAGGCAGAAGCACATCTCGTGTTACAAGGTTCCCTTCAGTGCTATTTCCAGAGTTTGGTATGTGACTACCCTAATTTATTGGGTTCCTTCATCTCTGAGGTTTTTGGGAGGTTTTTTTTGAGGCAAGAACGATGAAGGAGGGAGGAGTAGGGTAGTTTTCAACTAAGCAGATCTCAGTATTTCATTTTAAAATCTTATAGCATCCAACCCATTAGGGTACTGAACAGACTTTTCAGACCCTTAAAATATGTGTGTGCATGTGCATATGTACATGAGTGTGTGTGTATATATGTGCGTGTATAGTGACATTAATTAGTTTAGTCAAGAGAGTAAGAAAACAAGAAAAGATAAAAAGAAGAACCTGGAAATATTTTGACTGCAGCAAAAGACCTTTTTTATGGATTTAAACAGTTCCATTGTTCAAGACTGTAGCAGCTCCATTGTCTTTTATTTTCCTGTTTTCTCAGGAAAGGTTCCCTCTCTTCACTCCCTCTACTGTTCTTAAATTCACTGGCATTTATTAACCCCTGCTGTATTCACTTAGTATTTCACACAACATTAAGTTGTTAATTTTCCTTAGCCTTTCCATAACCTACAGGAGAATCAGCGCAAGTTAGACTAACTTTTATGAGCTTTTTTTGTCCCTACACAGACAGAAGAAATATAGATTAACAGAGAACAGAAAGAGTAAAGTGCAAAATTAATTCTGAAACAGCATTTTGTACTTTGCTGTTGGTAAAGGGGAGGACTTGGTGTTGAGAAAGGAGGAAGATTTTGTTGGCAACACTTTCAACGTGTGATGCGTAGGCAAAGGACAAGGGGGAGAGTTGCACTAAGACACTACTTTCATCAGTCTCTTCCTGCTACTCCCTCTAGCAAATACACAAACTCCCTTCAACATATCCACACACTGATTACTTCAAGCATTAAAAAAAAAAAGAAGAAGTGAATGAGAACAAGATTGTCCTGGTCATCTCCCCATTTCATGGGATTCCCTGAAGGCACAATAACAACCCACAGTTTCTGTTCATCTCATCTTATGTTTCAATAAAAGACAGAGAACAAAGGGGAGACTGGATTAATATGTCATTTTGGAAAAAAAAAAAGGAAAGATAGATAAGTTAATTCCCTCTAAAGCAATTAACTTTTTGTTTCTCCTTCATAACTGCTGTTTTACTGTTTAGGTTACATTACCCATGGCCACAACTGAAGAATAGGAAAGGCCCAAACAATTGTGAAAATGAAGTAAAAGCTCTATTCCCAGGGTTTTTTTTTTCCTACAACAGTTTTGTACTGATTTAAAACTGAGCGTTCTAGAAACATCACAGACTCCAAACCAACAAAAAAACCCAAATATCAAAGTGAAGCTTATGAGATTCTCCCACCTTGCTCCATCTTCAAAACAGTAAAAATTTAAAACATAAAGAAACAACCGTGGCACTTATCATCTGCGATCCTCAATTCATTATATTGAATAATTGGCATCACTTATACTAAATGACAGACATTTGCTTCAAAGTCTTGTTTTATGGGTAATTTACAAACCAAAATATTTTAATGGGAACAAAGGAAACCCAGTAAGAAAGAAAAAAATAGATTAAAAAAATCTATTTCAGACCAACCCATGGAAATGAACAACCTTTACCTGCAAATCAGATGATTTACCACAAGTGGTACAGAAGTATCATGAGAGCTCAGTCACTGCATAACAAAAGGTTGGGCTTCAACACTGTTCCAAGGATGTCAAGTTGAAATCGGTCATTTATGACAACCACCCATTCAATTCACTTCAAAAGGCAGAATCTTCTCAATATTCTTCCCCAAGATATCCCAGTTGACCCCTAGATGTTGACCCACCTTTCTACACTGGAAACACTGGTTCTTGTCAGTCTATGTGTTTATGCTCACATATTGATTGACATGTTTTAAAACAGAGAAAAAATGGTTAATCAGTATAATTAATTTCTGTTGAATACCCATTTTTGATTATTAAAAATGTAGGTTTAGAGGTCATAAATTTTGAACTTATTCTGTAACTCATGTTTGTTTCATTATTTTCTACATAATTACAATGTATAAATATCTGATGAAGTTCAGTAATGTTGAATTATTTGCTTGTAGAATAAAGATATAAAGTCCCAATTCTTACACTGAGTTTGCACACACCAGGAAGAGAAATCAGATGCATAATGAGGGTTTCTACAACAACATTTTTGTTCCTAATTCTTCATTATTTGCCATTAGCCTTTATTAAATGCTTTGTCATGCAGACTTACAGTGCTGTCAATGTATGCTTCAGTCCACACTACATCATGCTCTTGGTCAATAACCTTTGGTCGGCTGAGAACATGAAGATATTCCATAACATTCTCTTGCACATCAGCTAAGGTAGAGATCTGAGTAAAAAACCCTGTGAAAACACACAATTCAAAGTTTTAAACCAGAGAGAACAAACTAAGATAAACAAACAATAAAGAGCATGATATGGTTTATATGTGTCATGTTTTCTGCTTATTTATTTCCAAAAAGGAAATGCAAAAGAAGAAATGTTTCACAAGAAGCACCCTCAAACAATAATAATTGGTGAAAGCAGAAGTCTGTGAAACCTTTGGCCAGTCCTCAAGGACAGGGTTTCTGACATTGCTATGAACCCCTGCACCATCTGTACTAAACCTCTATTTCCAGAACTATTGCTGTTTAATGGTTTGGGGCTTTTTTTAATGCTACATACTTCAAAATTTAGAACTGGTATCATCTTTGTCCAACAATGTCTCATCCAGTTTGTCCAGTTTCAAGAAACATGATGAATTAGAACTACAGTAACAGGACAGTAGTTGCATATGCCCTAAAACACTCACCCATACATAGTGTATGTGAAAAAACCCCACAAAATGTAATTTGCAAATATGGCAGGTCACAGAAAATGTAGACTGCAACTAGAATTGCTTACTTTGGTGATCACTGCTTTGTTAATCCTTTAAAACATCTCCTGCAACCTGACAGCACTAAGGACAGCAGAGGCCTCAGCTGTTTGAGCTGTCACCACTTCCTTTTCAGTGCTTGGATGTCAACTATCTTTATACACCACAAACTTGGCATCTGGAGCCCACATCATGCAAGGGTGATGAAGGACTGACAAATTTCAAGGCTACAGTTTCATCAGGTCTTATTTAAATACATTGCTTCCCTCCATACACTCCGTTAATGAGAAAAGACCAATATGAAAGAGGCCTCTCTACAATTTTAATCATTTGACAAGATCACAGCTTCTGTGGACCTGGAATATTAAGCTTTATTAAGCTGAAGCAGAAAACATGGCAACTGCAAAGAAATTTTGAGCTGTGTTTGTCTAGACAGGGCCAGTTTTGGCAATACTGGAAGGTTGTCCTGTAGTCTGAATGCCAGAACTTCCTGAGTCTGTACACTCTTTATATTTACACTTTTTGACAATCGTGTTTCTAGCTATCTGTAGCAAATGTCAAACCTCGCTAGAATTAGCTTCCTACACTGCAAAATTTATCTCTCTTACCTAAAGATCAGAGAAACCCTATGGAATTAAAACCTTACTATTCCTATACCGAGGTTTAATGGTTTAGTCATCAGCTGAAGACTTGCTCTGATGTTCTCGAGTGCGCTGCTGAGGCCGTGTGAGCAATAGCAGCAAACCCATGCTTAAATTTTTGCAGTCTAACACCTGCTTCTCAGCTCCCCGGTGTGTGAATGATGCCACCTCAGAGCCCCATACAGTCGCCACAACCTTTTCTTCCTCCTCGGCAGGAAAAAACTCGCAAAGGAAATGGGTAAGATTTGGTAATGACAAGCATGAGATATGTATAATAACGTGGTAAAACACAGACACTTCTGCTCTGCACGTGGGCTGCCTTTCCACACTATGCAGCCCTCACACCGTTTTTTGGATCCCTTGCTTTTCTCTAAAATGTCCACCATTAGACTCATAACTTTTCAAGATTCCTCCGTTTCATTTCCTGGGCACAGTGCAAAATAGATGCAACGTTTTCGCAACTAATAAAATATCAGAATTAAAAAAATCCTCTTTGCGCAGGGCCTAGGGAGGGAACTCATTGTTTCACTGCAGCTGTAAAACTCCCATGGAGATTCCCCCCTCTCCCCCCACCTAAGAGGCCTCTGGAGCAGGTGAACAGACTCGGTGACTGGCTACCTGCCACCCCCCGCCAGAGCCCGCCGTGCAGGAGGTGCTGGGGTCGTGCTAATAATGGGAATGGATGTGACCAGGGCTTCCTGTATGGAACCCTCCTCTGCTAACACAGTAGTCTATCAACTGCTCCAGCTGGGGCACAAACTGCCTCGGGGCTGATCTGTCCTCTGCTGGAGCTGGAGCCCCTCTCAGCACACTGATATGAGAAACATTTTTCTCTGTGTTGCTCCCTCAGCCTCTGCTCCTTTGTGCTGATGAGTCCTGTCCTTTGTCCATTTAATGATATGCCAACCTCAGTGAGGATTAGTGACAAAATATTTTAAAAAACCAAACAAATAAGTAAAACAGAGGCTGTCAAATTACTAATGCAATAGTGAACTTTAGTGAAAAAAAAAATAAATCTAGTTTCAGTGGTTTTGTTAGCAAGTTATGTATCAACTCCCATCTTTGTCTTTACAGCTTTCTGCTGGAAGTGACTGCTGAGGGAAAGGTAGTGCCTGCTTACTTCTAAGTTCTAGACACTACTGCTAACATCTGGCACATGCACACTAAGCTCTAGGAAATTTTCACCTTTGTTGGCTTCAGAATCTTAGTAAATCTTTATTGTTTTCCTTTATGTGCACTTGCTTATGACACAGAAGGGTAAATCACTGCAAATTCACAAAATGTTCCGGAGGGATTTTGGGGATCTTGAATGTTTTAATGTATTTAAAATGGTTTGGTGTTTTGCTTCATTAAGCAAACTCCCTCTAGATATGCCCTACTTGTACAGAAAAATGTAGCAGAAAAACATGCTTGGGGTTTTTTAAGGTTTCACCATCATAAGCTAGAAGCTAAAGAAGTTCTGCAAGGTGGTATGAATTTCCCCTGTGACCCATTTTGAAGGAAAGGACTGCTGTCCACAGCCCAGTCAGCTGGAAACCCTGCAAACAGCCTTCATCTATGTTGTGCTTCCAAGGGGAAAATCACTGCAAGGAAAATTGATTTTAGGGTCATTGACCCTCAGTGACAACAACAGACTTTGGCCCACCCATGCAAGGAGTAAACTGCAGTCCAGACATTCAGCCAAACTTTAGACCAGCTTTACTACACTCCTCATCTGTTGTGCTTTAGTTCTTCACTTCACTAAAATAAAATAGACAAGATGTAGCTGAAAACTGTAAGGGAAAGATCTAAATTTCGTACTCTCTGACACAGTGACTTATGCTGTTTCCAGTCGTGATTTTCAAAGCTAAAAAAAAAAAAAATACTTACTGATTAGAGGTAGAAGATTTTTGCATTATAAGCTATCAGAGAGCAGGTATTGTAACTATTAAACTGAGAGGCAAATAAATTTTATAGAAGTAGCAGTCATTAAGCTGTTTAGTTGATTCATATGAGTAAGACTCTGACTCAAAGCAACATGGCTATGAAAAGAACAAAGTAGTCCTGAAGAATGACAAAGGTGACCACTTTTCCCCCTCTGGGGATAAGGAAGACGTGGACCAGATGATCTACTAAGCCAGTCTCCATTGCCTGGTCCTAATTTCTGAGTTGCTGTACTTAGATCCTTATGAATTTGTGGAGCTGGGTTAAAAAAGTTAAAAGATTTTGTTGATTAAATTGTCTTCAAAAAAGATGCTTCAAAGGATTCTTATACTATTATTTAAACTAAATTATGGTGTAATATTAGCTGATTAAGACAAGACTTCAAACTGAGTAATTTCCATCAGCTGGACATAACAGTAGTTAAAGAAATAATGACTAAATGGATAGCACCTGATGCAATTCATCATAATGTAATGTGGCACATGGAAAAAGAACTTTTTTTTTTTTTCCCAAGAGGAAAGGAAAAGGAAAACCTGAAGATTAATTAGGGGCTTTGAGGTTTTTCATCCTGAATCATTCTTACTTTTATTAGTCAACTCTTTTACTGTAACATCTCAGCATCTTAAATGTTTTAATGCTCTTTCCTCAAACGATATAAACCAGTTTTTTTCAATTACACTGTCAGTTCCTTCAGGGACAGGATGTCTGGTGTTTCACATACCATGCTTAACACAGTGAGACTTGTACCCACTGTTCTTAGAAACCAAACTAACTCTTAGTAATGATACCATTAATAGAACAAATGCTTCAAAACTAGTTTGTTCTCTGAGCAAAAATTCAAGACCACATAGTTTAAAAGCTCCATGCATCTTTTAAGAAAAAAAAAATGCATTTCAGATTGGATTCTTTTTGCTGTTTTAATTCTATGTTACAAGATATGAGTCTTTTCATTTTCTGGAAAGAAAAAAAACCCAACTCTTTTCTCATTAGTTGTTAGTGACACCATGTCTCCAGAAGGGTCAGGTATGCAGGAAGTCACAGGAACAGGGGTTTGAAAACAAGGCTTTCACAGGTGAAGGTGAACTAACCTTTGTTAGCACAGGCCATCCACTTCAGGTTATCAGCAAATGCTGCTTCTCTTCCAATCAGATAGGTAAAAATACGAACCTGAAAGTACAATGCAAAAGATGAGTCAATTAATACTGCATTTAAAACACATTCAGTAGAACTCCAGGTTCGGGTGTGTCATTCACATGGAGAGACCCTTTCTAAGAAAGTATTACTGGGTTAAGCAGCACAATATGTTGAAAAAAAGATCTCTGCCAGTAATGTCTTCGTGACAAAAATGTGGGGTTTGTTCTATATGACAGAACAACTGATCTTTTTGAATGTGTCCAGCACCTGACATTTAACTAAAGTTATGTTTAACATGTAACTGAGAATAAACTAAAACCATTGGGGTACAAAGCAAAACTGCACGTTTCACACAAATCCGTTCTGCACTTATTAATTCAGAAAATCGCTATGAAGTGGGGAACAGGCACTTAATTAGCAAATACTGCTGTAGATAAAGGATCTGAAACACCAGGCAAGCAAATTCCCCTCGGTTTGCAAGGTTTCTGTGACAGAGTATCACTGTCCACTTAGAGAAAGGTACCCACAGGACGCACTTCAATGTAATTTAATTCTTTGGCAAGTAAAAAAAAAAAAGTTAATTAAATTTCAATAATGTTTTCCATTAATGTTTTTTCCTTGTTTACAAAATCTATTATTTGTAGAATAAACAAACTTTATATTACGTTCCTATAGGGCTTTTTTTTTTTTTTTCCTCACAGAATTGGCACTTTGAAAGTTTCCCTCTTCTCTCACTGCCCTTTTGTCCATTTTCTTAATGGCCACATCCTGTTTCTAGGCATACACGATGCTTTGCCTTATTATCATGCCTGGAGAACATCAACCATAAAAATCTTCCCATTCTTTTAAACATCAAATGTACGCAGAACTCAGTCATGATTTACACACTGATTGTGCACTGTTGCAAGTTTGAATCCAACAGTACTTATAATCCCACTCTCTAAAGAACACAGCATTAAACAAAAGAATGGTACTTTTATACTTTGTTGGTGCCTATGAAAAGCATTAACAAAGCAAATCCTTATTCTGCAAAGACTCGTGAAAGTGAACAGTGAGATTTACGCCCTCAAAGTACAGCATAAATCACTGTCAGAGTTTATCTTCCTGAAAATGATGCTCAAATACAGTCTATGGGGAGACTGAATACATCTGAGAGATTTATATTTAATGATCTGCTTTAATCTATAAAGAATCAAACTAGACTGTGTTCTTAATAGAAGGAGACCAGGCTTATCTAAATGGATGAGCAGTAAGCCTCCATTTAGGCATAAGCAACACAATAACTCCATGGAACCTACAAAAAATAAAATTCCAACAAATCAGTAACATTGATCATCACGAGGAGTGGGCTGGCACTGCAATACTGTTGCAAAGATTTTAATGATTTGTCTCTGAGTATATTTTCTATACCTAGTTGATTTGGTATCTGCAGTTTTGCTAGAAAATATTTTAAGTATCATAAAAAATACTGTTAATTATTTGTCATTACCTGGAAAAAATAAAAGACATCTAGACAGAGAGCTAGAACTGAAGATGAGTGATCAGAGTTTATTAAATGTTGCTTTCCTTTCCTGTCCCCAGTCACGTGTATTTTTCTCTATACATTTTCATGGTGCATGTAATACAAATGACATTTACCAGTGTCAGCATGAAATAAAAAGTGTTTTATATAACAAGTTACACTATAATTTTAAAATACCATTTCTATATTGTTCAATACTTAGGATAATTTATTATTCATAGTGGTTTTGTAAGAAAATAACCATGAGAGTGTCACAGAAAGGTATTTTTTAGTTAAAAATAATGTAGTTTTCCTTCTATGTTGACCTTAAAGACACATTAATAGGTATTGTGGAAATTGTTTAATACTCCATTCAGAACAGCAAGAAAAATCCTCAAAATCAGCTCTGATGGAAAACAATTCTGATTACTTCTCTACTTCTAAAAGTTTCATTTGACCAGTTCATTGGACCCATTAGGTAAACTTAATTCTCTGTGAGCTTGCAGTGAAAAACACACCAGAAATAACTTCACAAAACAAAGGCTTTTTGTGATTTCAGAAATCACAGCAATGACTCAGGTAATGAATTATTTGAATTAAAACTTGTATGAATAAGACTACAACCTTGGTTCCACACCCCTTTTACACTAGTTTTACTTTCCTGGATTTAGCAGGGTAAGTTCAAGCTACTTCAACTGCTGCACATGGACAAGACCTATGCAGTGATGGGCTCCATATGGTGCAAAACAGGACACACTGATCACAGTTACCACTGAAATTCTCATTATAGATGGACTAGACATTAGGTACCAGATTTAATATCTATCCATATGCCCACATACCATGTAAGACAGATGTTAGGAGGTAAAATTGTTAATAGTTAGCACCAATTTTCCTTCTTTGTGTATATGAAATAACTGAATGGGAAGTGCATCAAATCATCTGCAGAAATCAAATTTCTGCTCTGAAAAACTGTTGCATGAAATGTTTATTTTATCCAAACAATCCAAATATAGCACTATTATTGTATAGTCTGCTGAAAAATATATATAGTACTGAGGTAGATGATTGAAATCTCTATAATTAATAATAGATGAGGAAGTATTGGGTGTCTCTCCATTGTTTGTATGGGACCTTAAAGAAAATAACCCAATAGAAACTCTGAGCTTTCAGAGGTATATACACTGTATACATACTGATACATCTATACTGACTGGTATCTTATGGTACAACATAATGTTAGGACACTAAGAATTCTTTGGAAACCATATGGAGAGAATGTTTTAGTCAAGGCAGAGTGAAAAAAATTTCAAAGTTATTATGGGCCAGTCCCAGAAGATCCAGTAACAACATTTACATAGTCTACATATTCTCTGGTTAACTGAGTGTAAGCCAAATGAGAAAAACACCTTTGAATATCCAAGTGCTGTGACTGAACCAAGAGACCATTTTCATCAGAGAAGGAATCTGCATCAGAGGGTGTAAGTGCCTCTCTGGCAAAAAACATGACAAAAAAGAGCCCTTCAGTTCTGGACAGCTTTGAAAGGTTTGCAAGATACTTGAGAAACCTGAATCAAAATATCTTCCCTTCTGACATGCCAAATATGATATCAACTATATTAAGGCTTATCATGTTCTCAGGCAGAAGCACTAGTCTTGAATTTTTATATCAATCTACAAGACTGAAAGTTGTAGATGTCAGATTCACTGAATACAAAGCAAAACCTATTCTAAGAGAAAAAACCTTAATCTTTGCAACTTAATCTTTGCTGGTTTTGCACAGTAGGTATCTCCTGCAGATGTGCCATAGACTACTATTTCTCAAGCCAATGTTCACAGAAAATGGAGTGAGAGCTCCACAGTAATATTAAGGAAACTGAAAGGACAATGGAACCAGTAATTTTAATAGAGTTTGTGACTTTCTCACTTCATATTTTTCTAAATCTTTCCAAAGCAAGTGTTGAATAGCAAAGAATACCACTTGGGATTGATGTATTTTAATTATCTTTAAAATAGCAGCTGTGGAAGCCTCCCATATATTAGGTACTTATGTCTCATTCTTGAACTAGAAGGGTCACCTCTGGAAAAGAGCACTCCACTCACTTACCTTTCTTACTGAAAGATTGCTGCAGAAGCTCAAATGATTCCGAACTGTGGAATCAAATTCATATTAAGCAACCAACTAATTTAAGAGTGCATTTTGTGATGGTAAGACCTTGTGTAAGACTGTGGATTCTGGTCCAAACCAGCAGTCCGTAGTAGCTAGTGAGAGGAAGCACAGCATGCCAGCAGTTGTCACGAGCTGAGTTGGCAACTACTCCCACGTATGCAGCAGAATTAATTAATATTAAGACATTGAACCACCAAACTCAGTAGTACAGACAAAACTGAACACAGATCTTACACTGAGTAAAATATCTAAATCAAAAGCAGGTATTTAACTGCAGATGTTATTACTACTTTTAACCTACTTGCTCACTGGTTTTCCAGTCTCTGATTTTTCCCATTCTTGTTGCCTTATCTAAGTACAGATCACGGTTTGGACTAAACAGGTGGTTGCTCTCTATTCTTTGTTGCATCCCCTCAAATTTTGGAAAATAAGAGACTACTGATAATAAGTTTCTTGCTCTTACAGACAGGGAATATTTTGAAGTTTGAACCTTTAGGCTCTGGACAGAAGGTTTGTATAAAATCTCAGAGATGCATACGCTCAACCATTAGTGAGGAAACGTAAGAATGATGACTTAAATGACAGCTATTTCATTGCTAACCACTTCATGGGAAATATCCTCTTAGCAGTTCCATCCATTATGCGTGGGCTAATCTGCAGTCCCTGAACTGTCCTCACCTCTGAAACTTCATTAAATTCACAGCACAGTAAAGAGAACAGGGACCTTCTTCCACCTGTGTTAAGCAAGACGAGTCAATCTGCAAGAGTCTACACACTGGAACTGTGAAGTCATATCTTCATGCCAAACAGCTGGTAAAACAGTATTTCCAGAAACTTAAAATACTGTGTGGGAGGGGAAATGGGACTTCTTGTTGCAGCTGACAGTGTAAACCTCTGTTTGCAGCTGCAAACCATTTCATAGACACCTTCAGCAAAATAGTCTTTCCTTTCTGGCTCAGCAAGAAATAAAAATAGTCCTGTGGCAAGAGCTATGGAATTTAAGTTTTAAGTGGGATATGGGGGTGAAATTCCAGTTCCCATAGTTAGAAGCCATGGTGGTCCAGGAAAGCCTCAGATAGTCTCTGCAGAGATGAGTAAATGGACTGATTTGGAACAATGGATCTATGTGAGACACAGTGATTGCCTGAAATCCTAAGGAGCCTCACCCAAAAGAATTGATTCAACTGTTACAGGAGCTCTCAAGGTGAGAGTTCTCAAGTAGCCTCTCCTCATAACTTCTTCAGGCACTTCGTACTGTAGAATTGGCCAAACTGTATAGAAAAAGATACTTGCACAGTAAAAGTTAACTTCAGAATCTGTAATTTTTGGTGGCAAAATTGACAATTGCATCACACCTTAATTTCCCTGGGTAAATGTCTGTTCTATTCTTTTGCTATTTCGATTTTATGTTGAAAATTACTTGTCTCTTCAGACCAGCTTCACTTTCTGTTGATTGTGAATTTTTCATGCTCCATTTCTTCTTACCCTTGGTTACAGTGGAAATATTCTTAAAGTTATTTACCCAGGATAAACTTATTAGCTCCATCCTTTAAGCCTCAATAACTGCCTTCTCTTCCTTGGGGTTCTGCTGCTTTATAATTTTCTGACTTCTTTTGTAGGTTTAAATTCTGAAAATAAATAAGTGAAACTTACTTCCAGCTTTTGAAAAAGCTTGAGGTTTTATTTACGCTTCCACTGCTTCACTCCCTACATTACACTGCGCTTGCCACCACTTCAGTATCACTCTTCTTTGCATAACCTCACCCTCCTATTCCCTCTTTCCAGCATCCTTTTGTATACCTCTACCTTAGAAGACACTAATGGGAAAAAGGGGAATCGGTGCTGGAGTTTGTCTCCGTACTAAGCAGACGGCACACACACACACCCACACACACCCCTCCCCATTTTGGAGGCAGTCAGAAGGAATTTTGAGAGTCATACTAGAATCATTCATCATAATCAGTAAGACCCACAGTAAAAAAAAGTCTCAACAGGCCCCTGTTCTTTGCACAAGAAATCTTTCCAAATCTGAAAAGGGAAAAATGATGAGTTTGTAAAATGTATCAATTTGAGATGTGTTACATGTTCTAACTTCAAATTATAAGCACACAAAGCAATCCAAAATTGGCCTACGAATTCCAAGTGTACTGCAGTGCACCTGGTTGTTGCAAAGGGCGTAACATACACTGAAGGGGCATGGGAAAAGGGCAGTGGAAACACAAGGTCACTCTTGAAACTTCATTTTATCTCTAAATGTCTTCATAGCTTTTTCGGTTCGAGTTCGTTGTTTTCTATGAAGCGGTGGGGGAAAAAAAGATTTAAGGATCTACTGGCAGTGATAGGTTAGCAGGAAGTTCCCTGAAGACAATGCTTTAAATGAGGACATGAAATTCTACTGATGATGCAAAGCCCTGTGAGATGACACAAGACAGCATTACCTCAGTATCTTCTGTCCCATTAGAGACCTTTAACCTATAAGGTGCTGAAAGAACTCAACTTACACAGCACTCAGTGCAAGGAAGCCATGAAATTGAAGACGTTACCTCATGAAATGAAATCCTTACACGTTAAGTTACTCAGTAAAAGGTTCCTCATTGTTAATTTTTCTCCCATAGTATTAAAAATACCTCTTTTGGGAAAGTCTGCATTTATACATTTCCTGATGTTTTCTCCTTCCTGCAACTGCACACTGTACCCAGACAATTTTATAACAGTGTTTTCTATTATAGCGATACCTGAAACATCGTGCATTGTACCCTAAGAACCAGTGGGAGAGCTAGCAGATACAAACCCCAAATAATTGATGTCTATTTCAATGGAAAACATGACATTGTAAGCAAAAAAGTAACAAAGGAAACCAATCATGAAGCAGCTGAGTAGTGCTTTCCCAAACATCCGCAACCCCAACAGCTCTTTGTATAGACCTACCTCAGAAAATACGTGCAGGAGAACAGGAACTACTGCAGGTAATGCTGCAGGTAATCAATCCCTTGTGGTCAGGGGACAGCAGGACTATGTCACGCTCACCTGTGAGGAGCAGTTCTAGATCTGCTCTCTGTGTTAGAGCTGCTGAGAGCTACTTCTGGAAAATTCAAACAAGCTATGTGTTTCACACGAGCCATGGGGTGAGGATATTTCTTCTAGCCCTGAAAAGGTGCTGACATACTTTGTGGATTTACAGAAAACTGTAATGTAACTCAAGATTTACCAAGAATAATTTCCCGCTGTCAAAATTTATCCATAAGGAATGCTGCTAGTAGAGAAAGAAGAGATTGTGGTATTTTACACTGTGCAAGGATAGAACAGGTGATGAAAAAGTGTCCAAAACACATTAGCACAAGGCTTATCATTCCCTAAAGGAGATTGATGGTTGACATGGTTCTGAAAGGAATAAGACATCTCAGGCCTTTTACACAGCACACAAGTTTTAGCTGTTTTATACATAAAGTAAGATCAATTCCTTCACAGGCAGCCCAAAGGGCACAGTAAGAGCTAAACATAAAGTTTATGTAAAGATTCGGTAGAGCGAACAGATTGTGTTCAATAACCATTTAAAATATGACTTTTAAAAGCAAAACTAAAACCCACCACAGAACAGGTCTAATAAGCAACTAATACTTTCTAGCCATCTTTCCTGCTTAGTGTCCAGCTTGAGTTAATGAAGTCACACAGGCAACTAATATGGTACTAAGTGTAATACAATAGTGTACCTTGAATGCATTAAATTCTTCTTTGCAGTTTAAAAAGTTAATTAAGCAAAGACAATTTTCCAGATTTTGAGAATATTAAACTTTTTGGCTGAGGCAATGTCTAGAAAATGATATTCCAGAGCCTCCTTTTCAAAAAACCCCAAACCAACTTGTTACCTTCACTGCAACTTACTTTCAGCACAAGCTAGAACTATAACAAGTTACTTTGAGACCAATGGGTTGTGTTATAAACATTTTCAATACACACAGTGAAGAACTATTTCAGAAATATTTTTCTGAGTTTTAGAAAATTTTATTTATTCTACTCTTTATATCCTTCTACTGCTAAATCCAACCACGGCACCATGAGTTCAATTACACGAGGTATAAAGGGAGAGAAAAATTTTAACTCCTACTTTTTTAACTTCCAAAATTACCTGACATCAGTTTTCTATCATAACGATGTTACTATTTTGAAGTAAAATAAAACAGGTTTTTTGGAGGTAGGAGCAAATTCTGTGCTCTCATCTGAAAAGCTAAGGAAATTTTTGATTCCACTCCTGATATGCGAGATTCCAGATCAGTCATTACAAACCATTAACAAGCCAAGCCTTGATCAACTACTTAAGCATAATTCAACTATATCTAATATTGTCATGCTTCAAAATTCTGGAGGATTTGCAGAAATGTGGAACATACATTTTCTTCCTTAAATGCAAAATAGCCTAAACAAATTAATTTGTCTGAATGGAGAGGAGAGGAAGGGATTAAAGCAGAAACCATGACATAACCAATTTTCTTGGCTCTAACTGAAGCTCCTGTGGAAAAAGCAGGCTCATACAATTTCTGCTACTACCCTACTTAACTTTCTTGTATATCAACTATTTTTTTTTTTTTTTTGCAAGAATCCATGAGAAAAGATCAAAATCAGACCACATTCTAAGTAACCAAACGCTGCCAACGTCTCCACTTCTGTTATTACACAGTTCCAGGGCATAACACAGAACAATGGCAACTCCTTCACAGCGTACTTCCCTGGGCATGGTGCAGACACAGATTAGAGGATGACATAATGGATAAAGCACTGGCCTTTCACCCCTGGGATTTTGTCCAGCCTGCAGTCCTATCAGATAATGGGTTTGGCAATCTCCACTAGTCTCTTTTGGACACTAATCCCCACTACAGAATCTCTATAATTCATCATATAATTTAATACACCTGGCAACCTTACCACCAGTTCATTCTTTTGTTACATAATGGCCCAAAGTGAAGTCAAGGGTGGTAAATGCTCTGACAACCAGCTATTATCTCCCATAACAGCTGATTTTGAGGGGATTATTGCAGTCATAAACCATTTTATAAAAATTGGCAACTGGGAAAGCAGTGTAACAAAATAAGGTGATATTTAGAAGTTTTATCACTGATTTTCTACCAATCTGTACTGGAGTTTCTAGCATCCAAAAAATGCTGGAGAGGAAACTTGAGATTAAAGCTACAAATCATGAGCCAAGAATCTGAGGCCTGAGTGATCTTAGAGTCAGAAAAGTTTGACTGTTTTGAGGTTACAGATGCTTTTTTGTTTTGTTTTGGTTTTCTTCTGTCAAATAGCATATTTCTTCTTTATTTTGTCTCAATTATTTGTTCATGTCTTCCCTTCAGTAGCATTCTTCCCTTTTCCCTTTGTAGTACTGCACCACTTTTGCTACTCCGGTTTTAGATCCACAGCCTTGTTCACAAATGAACAAGGGACTCCATTTCTATCTGGACTAATTGCTGGGGATATAATTGAACCTTCAGGCAAGACAAAGGGGAGCTGTGCTCAGTTTATGGGATAAGAAATTAGCTCACTGAAACTGTTGGACTGGTTAGGAAGATGAGCAGTTTTGATTCCAGTCTAAACCTAAATGGCGTTAACACAGAAACAAATAGACAATAATACCAAGGTACCCACACACAGTTTTCTCACTGGAAATAAGTATCAGTCCTACAAAATTGTAAGAAGGCATCAAAACTTTCACCAGCTAAAGTTTAATAGAATGTGATTGTTGTCTGAGCACTAAAGACAAAATTATTTGGTAGACATCAAACTACAGAAGGATAATTAAAAAACATGCGAGGTCCTGGGCTCTCTGGTGCATCACAGCTACGTCTGTGCAATGTCATTTCATACCATGCAGGACAGTGGCATGAACTGGATGCCATGTATTTAATCAGTAAAATTGCTTCATCGAATAAATTTCACACAATGAAAAAAAAATCATTAAAATAAATCCAGAAAAATTGAAACCATAGTCACTCCTGCTCTTAACTGAGAGGCATTACTAAAAGTGTCCAGTTGAATAAAATATGATCTGTTTCATGAAAGCTTTACAGAATTGTGTTGGAGTGAGCTTCTGTATTTCATGACTCAGGATATCTGTCTTTTTTCTTGCAGACTTGAAGAGAGAAAATTGTCCTTCACTACAAGGAGATGTAAATCCTCCTGGCCTGTGCTTCAAACCAACCATTTTAGGTAAAAGCCAATGTGGTGCCGAGCTCAACTTGGTGAGCTTATGTTTGATTCTGCAGAACTGAATTTTATGATAGTTTTTATAAAAAGTTCAGTGGAACAAAGTTCAAGTTCTAGAAATCCAACCAGCAACAGGAAGAATTTCACAATGTAGCACAGAAATGTGAGATGTACTCTCAGAGGTTGCAAAGAATTTTGCAAATTGCAGATATAATAGAATCAGAGACTTATAGAACAGGAGTTGGAAGGGATCCTCAGGGATTATCAAAGTTCTACTCCTGGCCCTGCACAGGACAGCCCCAAGAACCACACCATGTGCCTGAGAATAAAACTGAAGACTTGACTTACACGAGCAGGAAAAAAACTTTGCTCGTGGAATTTTAAAATTACTTTACTAGTTCAGAGAAATGCAAAATCAGCCAAAACAAAAGCTGCAAATGCAGATACCGCTCTGGTGGAACAGCAGATCCACTGTTTGGCAAACTCTGGTAGGAATGTGTGTTTATTGTCAGACTTCCTGTGTGTAGAAACACTACAACTTCTCTAAGAAAATCTTTCTGAAAATGCTGAGTTAGTGGATAGTAAAATAAATGAGATTTTACATAAAAACTCTCTGCCATGCTGAAAACCATTTAACCCTTCAGACACTGTGTATATTCACCAGGAATTGTTTGCACCACCAAAGTGCTCCCACAAAAACATGGAATAGACATCAAATTCCTTTACCTTTGACATTTCAACCAACTGAAGGCAATTATCGCTCAGACTGTCAGAGTACACCACTCAGTGTTAAAATTACTATGCCTTTAAGTTTATCTTTGATTAAACGTTAAATTTACCTCTACTTTATAATTTTAGTAGCCCTACAGCCTCCATGTGTTCTCACAGTTAAGTCAAACTAAATATTTAATACACCATTCTAATTAGCTACAAACTATTACCTGATTTAAGTCTGTAAATGAATGTGAAAAGACTCTGGAGGCCTAATGTTAACCTTCATCCACTCCAGTTGTACGAGAGAAATTACAGGCTCTAATTAGACTCTTTAAACTGCAAAGAAATAGAATTTTCATAACCAGCTTATTAAAAAACGAAGACCCCCTTGAGACAGGGCAAATTGCTTCTACCCTGATCCACTTATCCTTGTGCAACACCATTCAGAAGACTCAAGTTGTCTGACTTGCAGCTCATATTTCTCCCAAATTAATGAGCACTCAAATTATTCCAGCTGCCCCCTTGGCACGGGGAAAAATTGAAAATCCATGGCTGCCAAGTGACGTGTATAACCCAGCTGCTAAATAAAATATGCTTAAGGGGACACAGCTGTTGAGGTGACTATTTACATTAAAAAAAGTCCATGGATACAGAACAAATGCCTAAAGACAGCAAACAGTGTGTAACACTTTGTTTAACCATTGCATTAAACCAGGTCACAAAAATTTGCAATATGACTTGTAGGCTAGAGGTAAATGCATGGCCTCTTCACCTTATGATTTATTTCTTCCAATTTGTCTAATCTTGGAAAACTTCTGATTTTCTTTTGCAGAACTGGTAGATTCAGAGGAATCATATCAAATAGTAGAGTTTACATGTCAGAAAGGGCATGGGATTAGGAACCGAGGTCACGTTTAGAAAGGAATAGTAGATAAACATGTTTAAATCAATGAAGCTTGAAAAAATTTCCCATGAGGTGTTCAAGAATCAAATTAGTCTTTAAAGCATTAGTGAATATTTTTTAAGATCTGTGGGTAGCAAAGGAAATGCCAAGGACAAGAAAAGGGAAACATATTTTTAAATATTGTCAAACCCAAGAAAAAGTAAAAAAATCTGTAGAATTACTCACTAGATTTCACTACCCAAAAAGACACAAGCAAACATGATTAAACAATTAATTCACAACCATATGCAACATAATAGCACACAAAGAAACGACCGACATCAGTCTAAGAGTGATTCTGTCAAACCTATCTGATTTCCTTTAATAACAAGTATCTTCTGTACTACACTGGAGAAGAGAAGAGGAAAAAATATCTTGCTTAAATTCTGGAAGTATTTTTAGGAGAAGTATGGGGGCTACACCATCCATGAGAGCTTCCAGTTGGGACTGACATTAAAATAAGCCACAGCAGTTGTCTGCTCGGTGATGTTGTCTTACCTCTAAGGACCACAGGCCTAATGAAACGAACATAAGGTGAATGCACTTCTCAGACAGCTGTGCTCTCAAAGCCTATTTATTATTGTCATATTAGGAAGAGAATTTGGTAGAAGGGGGGAATGATCTGGCCTGTATCGAGTGCAATTTAATAATTTGATTCAGGATTTAGTTGACTGACTAGAGAGGACGCTTAAAAATTTGTCAAATAACATGAAGCTGGAAGTCCTTCCAAGCACTTTGAAATTTAGAATTAGAGTTCAAAACAGCATTCTGGAGCAAGAGAAACAGTCTGAAGTGAACAGGATTAAACTCAGTTCAAATAAGTACATCATTAGGAGGGAAATTTCCAATGCATTGACAAAAGACGAGGATAAAGTTAGAAGGGAAACAGAAAAAGATCTAGATTTCAGAAAGAATCACAAATTCATTGTGGGTCAACAGTGGGAAACTACTGAAATAAAAGCAAATATCAAACACTTGCTCCATGTCGCTGAGAGAAATGGCAATACATACTTGACATGAATGCAAGAAAAAGGAGGTGGTTATTCATCTCTACCTGTGAAAAAGAAAAATGGAAAAAAGCTTTAGCTAGACTTTGTGTGCACTGCAGGACCTGAGACTCTTAGAAAGGTCTGTAACAGAGTAGGAACCCTGCACTTCCAGATGAATTTTTTTTTTCATTATTTACCATTAGCTATCCTAGCTAATTTTAAAAGCTCTGTAACTGAGATTATCATCCAACAGTAAAACACATTTCACATAACCCTGCATACATGGTAACATAATGGTCATCCTAATTAAATACTAAAACCAGGTTTCCTTCATAATAACTTAATTCTTCTCTGACTGCATCCTGAAAAAGTCATTCAAGGATTTTACCCGTGGGTGACTCCAGGTACTGTGGTGAACCTTTTCATAATGTTGGCAAAACACTGAGGGGTTTTACCCATTCAATTTAAATTCAGTCATGTTCTAATATTTCTTAAATATCATCAACAGCAGTTGAGGTGTTTGGAAAGAAATATTTTTACTATTTTAAACCTGGTAGTAGATAGAACAAAGAATGAGGAGAACTTCTTTGGATGCTATGAAACATGAAAAAACAGCTAAGGGAGGTCCACCCTTTGAGTTCAGAAGTATAGTAAGCTTTTTTCTTCAACATGACTCACTAGCTATGCTCTAAGTTTTGTGGTTAATTATAAAAACATGTTCTGTTTGCTCTCTCCATTTTCACTGCTGGTTTTG
Organism: Oxyruncus cristatus; assembly: GCA_013399855.1. NCBI lineage: Eukaryota > Metazoa > Chordata > Aves > Passeriformes > Cotingidae > Oxyruncus > Oxyruncus cristatus. Next base: position 1,681,289 of record VXAY01000232.1, read on the forward strand.
CATTGTCCAAACCATACAAAAATATGCAGTGATGTCACCATATCTATCATGAACAAGAAAAACAGATGAATACTCTATAAACACTCTTTGCTCTTAGAACATGTAGCCTAAACAAAGGGTTTCTTCCTCCTTGTTTCAGAGAAACATGGGAAGAATGAGAACTAAGAAACAAAATGAGGACATTGAACATCAGGACACTCACATTTAACTTGCATTTGACATCAGGAAACACAGGAAAGTTAAGTTAGTGGTGAAAAATGGGCAACTCTAAAGTTAAGGAATAAACCCAATTTATTTTGATGAAGGATTTTTGACACCGAGCAACTGATTTCTTAAAAAAAATTCCTGGCATGCTACATCACTGCATTCATTTTTCCTGATGGCAATCTTTTTCAGAATCTATTCAAAAAGCCCCTTTTCTGCCTCCATTACTACACCCACTACAAGATCTCTAATCAGATAAGCAATTCCAAACTCTAGGACATTTTTAACACGTGGACTCATTTTAAATATCTAAAAACCCTCCTAAGCATTCTGTACCTTTTTAATACAGTGGCTTGATGCTGCATTTCTTGCCCAAATACAAATAGAAAACATTTTACTCACAAGTAGAATGATAATGGCCTGTACAGAGAAAATATTCTCAGGAAATGACTGTCCCTTCAGCACATAATACCCACCACACATGAATAACAACAGATCTGTCAGTGAGGGGTGATTTGATAATCCACGTGGACCAAAAGACAGCCTGAATTCAGGACTGTGTTTCAAAGAGAGACCAGATGCAGAGGAGCCATGGTACTCTCTGGCTGTAGCTTCCCTACATAGCAACACAGAGGAAATGGATCCCCTTCACCAGAGGGCAGAAAGGAAGTGAAATATTACAATTCTCAGCAAACAGCAAATTGTCACGTATGTTGATATAAGTTCTACGTTACAGGATAGCATCAGTTAATGATGGAGGAAATACTACTGAAATTCAAAAAAGCTTTCAGTATGTGAGATGAGAACCCAACCACGTCACATCTTGCATGATTTCCTAAATTAAGTAAATTTCAGCTGATCATTAGAGATGAGCCCAAGCAAACCACTCACAACTCTGTTGTCTCCAGTGAAATCCATGAGTGCCTTTTTGGAGAGACAGCTCCAAAATGACAGTTATGATCAAAAGGACAGTTATGATCTGTAGATCATAACTTTGTCCCTAGGATCAATTATCTTGAATTAAGGATAAAATATGTGCTTCACCTTTACTATCACTGCAATCATGTAAAAAGCACCCTTCCAAAATAAAAATTAGATTAAATAAATATGAAATTAAACCGAAAAAAGAAGAAAATATTGGAGTAAGTAAGTAAAGACAAAAGAACAAAGTAAATGCCCACAAAGTCAAGAGAAGAGAAGCACGACAAAGTTGGGAGACAAGACAAAGACAGGATTAAAGAAGAAAATAGCCTTCAGCAGAAGAAAGATAGTTCTTTGGAGAACTGTAAAGGGCAGAGTTACAAAATCTGCAAAATGCACTGAAAACTAGACATTGAGAGCTGTTAGTGTCATGCAATAGAATAAACATCCTAAATGCAATGTCAAGCAACACAGTGAGAAAGGGCCCAACTGAGACACAAAGGAAATGCAATAATAATAAAGATTAGGGAGTCAAGATATGAGCCTAGCATGATAACTTATGATCTATTTCATATATACATATCTAGGAGAGCATATAAGATATGCATATATGTTATATCATGAATATATAAACATGATTGCATACAAAATGAGAGCAACAGGCAAACACAAAAACACAGAAAAGAGGAGAAAACCTGTGGGCATACAAGCTCTCTCTGTACAAAGCATGCCTCAGGAAAGGGAAAACTAATGTGTAACAAATTAACACAGAGATTTTATTCAATCTTTTAATGAGACAGCCAAAAGAGAAAAGGGGATTATTCAATACAAGGTGGAAGTAGGTTAATTAAGCCAGACAACACTGGACTTAAGGAATTAAATTCCTGCCCAGCTGAACCTGAGGGTCAAACAGTCCCAGGGGCCCTTCAGCAGGGACAGCTGTCACAAAGGGAGGGATATGCCGAGGATGGATCCCTCCCCCAGGGAGACAAGAATTGCAGGTGGGTACCAGAGGAAAAGCAATGGCCAGCTGGGGGCAATGAAACTCCAGGAATCCTGGCTGATGCCAGAGCAACAAAAGAATGTAGCTCCACTGAATTGCCTGCCTATTTGTCCATCATCCCGTTCCTATTCTTGCGTCCAACGCCACAATTCCTTTGGGTTTGCCCCTGCCTTCCCCTCCACAGGAAAAACATTTGGTGTCTGTACTGTTTCCTCTCCCCATCACGCAAAGCATTTAAGGGCTGCTATATTTAAAGACTGGTCTGAAATAAAGATATCTGAACTGAAACACAACAGCTATCCTTGAATACATCCATACGTGGAAACTTAATTCACAGTAAGAACGCTCATGTTCTTATCGGTTTAATCTGTTTGGAAGATATTAAAATAAGGATACCTGCACGAGGAATTTGGAAACACTAATTCCAGTTCTTATTAATAGACACTTCTTAATATTGCCACACAGGCTTTGATGCTCTCTGCGCTACAAACATACGAGATATACTTGTACAATCCCCCATATGATCACTGGAAGGAAGCAGAAGGAAGATGAGGCCCAGAATAGATAAGGACCTTCATTATTTAATAAAAAAGACCTTTATTACTTAGTCTTTCCCTTTGTAGCATTTACTCTTACTTCAGCCATATTGTTGAAGTGAAGCATGCAATTATGTTACCATTACAGTCTCGGAAATTAGAATTTATTTTCCCAGATTTTTCCAGAAAATTACTTTTTATTTACTCAAAAAAAAAAGTTTACCTGAAGATTACCCACTTAAACCAAACTTTATATTTCTATATTTCTTTAAACTGCATTGAAGAGCTCCACCATGCTGAAATTTAAAAAATGAGATACAGACACGGTGTTTTTCTCAACCAGAAAACGTATACAGATAGCCACAAACAAAAAACACCACAGAAGAATAAATACAACTTTCAAATAACAATGCATTCATCTGAAACAAATAGCACACAGACACTATCATCTCTCAGTTTATAGCTGCCAAATTTGACACTTCAGATTTCATTCTCAGATCAACCCAATGGCCCTACAGATGCAGTTTAGCACCCGCCATATTCAGGTAACACCTACTGCAAATATAACTTGCACATCAACCTGCAAGCCCATTCCAAAACCTTTCTTTTTTTTCCCTGGAAAACTATTTGTGAGGTTTTAGTCCCAAACACCTTCTTCTACAGTGTTCCTGTTCCTAATTCTTAACTTCATCTTCCAACGGTATGTGGTGCGTCTTTCATTCACCGTCAGAAATTTTCTTGCTTAAGCTGAATTATGCTCTTAGAATTCTGTGATTTCCCTTAATAACATACTTCCTCAAGTAACCCTTTTCTGAAAACATGGCTACAGGTAGGTAATACATATAAGTGTAAAACACAATTCAATGCATTCCTTAGAAAAGACAGGTCTCTTCCTTAGACAGGAGGTCTCCGGACATCCAGAAAATGTTAGTACTGCAGGGGAGCTGCACATGGGCTTCTAAGGTACTCTTCCTTTTATTTGTTCTCACTGTGCGTATGGAGCCATTAATCTCAGTCAGTTGTCCCACTCTGTCCTCATCCAGCCAGTGCTATGGATTATCTGGGCCACTGTCAGAGGGAGCTCAGGGCAAGGTGGACAGTTCTCTGGCTGATATTGAACCAGGACAAGACCCAAGCAGTGCCAGCGTACTTGAAGGAAGAAATCAGCTCGTATACTGAAAAGGATCCCCTCCCTATTCTCGCAGCACGTATTCCTACCGTTTGTTATGCACATTACTGACACGGGAGCTGCACCACATCCCCCAGATGTCCTGGAACCAGCAGCTGAGCCCAGGAAAGCTTTCGACATGGGCGACTAGCCAGGGAATTGCAATCGTTTATTTCACTCTTTCTACCATCACCCGTTTTCTCAAAACCAGGTTATGGCAACATTTTCCACGCGGAAAAGTACCTGAACTCAGTTCAAAAATACAAGACAATATATAATACAATTTCTACGTTAACTTAAAAATGAAGGTTGAATCTTTCAATCCCAAATAATTTGAACAATGTCTATTTGATAGTCTCATCTGGATTACTCCACTTGTAAAAGTGTTGAAGCTACCTTGACCTTAATTTAAAAGAACATTGAAACAGAGCATTTTCCATTAGAAACTTTTGTTCTACCATCTGCCCAAAATTGTACAGAATCAATGACACCCATAAAAACATAACAGAAGAGCCATCGTATTCTGGAGACTGAGCAAAGTGAGTCCCTCAAACACACACAGACAGGAAAAGAGTTTGCTGTTCTGCTGGAAACTTAATATTAGTTTAGCTATTTTATGCAAGGATGCCCAAGGCATTTTACTATTATCTTTATAATAAAAATATAATAACAAATTTATAGGAGCCCCAATAATTGGATAGGTGAATTCATTGACATTTTGCCTCAGGAGATACTGGTTGAATTTTACATCACTCAGAAAACTGACACCCAGACAATAAAGAATAATGCAGGGATCTGGGACTCAAAGACCTGAAATCTATTCCTTTCTCTGCCAGTAATGTACAGAAAGTGTCTGCACATGCCTGACTAATATTCTATTTACAGTGTGACTGCAGAAAATGAAGAACAAATTTTCCCACTCAGGAATGGCTTTTCATATGCGTACACTTCATCAGTAGACACCAGAGAAAAAAGAATAATATGAAAAAACAGAATTTGTGTCTACCAGGAATGTTTGTGACCATCAGAGCAGCATGTTAGTATGAGCATATACCAGTTTGACACTGCAAAAGAGAGATGTAGGACAAAAAGTAGTTGGTGTTATTTCTGGCTTACTCAATGATACCATTGTGTCCACCTTCATGCATGCTAAGTAAAACCAAAATAATAACTTATGAGTTTTTAAAATTATTCTTTTAAAACAATTATTCTAAAATTAAGATGCTAACATTCTTCACAGCGCAATTAAAGAACACAGTTTCACTGGAAAGGATTTAAGAAAATGAAAACAGCCAAGGAGAAAAGCACTTCAGAATTTGCATTTTAGTTTGACAACAGAACTCAGTACTGACCAGTAAACTTATATGTGAATTTGTTATACAAAAATTCAAATTAATCTCTGTTCTACTGTTTTACCAGAGATTTTAAACAAACAGTCATGGCTTCATGCTACTTTCTTACTGAAATTTGTTTTAGCACCAGTAATTTATCTCATAAATTTTATTTCCATCTTGTTAGCTCTAATCTTAATTTTCTTCATCTTTGTTTTTGCATGAGCTCTATTGTTTCATCTTGCTAAAGTTGTTTTTTTTTTCCACTGAGGTAATTCTTCTCTGTTGGCATTTATGAAATGCATACCAATGAGCCCTCACTAGAACTACTTATCTTTTTAAGTGCTTGCTGTGTTGACCTGGATGGCACAACACAACACTTCACAAAAAACCCCAAAGTTCTAAATAGGAAAATCACAACAGTACAATATGTCTCCCACTAGAAAACTGGTCAAATGCCTTAAGGTCTTCTAGGAATAAAATTCAAAGTCAAAATTACAATTCTCAAAAAAAAAAAAACCCACAAACAAAAAACACCACCAGAATTTCCAAAAGATAACACAAAGTAAGATAGTCAAAATTCAAATTATGTTGATGGCATAAAGCAAAACAAGCAATAATTTCAAGTGCACGTCATGTCAAATTTTACTTTATTTCTTCAGGATTAAAACCATTACTACTATTCCAGACAGCCAATTTCTTCCATCTAGAAAACCATGCACTATTTACAGACTAAAAATATCCATTGGTCAAATCTTTAACTTACTAAGGTGCCACTAAATCCAGAGCCACTTTACAAGCAAAATTTGTAATAGCTAATTTTTATTCCAGATTTACTGTTTGATAAAACTACTGAAACACGGGAATTGTTTATCTGCAAAGGACTGAGAAAATAATGTATCTATTCTTTGTTTTCCTTTGTCAGTGTCTGTTTCTTTCTTCAAATAATAAGCCCTTTTTAAACTTGAATTTTTTTTAGGAGTTTGGGAATCTGAACGGCAAAATAGTATTTTCTAGTAAGGATTACAGTCCAACCATGACATTTTGTAAAGGTTTATTTATTATATTAAAAGGATTCAAAATGTGTTTGAATAAATTAAACAAACTGTGTCTGATCTGAAACTGAAAGAAAAGCTACATCACCACATCTCCTCACAGTCTCTAATTAGCAGGGGAGAAGAACGAATTTTAAATGCTCAACCGATTCAAAAGCTGCGTGGTTGAAAAGAAATGAACTGCTGAAGACCTAGGAGAGTCTGCTTTAATGTTGATTCCCCAAGAACTCACCGAGTGGATAAAACTTCAGAATCTCTTGTGATTAAAATGTTTAGGTTATGTCTTAACTTACAAACATGCATTTTAAAGCATCCTGTCCTAAAAGATTTAATTGATCTGCCCCCTGTCCAAACAGCAGGACCCACTTTCTTGCGTACTTTGGCACAGGTTGGGGGTGCTAAAACTGCACCTTTTCATGCTCCTCTCCTCAATCAACACATAACCCATTATAAACATCTCAAAGTCCAGCCTGGCAGTTATCCCAAATGCTCCAATCAAAGAGATTTTGTTCAGGTTTATCCATTCAGTGTCAGGTTTATTTTTATTATTTTTAATGGTGATTTTTGTCTCTAGTAGCTGTAGAGACCTCAGAATCAAGAGGGCCACTAATCTAAACTTCACAGCCAACTATTTACGAATTTCCATACTATACTAAAACTTGTATGCAAAATTTTGGCTTCACTGACATAACCTGCACGTACCATTTCATTTACAACAGGACAGGCACTCTACGTATCACCCATTCAAGTGGGGTACAGAGCAGTCAAATAAAATTAATTTATGCAGACAGAATTGCAAAAAAAAAAAAATGTGCAAATTCGGTGGGTTTATTCATCCCTCCACTTAAAAAAGCCAAGATATGCAAAAACTGTAAGGTTCTTGGCTGTGGCTGCTGGCCTCTCAAAAAAGCAGGAATAGAATCCAGAAGATCTCATTTCTAAGCCATGATCATCAATGCCTTTTATTTGTTCAAATACACTGTGTTTTAAGCATAGAACAGATTTCACGTGTACAGCGTTTGCAAACAGTGATCCTCATGAAAAAATTTACTAAAGACAACACCTGGGTCAAGCCAGAGAGTAGAAAACACAGAAGTAAATCGTGTGAATTTTTCAGGAACAAAATTCCTCAAACAAACTCCCCTGACAACTTTTACCGGACTTTACAAGGCAGATCACAGTCACAATGTATCGCTGTGGAACCTGAACGAGAATTCTCTCTAAATATCTACAGACTGTGATTCCAGGCTCCTGAATAAGGCTTAGGAAAATATGTGGATGAATCTCCACAGAATCTTTTGCAGGAAACGAATCATTAGAATGAAAAGGAAGCTGGAAAAGTTTCTGCAAGGTAGAAACTAATTTTCTGGTTGGCAACGACATATATTACATCAAGTTATTATTCCAAATATTAATCAACAGCACTGCTTTTTTTAGAGGCAGCAGGACAAGGTCTTTATACCAGAATTCATAAACTCAGGCCCTGAGGTCTTGCACAGATACAGAAAAGAATTTCATTTTATCTCCTGGAATTTTTTCACCGCCTTCAGATACACTGTACAAACCCAAATTCACCACCCAGTCCTTCCTATATGTTCATCCAGGAAGTTTTTCAGGCACAGTGTAAGGCCATTGAGCTACCACTTTTTTCAACAAAAATTCAGTGTGTCCCATGAACTTTTAATGATAAAAGCATGTTTTCTGTCAGTCACTGCCTGGTTTGACAATTCTCTTCTGTCCTCATGGTCATGTTGTGCAGTTATCACTAGGCAAAGGTATGAGGTGCCTCATGGAGTCTAATAAATAAAATCACAATATCAAATCACATCAGAATTATCAAGTACCACCATTGTCATACTATAAAACTATCAGATTACTGCACTACTATATCTGCCTGCTATGTGCCTGGTTTTTCACAATCTTTCTAAAAGTTAGACAGAAATATTATATGTTCTTTCTGATTTTATGATTTCCAGCAAAGAACAAGCAAAGAAGGGGTTTAAGCTGGCCTCAGATATTCCATATGCTTGGCATCTGGTGAAGCAGAAAAAGATCCCAGATCCTGCATCAACTTCTGATGTAATCCCCATCCTGAGGGGAGACATTTTCCAGTGCCTTCATCCCATCATGAGGCCAAAATGCTAGTGGTACATGGGTTAATGAGAAGTTCACAATCTCCTGACACACAACTTTGCCCAAAAGGTTCATTAATACCACAATATTATTTTTATTTAATTATTTAATGTGGGAGATTGAAATCGTTTCAGCTGTCACTATCCTGCTGTCGTGAGTATGTGATGCCAGATTTGATTCCTAGGGATCTTGAGCTCAAATAAAATTTAGGCAGTTCATGAGGTCAGTGAGGTTAAAAGGTGTCGGGACTTAGGGAAACCTTCTCACAGAAGTAGCAAACTCTAATACAAGTGTCCAGATAAGGTCACAAATTAAAATGCTTTTCACAGAAGACTCTCCGAAAATTCCTAGTGCAGTTAAAGTTAAGCACATACTTAGGCCTTTTCAGGATCACAGCTGCATCTTGACATAAAACAGAAACAATGTCAAAAGATAAATAAAAAGAAAGTTAAAACTGCAGCAATTGTACTTGTGTTTGTATCTAATACATGCTTCATAGTGGTTGTTAACAATCACGAGTAATTAACAAACAGTAATTGCATTTCTCTCCAAATTACTTGCTAATTAATTCAATTTACTGTGGACATCAACACATGAAAGTTGGGTAATCTTCCACTGACTGCAGCAATGTAGTAGCATCATTTAAGATATATTCACCTCATTTTGGATTATTGAGCCATGATTTTTTAATGACATCTACCATAAAGGGTTCTTAATTTCTGAACAATGCCTTTAAAGCAAAACGCATATGTAAATATTTAATAACTACTCAAGTACAACCTATTCATTGACTAATATGAATAAAAGAAATAGAAACCAAATATGTAAAAGTCTCATGAAAGATAAAGAGCCACCAAAAAAAAAAAGAAAACAGAAAGGAAACGATTTGAAGGCTGAGAAAAGGCTTAGTACCTACCAGCATGCATTAAACCCACAAATGTTAAAAATTACCTGCCTTTACAGTCTAGAACTCTTCTCACTACTCTGCAAATCCCCTTCACATCTTCATCCCACATTCTCAATGTCACAAAATACTATTTGCTCCATAGAAAGTATTTACCTGATGACCAATTTACAGATTAAAGAATTAGTTAAAACCACTTTGTATTGAATCACAAGAACATTATTTTGGAAAATCTCCTACTAACTACTTTTTTTATTAACACATAAATCTTCTGTAATAGACTTTTCAAACAGGCTCTTGTTCATGTATTTCAGGGAGCCAATAGAAAAAATTAGGTTCTTCCTCCACCCTTTGTGAACAAAGTTCTTGCAGGATAAAGCTTCCTATCAACAACTGATAAATACTAAACCAGGCACTTCCTTCTGCCTCCTTACTGCTTCAAAATGTTAAACATGAATGTAAAGCTTGAGCTCTATATTAGTAAACCAGGGAAAAAATCCGACCTTTTATATGCAGTTTGCGCTATTTGCTTATTCTCTGCCCTATGCAAGTTTGCATTATTTTCATTTATTATCAAGGGAGCAATGACCCCTATGAATTTTTGACTTACTGAGATAGCGTCATTGCCGTGCACCATATATATACACTTCGTAGATTACAGACATTTTGAAAGGTTTTCTCCACCAAAATAGAAATAAACTGTCCAATGGGGCAGCAGACCATAAAATCCCAATCTGGAGTATGTGCAGTTTTCTAAATGATGACAGAAAAACAGAAGCTGGCAATTATATAGTGCAATATCATAGCACTTACAGTAGCTAGTGGAAACTATCCAATCAATATCCTGACACTTGGCATACTCGAGGCTGCTGGGGGAACACAATGTGCTGACTAGAGAGCATTGAAAGGTATTCCTTCATTGATCATCAAATGTGTGACAGTCTCCTCTCAAGTCTTGCTTGTTAGAGTTCACACTGTTCACTGACATCAGCTCAGGTTAGACCAAGGCAACACAAAGGAACAGACAGCAAAGTAGTTGGAGAGAGCAGTAGTGTGCGGCTCCAGCAGGGAACACTCCAGTGCCACAGCGCGTGAAAAAGGAGTGAGACATTTGCCCGTCCTGGGATCCTCTGTGACTGGTATAGATAAATACATAAACCCTAAAAATCTAAAAAAACTAGGTAAAAATAAATCAAGAAATTTTAAAATACTGAAAACTGAAGGAATACACTCCTAAAGCCTTTGGAGCCCATCAGGATTACAGCTATCGCTACCCTGCATGTTTTTAACAGAAGTAAACAGAAAGTCACTTGCCCCTCTGTCATCCACCTACTACAATTACCTTCTCCTAAAGCCAAAAGTCAGCCTAACAGGCAAGAAAGGGCCAGAGCATATTTATGCCTCAGGCAGAGTAAAGGGAGTTGCACACTAGCAGAAATACCCAAGTACTTTTTAATTGAGCAAGGTCAAAGCACAGCATAATAGCAAAGGCACTGGTAGAAGCTTCAATGCTGAGCAGCTGTGTGAGTCAGAGTCCCCATGGGGATTGTACCAACTCTTCAATGCCTGATGCAGCACAAGCAGCTCTGCCAGGGAAGAAGGCTTTTAACCTGCCCTGCCTGGCTGCATTGTTGTCGTTGCTTGTACCCTCACAGATCACCACAACTTCTCTCCTAAACATCAAAAATGTCATGGTATGCCATAAGGATTCTGGCCTGTATCAGGAACAGTGTGGCCAGCAGGAACAGGGAAGTGATTCTGCCCCTGTATTCAGCGCTTGTGAGGCCACACCTGGAGTGCTGTGCCCAGTTCTGGCCCCTCAGTTCAGGAAGGATATTGAGGTGCTGGAGCAGGTCCAGAGAAGAGTAACCAGGCTGGTGAAGGGACTTGAGCACAAGTTCTACGAGGAGAGGCTGAGGGAGCTGGGGTTGTTTAGCCTGGAGAAGAGAAGGTTCAGGGGAGACCTCATCGCTCTCTACAACTACCTGAGAGGAGGTTGTGGCCAGGTGGGGGTTGGTCTCTTCTCCCAGGCAACCAGCAGGAAGACAAGAGGGCATGGCCTTAAGCTGTGCCAGGGAAGGTTTAGGTTGGATATTAGAAAGAAATTCTTTACAGAGAGAGTAATCAGCCATTGGAATGGGCTGCCCAGGGAAGCGGTGGTTTCACTGTCCCTGGAGGTTTTCAAGATGAGGCTGGACGTGGCACTCAGTGCCATAGTCTGGTAACCGTGGTGGTGTTGGATCAAGAGTTGGACTTGATGATCTCGGAGGTCCTTTCCAACCCGTCTGATTCTATGACTCTATGATTTTAAGTAGCATTGTTACCACAACAGGGAAGCCAATAATAAAGTTAAATCTGTGCCTTTTGCCTGCAACCGTTCTCTCGGGGGGTTAGACGAGCGCTCGGCTTGCTCAGGTAGGACAGCTGCTAAGCAGGATTCCTCCAAAACCACATCTCTCCCAAGGGAATGACATATCTCATGAGCATTCTCTCTGCTCTCTACTTTTGTAATAGCCATCACAGAGACATCTCTGAGCATGAGCCGAATCATTTCGTACTGAACAGACATCACTGGTGTTAAAGGGCTTCCATTGGGCTCCAGGGTTCAGACAACTTTAAGGCCAAATCCACGTAAGTACAAATAGTTACAAGAAGTTACTCATGAGTAATGCACTTACTTAATCAGCCATGCTGTCTTCTGGAGAGTTTTCTTTGCTCTATAACCAAAATTGTGGTCATGTTGTATATTTACCTGTATTATTGTGTAGTCATTACAAACAGAACATGATCCCGGCTATAATACAAGTTCATGAATTTTAAACAAATTATTCCCACCTCTCTGCAATGTATTTTTCTCTATCCATAAATGAAAAATCAACAAAAATTATTTTGAGGACTTGAGATACAAACATTCCATAAAAGTGAACGGTCATTCATTATTATCACTGTGAAATTATCAACTGTGAAAATTATTATCACCGTGAAATTATCAACTGTGAAAATTTCAAAAGCAATCAGAACATTTAGAAGATATTTTAGAGCATTTACAAGATGTATTTTATCAATTTTATCATAAGAACCTAGAGAGAAAAATGTTTCTAATAAAAAATGCACAAACCTTCAGTTGTACTGGGAGTGCAATTTTTAATTGATCTATTACAGTGCTCTTGTAAAAACAGACAATTTTCTATGGGACACTGAGAACCAGAGCATTTCATTTTAGCTGCAATTTTGACAGGCCTATTAAAATTTGAAGCATTTGACTTTCACCATAGATATGCCTTTAAAATATGTTTCTCTTTTAATGACTGCATATATATAAAAGAGACAAAAATCAGAAACATGACAAAGAATGATGGTAAGCCAAATAAAACATGTGTTGGTCCTGAATATAATTGTAACATTATAAACTAATGAAGAACACATACAAATTCTTTGACAGTGAGGAGTGTTCCAACTATTGTACAGTGGGATTCTGCATCCAGAGGCAACGAGGACCTTGTCCTTTCAATTTTGAGCAGCTCCCTCACAAAGCTAAATAAATTTAGGCTAATACAGAAACAGGTCCAATGTGACACTTCAAACCAGGCTACTGACCAGAATATGCTGCTTTTTGACTAATTGTAAACCTTGTATCCTCTTACTGTATGTGACAATAAAACAAAATCTACTACAGGAATTAAAAGAGTCATTTTAATTTAGGAACAACACAAAGGTATTAGAAAAACAAATCAATTGTTTCAGCCACTGTGGAGAACTAGAACTTTTTTTAATGTGTTTAAAATCTAAAAGGAAGATGGATTATATTATCTCACTAAACATCAGCTTCTTCTATACAGAATCCTCAAAGTATTACTGGAAGGACCGGAGATTCTTAACAAACTTTTTATCAGAAATACAGCAGCAGAGTCAAAAGATTATGAAAACTGATAAATTCTGCTGCACTCTATTCCTTCTGTAAGATAGCCATCCCCCCTCAAGATCTTCACAGGCAAGCTGGGTTGTGACTCATCCTTAAGTCTAGCAGAACTTCTGCGTGTCAAAATTTAACTCGTCCCTTTCTTGAACTTGTAATATAAGACACTATTGAAAATAATTTAGATATTCCCTCTGGTACTCCATTTGTTGAGTTTCTGCTACCTTATTTTTTATTTCACTTATATCTACCTCAGTCTTCAGTGAGACTGGAATGAATAGATTGATAAATCCTCATTTTCAGTAGATGGCAGATCAAAGTTACAGTAATACATTATGGATGTACATTTCTATAGAAATTATGCAATGAAACATGACAATGTTAAAATAAATGTAATACTATAGGTTACCAAATTCTGATTCTTTGCCTCAGTACAGTATTGCATGGAAAATGATGTTATTAAATCTACAGCATTACACAAAGGCTTGTTTACTTTATCAATGAAGAAATGTGATTTGCCAACATAGGAAAATGTTTTTGCCCTATTCACTTCAGCTCAATTTTGTTCCTACTTAAGAAAAATTGCAGGTAAGAATATGAAAATACAAGCATCTACAAATACAAACTATGTGAATCTAGCCTCCTCTATTGCCAAAAGGAGGAAGAGAGCAGTAAAAAAAAATCTCTTTCAATTCTATGACAAACACTCCAGCTAACTCTTGAGACAAAGGTAAATATTCAAGTAGGTTTTCCTTAACAAACTACAAATTTGTGCTACTCTGGAATAAGTGGAATAAATCCTTTACACATTATCAATCCTTTACTTACGCTAAGTTCTTTAAAAAATAAGAGCTAATCAGTAAAAAATACTAGTTAGCAGTTTCTAACTAATTACTACAAACAGTAGCTTAGCAATGGTCAGCCAATGTCATTTTCTTCAAATAAGTCTCTAGTTTAGAGATGAGAAAACCAGACACTGATGACTTGCTTTCCACCAGGATGATATGAAGTCTGGCCATAGTAAAATGGAGAATAGACAGAAGGGAGCTATTTTAAGCTGTTGGCACTGATAACATTATTGTTGCAAACCTCTTGCTTATTAAGAAACATACCAAAAGGAGCTGTACTCTCTCACATCTTTCTCACTAAACTGTCAAAACTTTACATACTCTCCCAGGTTTTTTTTCCTCATACTTTGTTTCACATGGAAAGTGACAAAGACATTGTTTTCAAGCACCACTTTTGCTCTCCTGGACTCAGTGCAAGGGCAGCACACAGAGGGCATACAGTACCCTGATTTTCCAAGAATCACCCACGTCCAAGTAAAAATAAAAGTCCCTTTTTAAAATGCATCTTCCTCTATGTTTCTTGCCTTTTCTCTTGTTAATACTGCACAGATGTGGCAGCTTGAGTGGAATTCCTTCCTGGATCTCTCATCAGTCAACAAAGTGATGACTATGTGTTCAATCCTTCTGTTATAGTCATGATGACTCTCTTATTCCCTTTTTTGGATTCTGCTCTCTTCTTTTCACATTTCAACACTTCTCTTTCAACTTTTATTGCACTCAGTTGATTTCTATATATCTAATGGCATGCATATATTTACTATTAATTTTAATACCCAGCTTCCTACACAGTAGATTGAGATAAGCCCCAAACCAGACCAGAGGTCAAAGAAACTTTGAATATTCAAACACATATATATTATTAAAACAGCATGTGATGAGGTATGGGATTTTTCTCTATAGTTTGATGCTTTTGCAAAAGGAATGGAAATACACTGCTGTCAATTAATACATTATGTTCTAAAAAATTCTAAAGTATGCAGAAATTCTAAAGTTGTAGCAACTCAAAACATTTACGGTTAAAAATATATCAGTATCATAATTCTATGCTATGAAAAGAAACATTGTTTTTCATTTGACTTACAAGAGAAAGGTGCAAGAATAAGATCTCCCTCTCTGAATTAACAACTGCTTTTCAAAGGTACCTAAAGGTCCACATAGGTGACATTGTGACTCTCAAAACCAGCATCCACTGTGTAAAACTCCTGAGAGTTTTTGATAATGCCACTAAATGCACATAAAAGGCCTAATTAGTCACTATACAGAACTGTGAACATGTTAAGCATTCATAATTCCTAAAGACCAGCATAACTGCTCTGCACAGTTCTGCTGGGAAAGACTATCCATGGGTAACAGCCCAGGTACATTAACCCACAGTTCCAACAGGTCAGTGAGGAACTCTCCTCTCACTCCCACTCCTTTCTGATGCAGCAGAGGGAAGTGAGCTTAGTTTGGAAAAAGGAACAGGGCTGAGTCAACACTGTTTCACGACCCTATCACTGTACTTTTGGATTCTTATTCCTAAATGGACACTGAGAGTCCTAAACCATGTTAAAAAACTGACCAAAACTTAAAGCAGTAAGATGCAGCTATTGACATCTCCACTATATGACAGTGATTTCACCCAGCATTCTTCTACAGCTTGGAGTGAAGCTTTGCGTATTCAACAAAAAATACACAAAAATTCAACTATTCACTTTCTTTCAAGAATCTTCCTTGCCCATTGGGAACACAATTTTTGTTTAAGTCTGTGCTCTAAATTCAAAAGCCAGCCAAGCACAATAGAAATCAGTTCAAAATGTAAGATAAGACTACATACTAAGAACCTGTCATCTATTTCCAGACCCAAACTGCATAGCAGTGCTCAACAGTCATGTCTAAGACCTTCACGCTGCTCAGTGGCACTTCAGCAGGCTGACATCTCCAAGTGCTACCACTTCTGTAGGCACCCTCAGTTCCAAAACTTGAGGAAAATGGAGAGAGTTTGAAGACTTTCCCATTCAGGTATTTCTTCATAAGCCTTACAGATGGAAGGTAAAAGACAATGCTCTCACGTGAAGAGATCTGATATAGCAAGGATGCTGTATTCATGTGTGTTATTTCACAACCAGTGTACTATGTTTGAAGCCATTGGCACTGCTTCCTCCTCTATTTTGTTTTATGATTGCAGCTAGTCCCAGTGTTAAATTAAATGTCTGTTTCTCACAGAGGATGTAATCCAAAAGAAATTGGAGCCAAATTACTGTTTAAAAAAAAAAAACAAAAAAAAACCAAACAAACAAACAAACAAAACAAAAAAAACCACACACACAAAAACAACAAAAAAAAAAAAAAGCCCTCTTTTGTACAAGACCTTTTGTGCATAAAGTTTCCCCAAAACTTATATAAGATGAAAGGGTACCCCTTAAAAACAGAAACATCAACAGAATGCTGTAAGAGTCTTGCTTTCTACCAAGTGCAATGATTTTACAAATGCTCACCTGAGCTAACGAGAAAAAGAGATGGCAAGTCTCCACTTTCATTTAATATGAAGTAATCCAATAATGTTTCCAACATATTCTGACGTGGGAGGAGAAATGACAGAACTTGCACATCTGTTATTGCAGATACTTTTACATTCTTGAGAGGACCTGCCTTGGCTGCATCTCTGAGTATTTTCACTTCAGTCCCAAGGGAAACATTACCCATTTAAAGGTCACATAAAAGAAAGGCTAATGAAGTTTATACTCTAGCACGATCTTTTTTATGTGCATACCCTTATTTATTGCTCAACTTAAGTTTTCACTTTAGTATGCATCACTCATGATGATCACGAAGGTCTATAAATGAAAAGCAAACAAAACTCATCTAAATAAAAAAAAAAAAAGTCTGGTAAAAAATTGTTGGATAAAAAAAACCATGCAAGAGAACAGATGTAAAAAAGCACACAAAGTATGTCTGTATAGGTAACAAGAGCAATTGTACTTCTACTGATTAAACTTATGCTTTAATTAAATAATGGTGAGATGCACAGTCACCTCCTTTAACCAATTAAAAAAAAAAAAAGCTTTATGAGTGTTACCTAACAGAAAATCAAATCAACTATGAACATTAACGTCTTAATATGCATGCAAAGTAATTTATTAATGGATTAAAATTTTTAAAAGCAGTTCTAATTAGATGCAGCAGTAAGCCCTCTGATATGCAAGCAGTGTATTTGCCATAGTGTATTAACTTCTATTAGTGTTATTTGAATATATGCTTTGAACTAGAGATCATGAGCATCAGTTCTGCAGAAAACTTGCTTTCAGGAATATTCCTCTAACTTCCTATTTTTGTCTAATAGTAATTGCCAAGGAAACTTTTCTAGCTGAATACCACAGTACAAGACATGCATCATCTTCCTTTTTATTTCAGGTGACTTTGCAGAATTGCTCTACTGATCAGCCAACTTACCCAAGAAATCCTTCACCTGTCTGAGGTCATTTTCAAATGACAGCTCAGAGAACACGTGGCCAGTCAGAAATGGGAAATAAGCGACTTGGGTTCTTTCAGAAATTTGTTAAAATAGGGTGGTAGGATCAAAACCTAAACCAGCAGGCCTTGTAGAGAATCAGACCTGCTCTAACCAGCAAGCACAACCCCTAAAACACCTACAAAGAGCAGGCGGACCTGATGATGTAAACTTGTCTTGATCATAGGTAAAGATACCTCACCGTGTAAAAAAAGTTTTCACTACCAAGAACCACGGAAAAAGATCTCCTCGTGGGGCTTTCCAGAGCTCGAAGTTGGCTGCCATCTGCTGACCACCCCCACTGGCATCTTCACAGTTTTGGCTGGTGGTCACAGCCCTGCTTTTTTAAAAAACTAAATCAAAGCACACTACACAACTGAATTAATTTGAGTTCTTCTCCATCCACACAATTGCATCATCAATACTTCAGATAGTGGAGGAGAGGGGACACACAGCACATTTGCAATAGGGGCACAACATTTCACTGCAAAAGACATTTTGCCTCATTTTAAAGTCTTTTCTGTCTCCTGTCTACCATAAGGGAAGCAAAAGCACCTGTAATATCTTACTGAGTTGTAGATAAATTATAATACTATGGGATTTATTTAATGGTCCATGAGTTTGGACATGTTTTCAGCATTTTTAAGGGTATGTCTTGGGATGAAAGGATTTTTAAAAGTCACAAAACATCTCTTTAACTTGACAAAATATAGAAAAGAAATCCAGGGAAAAAAAAAAATCAGTAAAAAGAGAAAAAAACATCCAAAACAATCCAAATCCCACTTCACAGAAATTACAGTAGTAGTGTCATATACCAATACCTAATGATTTGGGCAGTATTCCAAAGTCCAAAATTCAATTTACAAATTTAATGGAACATTTCTGCAATACACGGCTACCAAATTTACACACATTTCAAGGATTCTGGATGCTTTCATCAGAGAGCATGTATTAAGAGACAGTGAAAGAAACTTCATATTTATTCTATCTTAGAAGAAGCAGATGCAAACAAGTTGAGTTTTTTTGCAAGCAAATACAAGTTATTGAACTGTAAGCAGAGCAAACACTGTAGTTATAAAGATATTTAAGCAGGGAGAGAAATATTTTTAGGTTTCCAATACTTCAAATTAATCATAATTTGATCTTAGTTTAATTACAATTACTGCTCTACCTATTACTGATTTTCCTTCCAGCTGGAAAGTAAAATTGATTGAAGCTACTGTGGTTTTTCAGATGTCTTAAGTACATCATAACATAAAGAACATTGTAAGTATGTATTAAAAAGAGCTCTTGCCAACACACAGCTCTGAACATACAGCAATTTCTCCATGATCTAGTATGATTAACCTAATGTCCTCAAACCATATTTAGAACTTGTGTTATAGCAATGCAAGTTTTAATCGCACTTTTCAACAGGGTATTTGTTGCTAAGGGAATGCTGACATCCTGATCTCCTGAAGATGAGTAGAATGGTTTTCCTGCCAGCAGGCACTTTAAGTAGGATATACAAAAATACACTGCTGTTGTCAAAACCTTTGCACAGATTTCCAGACATTCTTACAGTGAGTTTTGTGCGACATCCACTTTCCAACTTGGAATAAATATCGCTAATAAAGACCCACTTAAACCAATGCATATTTAAAACAACTAAAATATTAGGACTAAGATTTCATAACAGAGATTAGCATGGTATAAACCTCTTTAAGAAGGTCATATGGTATAAATCCTACTAATTTAAATGGAAATATTATCTTTGAACTGAAAAGCAATTTGGCTCGTGAAACCAGTGTACACTGCAGTTAGTATTTAAATCTAGTCTAGCATTTCCTGCTACTGCACAGCAGCATTTGAGGCATGTTACCAAACAGACACAGCCCAGAAAAATCAAATTTGAGTGACTCATTAGTCTAATATCTGACAGCACCATACTGGCACACTGACAGTTGGTTTTGAATGCACCTGGTTGTGCCTTGGGATATATCTCACATATCTCTTCTAAGGTATAAAGATGACTCTCAGTCAGCTGTGGAAAATCTTGCTTGCCTGCCAGTAGGAATTTTTTTTAAGTCACTGTATCTGGGGATAATATATATAGTGCCTAACCTTCCTGATAAGTTGACCACCTTCAACACAGGCTAAATTCACATCCTAAAGCAGAAGGCTCTGTTTATCAGCCTAGAAAGACAGGATCAGCCCTGGAACCCAAGTATGCTATACTCAGGATCAATTATATTTGTTGTTAATAGGATGGAAATCGGGAATGAAAAGCAACTGAGGAAGTTACCTGGAAAACCAGCATTAGACAAAGACCACTCAGAGGCAAGAAACAGTCAGAGCTGGTCAGCTCTACTGGGTTAGTGTTAAAGGATCATGCTTCAGTTTTAAATTTTAAAATACACGTTTTCTGACTCTGTACTACTTTGATGGAGCTTATGAAGTTAAATTAGTTTTTAAAGGGTATGGGTAAACAGGAGTTAATCAAGATACACAAAATGGAAGTACGCAATACACAGTTTAACACTTATGAATGGAACAAAAATGGGAGACAAATAAAGCTTTAATGACCTACAGCATTTCATGTTTGTCCTCCACTTGATTAAGAGCAGAGAAATGCAGCTATTCACATGCAAAGTGCACTAATCGATAAACAACTGAGACCTGAGGAGGATGTCCTAATCACCCCTGCTGGTACTGTTCCCTCACTTTCTACAAATGATGAAAATATTTCTTGGAGAGCATATCTCCTGGTCTTACACTTTCAAGGTGTATTTCATATCAACAAAGGATATCCAGGCACACATTTCCTCATGATGCCTCTCTTTTTATCTTGATGTAAACCAACAAATTATTAATTTTTTAACTAAGAATTATTAATTTAATAAAACTAAAATATCTGTAGCAGGAAAGACTGAGTAAACACGATACTTGTGTGATGTCTAGACCACACTATACCTGGTTTAGGATCAGAGACTTTCAGTTTAAAACACCCAGGACGGAACCCATCTCAACAGTAAATAATCTTAATTAAGTGAGTTGCTCTCCCACGCAAGACTTTCATGTACTCCTGCAAACACTTTCAGATTTGACTAATTTAACTCTACCATTTCTTAATTACTTCATTAGGCAATTCCCAAACAGTTCTTTTTACATAGCTGAAAATATGTCTCTCAGTACCAAAAAAATTAAGGATTCTATTTTTACTTTCATAAGCATAAACCATCTTAATACAACAGCCACACGTAACATTTAATTAAGTCAACATGAATATTATTAACCTTACCAGAAGACAATTTTTCTTCTCAAAACCATAGACTGCTGTTAGTAACAACGTAATCTAAAAGCTAAAGGACATCCATTATACCTTAAAAAGACTTCTAAATTATTATGCATTGTTTGTATAGGAGACCAAGATGCTCTTCAGCTGCTAAATTTCTTCAAACTTTTATGTCATATATTTCAGTTTTAAAACCTACTCCTTCTCAAAATGCAAGTGTACTCATTAATCCAGGTTTATGAATGGGTAAAGTTGGGTCTCAAATGTGACTGCAAAGAAATGTGATTTAAGTCAAGTGCAAGTAAGATGAAGTTAGAGTCAGTATCACTTCTACTAGAAAAATCTTCACCATACAGTGACATGGCTTTCATTTTCTTGTTTCCATGTTGCCAAGCTGTATACTTCCTCACACATGTACTTTATTCATAAAACTAAAAATAATACATGTAATAAACACAGAAAGAAGCAAACATGAAAAGTCTGCGATAATAATCAAGTTATTTATACTGAAAGTGTTTCGTTTTATTATTACACAACCAAAAACATGCTGCCCCGCCCTCTTTTTTTTTTTTTTTTTTGCTACCATTCTTTCTCTAAATCAAAATACTTAAAGGGGTAAGGATATTGAAGCAAAAATTCTCATAAAACTTCCCCAAAACACTTTTTTACCATACCGAGCAGAATACATGTATTTCTCTGTATTGGAAAGGGGCTTACCTATATATCTACACCAGTTTTCCAGTAAGAACTACGGCTTTTAAGCAGGAAAACTATTACTGTTACAGGTAGAACATAAGGCAGTAGTTCTGCCAAAATGTACAGTGGGTTTTGCTACTGAACTAAAAGGATCTTTACAACAATCAAGGTTCTCCCTCCCTTCCCTCCCCCTCCCCCC
>VXAY01000232.1:1703012-1828345 GCA_013399855.1 Oxyruncus cristatus
CCCCCCGCCCCCTGTTTCAATTGCATCTA
Organism: Oxyruncus cristatus; assembly: GCA_013399855.1. Taxonomy (NCBI): domain Eukaryota; kingdom Metazoa; phylum Chordata; class Aves; order Passeriformes; family Cotingidae; genus Oxyruncus; species Oxyruncus cristatus. The sequence goes on from VXAY01000232.1 coordinate 1,703,042, forward strand.
CCCCAGAAATTCTGCTGACACAAATCCATTAGTTCAGCTTCTTTTCTTGATGGGAACTGTCAGACCAACAACCTGGCTGCTACCCGCTACCTTCTGCTGACTCTGGCTCTCCTCTGACCCTCTCAGTGAAATGAGTTCAGCGCTCTACAGTCCTCACTTCTTATGGTGGGTTGAGCATCAGCCTGTTCATTCATCTGAACTTGCTCTCTGAGCAGCCAGAGCCAGTTCAGGAACTGGCACTTGAAAGGGGAGTGGGAGGAAGGGAAGGGATGTCCCTTCAGCAGCAGCAGCAGCAGAATGCATTAGGATGCACAGGGAGCTGTCACCTCCTGTATGTCATCTCACCGATCTCTGCTGATGGTGACAACGCTTGTCCTGGTCCGGAGGCACCTGCATCTGGTCACAGCTTCCCCTGTGCTGCTAGAGCAGGACAGTGTGCAAACAGGTCAGGGCTGGGAATGGGGATAAATTTACTCCACTGGCCTGTCTGTCTCTGTGCTCCTTCCTGACCACAGACTCTTCTGAGATGGAAAATGTAAGGGCTTGAACAAGTGACCCCAGGGCTGTAGTGCCACCAGTCTGCTCTGGCTGCTGACACACAGCTCCTGGGGGCACTGGCCCACAGGCTGCCTTTTTCTCCTTCCCCAGCACCACCTTGCTCCTTCCTTCTCTCTCAAGCCCCACACATCACTGACAGTTTTCAAGTTGGCTGAGTTGTCTCATGAAAGCTCAGTTTAACACAGCTTTAAACCACCGTGCTGTGCTCTTATGCTCCAGCCATCAACCATGTGGTTTCTTTCTCTTGCTTCATCTTTCATCTGATCACTCTGAGCAAAAAAAGTTTTAGGTAGTTTTGGGTTTTTTTACCATAGTAGGCACACAAAACATTAGTGACAATAGAATAGAGATTATTGACCATACAATGCTACTGATCACATTATAGTGACTCTGTCTGCAGATGGTATCATACCTAATAGTGGCACCATAGCCTTACACTGGTTTAAGCTGCTAATGAAATGATGACTAAGGAGATCTCTATTACATCTAATAGACATAGGCACATGGCAAAACCCTCTAAGCTTAAAAAGTGCAGACTTAAAACAGCAAAGTTTTTCTCCAGAAATCAAATTTATTCTTGCTATATCATAAGAGAGAGAGCAAAATACGTCCACCTCTGAAGCAAGACCAGTCACTCTGGGATAAAGATCAGCTGACTTAAACTAGGCTGACTATAAAATATGATATGTGATGAGGAAAAGGATAAGGAGAACTCCTTTGACTTGAAATATCTTTGGGAGCAGTAAAATTTAAAAGCTATATTAAGAGTATTAACAATATGGTCTTTCTCTAGGACACCAGTGCATAATTTTTCAAAATAAAAGAAACACATTCCTCACTCAAAATTGGAGTCAACAAATGGCAGTACTTTGGCGAAAGCCAGGAAAGATATAAGCCAAAGGAATTGACTCAATACCGATTTTATATACTTTCTTTGATCTTTTCTTTCGACTTTGAAAGTGAAAGAACTACGAAAAAGAGTAACTGAATTTACACAGAAACTTCATAACCAGCTTATTTCACAGCTGATGAAAAAAGCATCACTAATTCCACGCATTTCACCCAGGCCAGCACATTAGCACTCAGTGAATAAAACCAAATGAAACCAGAACACAGGAAAAACAGATTGAAGCGATACCGCACTACAAAAGGTATCTTGTATATCAGCAATCAAAGTTGTTGCTATGACACAAAAACTGCAAAAGTATTTTTCCTTCCCTGCATTTCACTGATGCTGGCACAAAAGTAGTGAAATTTTGTAGTGACTCCCATCACAAGACAGCCACAGATAAATATCTGTCAAGAAAGCAGCTGAAAGTTATAATCTTTCAACTTGTCAGTGTTCATGTAAGGGGGGGAAAAAAAAAAAAAAAGGGATTGAACAGGAAAAGCATACAAATAGCCTAGGATTTGTACATTTGATTCTTGTTCTTAAAGAGCAAGAAGGTTGCCTGAAGCTTTTCACTGCTTGTATAAATTGGGAAAGTTTGCATGCTGCTACTATAAAGAAATTTCAGCACTTAATTTTCCTTCTGTCCCACAAAAAAATTACTTTGCTCTGGAATAAATTTGAATAAATCTGAATACGAATATGATTGTTGGAGGTCTTCAGGGCAAAAAAAACCAAAAAAACGCAAAAAACAACAAAGTCCACAATGAAAAAAAGCCCAGATTTTTTTAGGCAATAAAAGAAAGAAAAAGGAATTTTGAGGATGGCCTGAATCAGAAAAGGCTTCCCAAATAGAGACAGTATCAGGAGAGAGAAGGAAAACCGTCAGTGTACTCAGGCAATTGCATTCTCCATGTGCAACATAACCTTTGTAAAATATCAACTGGAAAAAACAGCTTTAGATTTTCCAAATAAAAAACCCTGTTGTGCCACGTTTTTAATGGAGAATGGACACCTGCATTCCTGCATCCTGAGAAGGACGAGTGATCCCTCAATACACAGCCTGTAAGTATACCCGCGCTTTACAGCACAAGCATGTGCTGCAGGTGAAGGGAGAATTGCCACATGTGAATAGAAATTAGTTTACTTGCTGACTTATGCCTCCAGAAGGAATAAAGTTTCAGAAATTGAAGGTTACCAAGGCAGAGTAGTGACTGTGTGCACCCACAGACATTTGAGGTCTGCTGTGTGCAAAACCAAAACACGAGGAGCACCGAGCCCAGTGGGGAACCGGGTGACACCTCCTCGGTGACATGAGGTGACTCTGTTCAGAATGCCAGCGGTGTTGAACGCTGCACCAGCCTCTCCTTACCACACCATGTGTGCAGAAAAGGAAGGGAGAGGGCAAGGAATGGATGGGAGGGGAAAAAAAATAAAAAAAAAAAAATTAACAAATTGAGGCAGCCCCGAACTCCTCCCCAAAAGAAGACAACCTCTTACTGTTTCTGTTGTTTGATGCAGTGCACAAATCCCAGACTAATACAGGAGAAAGTGTTTTATCTTTCGGAGGAATAAATCAGACACAGCAGTATTATCATCAGGAAAATATCAAAATGGGAGAAATATGCTTTCAAATAGAGATGCTGTGGTACTGTTCATATAGAGCTGCAGCCATCCAGAATGGGGAAGATGCCCTGTGAAGGGCAAAAAAATCTTCAAAGATTCTTGGTGTACATCCCAGTTCTGTGCTGCAAGGACTTTATTAACAAGTGAACGGTATAGCAACAAAGTCCCAGGAACTGAGGATTTTAGAACAGGTGGAAGGATCACCTGTTCACATTCAGCCAAAGGCCAGACAGAAGGCTTGGTGGACCCACCAGCCAATCTGAGATGACAGATCCTGCATTTCTGCTCTATGTCCTACAGCAGAGTGAACCTGCTTCATTTGTTAGTTTATAACTAGGATACAGCATTTTTGTCAGTTTTTGTTCTTTTAAGGCAGTAAATTTGCAGAAATTATTTAAGAATTATTACTGTGGGAGACCTTAATAATACCATTTCAATGGCTGATTGAGCTGATTAAATCAATTTTATGTGCAATAACTAACCAACAGCTCTCCAAACAATCTGCAGAAATCAGTTAAGGTAGCTTTTATGCAAGAGCACACAACTCGGTAGAAGGGCGGGTTGAATCTTGGCAGCACAGCTAATAAATGTAATTATAATGATAAAAGCTCACAAATGGCTTCATTCTACACTGTCACTCATAGCACAACCTGCCATCGCTCACTCCTACTGCACACAATGACCTTTGTCATGCTTGAGAAAACAGCTTCCCACTGTGATTTGACTCTTACCGAGTGGCCAGATGGGGCAGTTTTGCTTCATTATTTGTGTCTGTGAAGTGGAAATGCCAACAGAAAGATTCATTACTGTCAAGATCATCTCTGCAAAGCTCCCTTGATTTATTAGGGCATAAACTGCTGTACTGGCTGTAATGAGACATAAATGTTCTGTAAAGCCTATGAACTCAAGAAGGAAATACACTGCCATCAAGAGGCTATGGGCCTAATTTATTAACAGCTTCTGCCACTGCTGTTGCAGAAAATCATACAAGCAGCACAGACTGCAACAGCTGTAGGAAAAATGTAAGAGATTAGCCAGTGACATGTTTACATAAAAGAATTTCTTCATTTTTTTTTTCTGAAATTTGTACAGTGCAGACAGGCAAAATAAAATGGAATTGATAATTACAATAAAATTTTAGCAGCTCTTAGATTCTATTTAATTGGTGTTGAGATTATGATCCAGACTTATAAATCATAGGGTAAGAAAACTTAAAATTCAAGTTATCTTGAAGGTAGACATTTCCCTGTTCAGTTTTGGAAGGTTCTAGGTTGTTTTAAGCCCTACATTTTGTTAGGCAGTCCAGATTCTCTTACATTTTTATTCGTATCATGGATCTTGCCTACTTTTGTAATTAGCACAGTACAACACTCCTAAAATATTACAGCCACTTATGACAACAAACAAGTGTCAAAGAAACACCAGAACTGCTTATTTGTGTCTGCCATGAAGGGTACACATTATTTGAACAGAATACACCAGCTACTTAATCCACACTGAGAGCGTGTAAAGAGCACTTCAGCAACATAGGAATAATTTAATATTCCATTGACAAAGGGCTTCTAACACAAGCACAAAGAGCCAGCAAGGCTGTACCTCCAGTTCTGCCAGCACTGTTCACAGCTTTGTTTGCTGGCATTCAAAATGGTTCAGTGGTGGTACGGTGCTTAAATTTACGGTGACCTCACTAGGGGTGCTGCTTCTGGCACCGTCCCTGAGGGACCTGATGCAAAGGTTGCTGGATAACTACTGGAAACGGGACAGATTTCTTTCAGAAAGTAAGTGCTGCAGCCAAGAACATGGTGGGAGTTGCATCAAGCTACAACATCTCACACACTGTTCCAGTGCAAGATCCCTTCCTGACCATGACTGAAACTTTCACAGTCCACCCTTCTGTGTTTCCATCAGCCAAAGGTGCCTCAGGTAGTTAAAAAAAAAAAAAAAAAGAAAAAAAGGCAAGCAATGAAACAAACAACAACCAAAGGAAAATCCAACAACCATAACAAAAACCAAAATAATATAGAAAAAAACAACAAAAAACTCCACAAAGTTTGCACAGCACAACTTAAAACTGAGTCCAAATCTGTACATATACTTGAGTCTCTTTTTCACATTCACAAAGTATGTAATAAGTTATGTTTACATTCAGTCAACACAGAGGATAAATGTAAACATCTAACTATAAATTTACACTGTTTTTCAAAAGTGTCATCTAAAATCTCACTAATTTTTCATGTACCTCTTCCAGAATTTAGAGACATATGTGCCCAGCACAGACCAATTTTTAAAAATTTCTTTTCAGAATGTTGTTTCAGAAAAGTTATTGCAAGAAGCCAGAACATGAAAGAAACTTCCCTAGTAGGAAATATATCACAATTTGAGCAGTACTACACAGGTGATTAAACCCACAGAGCCCACAGAGCAAATATCAGCAGAATTAATTGTCAAAATAAAAGCACAAAGGTGTCTGCTTATGATGGCACCGTAATCTTGTCTGTGCTTCTAATTTCATAGTCCAGTCTCACTCAGAGGGCAAGTACACTTTGCAGTGACACAGCTCCTGTGAGTAGCTCTGGATCGTGTAGATACTGTGGTGCTGTTAGCACTTGATTAAATATTAATGTGGGAATGAGCACCAGCTTCTTTTGCCACTCAACAACCCATTAATAAGTCACTTTGGAGAACGGAGGAAAAGTCGCATGTTTTGTTGGGCCAGTTTCTTTTGGAAAGGCTAAATCTTTTCTACTAGTAGAAAATATAAAGTTCTTTAGTAGTGTTTGTAACATACCTATATGGTTTGCTCCACATTACTATTCCCTTATGGCTATTAAATGTTCCAATGTTTAAAAAGCAGCAAATCAAACCATAACTGAACCAGGCATTCATTCATTTATTTCTCACTAAATGCTGGAAAATTATCTAGATTGTTTTCTGCAAGTCTGTATGTTATTTCGCAGTTTACTATCTGTTTAAAGGTGTATCCTATAAAAAGTGACATTAATATAAAAAATAAAAAGCATATTACATTGAATTTTGAAATAGTTATTAAAATTCTGACTCAACTCTTTTTTCATTTTTTAATGATTTATTAGAAAAATATGCCTTTTTAAATGCTTTTTCACTGCTACATTGCATCATACATATTTCTTGGACAGACAATATGGCATCAACAGTTCAGTACAACTGTGAGAAAATTGCCTTGTAAGTGAAAAAAAAATAGTTTGGTTCTAAAACTTAAAAATATCCTTAATCAAATCTCTTCTCCACAAAGGTGAAGAAAAAATTTATTAACAATTTATATAGTTTTTAACTCAATTTTACACTGAAGTTCAGCCCTATTTCAGGGTCACGGCTTCCCAGAGGGAGCCACAGTGAGCATTTAGCTCCAGAGACACCAAAGCTTTCCAGTGTCACTTGCAGTAAAAAAGAAACAATTGCCATGGAACTCCATAAATTACAGTCAACTGCTCTCCTTCCCAAAATATTCTGGAGTACTGTGCACCTGTATAATTAAGGATGGAGGAGTCACTGTACAAACCTTGTACAGAATTTATATAGAAAGGGCCAATGATATTAGTCTTAGGTGAATGGCAATCTTAACCTTGCCAGGGTATGAAGTCCATCTGCCATTTTCCTCCTCCTGTCTTCACAAAAACACAGTTCAAGCAAGAACACATCGACACCTTTCACCATTGACATCGACCAGGAAAAAAAACTCTCAGAAATAAAACAAAAGAAACAACAAAATGAAACTTTAAAAATCCACGGGAGATGGCAACATCACCGTCCCTTAGAGCTGAGCTCAAGTTCTACTTCCCCCCTCTCCCTTGGCAAAAACAGCTGTGGTTTTTCTCACAACATGGGCACTTTTCTGCTGTATTCCTCTCCCTTTCCTGAGTCCCTGGTGGTTTACATCGTGTGCAGACCCTGTCCACCCCTGCTAAGCAGAGAGCCTTAAAGATAACATTTAGGAGTTATGAAAGTGAGTCTTTGGCACAGAAGAGCATACCTAAAAGTTGGTGTGGCACAGAGTGGCACAACACTTACCAGACAATTCCCTAGATGGATTGAGGAGTCTGACAGAGGGATTCAGGGACGGAATTATCTAATTTCCTTATGGGTTCAGTATTTGTCAACTGAGAAGTATGTTCTGACTGGTTGCTGGTGATTAATGACTGTCCTCCCTTTGCCCTGGAGAAGAGACACCATGAGCAGCTTTTGCGAAGGCTGTGAAGTGGCAGGGGGGTAAGAAGACATTCCCCACATCCTTGCTGCTATGTCACCAAAAATGGCCTGACCTCAGTCTAGCCACGTCTACTAACTCGGAGAGGGGTTTTATTCTGAAACAAACTCTTATATTGAGAATTTGGAAAAAAATGCAAGCAGAGCACAGACAAAGACTTCATTTTGAGTTTCACCTTTGAATACAACTGAATATTGAATATAACACTTAAAACTACAGGGAAAACCCCACCAATTATACTGATCTAATAGCTTGCCAGTTGTCACTCTTGCTGCACACAAATTCAGAGCCAAGTGCATTTTTCTGTCTGAAATTGCACAAACATGATGTACCACAAAGGCATCCTCAGATGTCTGGCTCATCACTAGTTTCCATACATGGCCTTTTAAGGAGAATTTAGGTCAGCCTAAATAAAACAGTTTGCTTCAAAATGGGGTGCCATATGTCAAATTGTACTTAGTCAGCCAGTACAATTTTTAGCCAAAAATTCAGTATTATCAGATATGGTGCTAAAACCTCTGTACTCACAGTTTTCTCATGCGATTTCTGTTTGCATTTGAATATTTTGCACAAATTTGGTTTAGGTTGCTTAAAAGAATCAAAATATTTTTTAAAAAAATTACTATGACCATTATCAGAATTATACTATCATTGCTGTTAAAATCATTAGTAAGCAATACTGCTAAGCTTCCACTATGGACTACGTTCTGTCACCCTTTTTAAAAAATTCTAGACAGCTCCATTTGCTGTATAAGTACTGGGGGTACTACTCATCATGAAATCCATGATAAATCAGGGAGATAGCTGTGTGATAAATCAGAGAGATGGCCATGAGATAACTCTCTTTTTGACAGGACTGTACTGAATAACACACAAGACAGTGCTATAAACTACCTCCAGCACAGAAAAGGAAAACTTATTTCACAAGGCAGCTAACAGGATCTTTTGCTTTGGCAAATATTCTCCCCCGTGTGGGAGACAGAGAAGAAAACTCCTATTGATCTTTTTAAGTAGAGCTATTTTCTAAAGAAATTCTTCTAGGAGAGCTGCAACACAGAGTACTGTTGAATTGATCAAATCTCAGCCAGTGTGTGCTGCCCACGTGCCAGACTTCCAGGGACAGCACAGTTGAGAGCACAGATTTTCTGGTAAATAAAGCAAGGTACACCCAGCCAGGATACTGGATGTCCCAAACAAAGACCCAGTGGAGACAGAAACAATGTACTAAACCTACCCTCAACTCCTCTGATGGGGAGTTCACAGCTATGAAGAGAGATTTTTAGATCCTCACAAATCCCTTCCACACAATGGCAGGATACTGCCACTGGCTGTGTTCCCAACATGGTACAGAACAAGGGCAAGTAGTCCTGACATGACAGCACAAGAACAGAGGTAATGGGAGAATGGGAAAAAACTTAGTTGTAGTAAAAATCCAGATTAATTTCTGAATTTTAGGCTGTTTATGCCTTTTCAATACAATATAAACCATAGGATCAGATGCAAATTCTATGCTAGAAAACAATGGGAATCTCTGGCTATCCCTACTCTCTAGACACATTCTGTGGTCTCTGCCCAAAATTGCCAGCAGTACAACAGCAAAAATGTTACACTGATGGTGCTCCCTCAAACTGGTGACTGATGAGGGACTTTTTTCAACTGCAAGTGACAAGAAATGGACGGCCAGAAAGATAATCTAACCAGTCATTTTTTGCACACAGGATGAAATTCGTCTTACATGAATTTTTTGTGCCTATAAAACTTGATAGTGTGAATATTTTATGAAAACTCACCCCCTAAATGTGATGCAAACTTAGCCAAAGCAAATGTTTACAGTTTTCACCCATCACTACCACAGATGTTTCAGTATTTAGACAAAACTCTCATTTTATGGGAAATTCAGCCTTTTCTGTTTCACAGTAAGAGCAAACCCAATAAATGTATACTGGGTTCATTTCATTCTTGGAGATTGAATTAATAGAGTAGACAAACTGCCGAGGAATTTTTCCCTTAATTTTCAAAATTAATTGAAAACAATTAATTTTGTTTTCTGCACACCTACTTGTTATTAATTGAATCAGTCATTCTCAGGCTGGTAGATGTTTGCAGGTACTGCAAAGTCTGGGGAAAGTAGCACCTCAAAAGAGGCAGATTGGAATCCTGAATAAGTGACCAGCTGCAAGTAACCTACAACCCAGACTTCAGATCTCTGGGAGCATAAGGCACATGGGAAGGGGAGGTCAGTGCAGCCCCAAATTTTACACTCAGTTTGTTGAAAATCATATCTAGTAACACCAGTCCACAATTTGGTAACTCTTCTTCCAGGCTTGTGCATGTTGGTAACTCACAGCTCTCTGCACCCAGCCTTCCATGTAATACCACGGAAAACTTTATCCCAGAAGGAAAGAAACCTGTGTAAGGCACTCTGAGACATCCCCTTTTGATTCCAGTTTCATTTACTTCCTCTTACTTCCTTCCATATCCTATTCCTTCCATTATATTTTTTCCTCGTAATTTTGGGCCTGATTTTTGACTCTAGGAAAGTCTACTAGGTAGATGGATCAAGGAAATAACAGAAGTTGTCTTTCAGACGGTCTTTCATATTTTGCAACATGTTGCACCTGCTCCTTTCTTGCAATAATTTGTTTATTATTTGGGGAAGAAGAACTCTAGGAGGACAGGAGTTGAAAACAAGCCCACTGCTTTCCATCTGACATACTGAATATACACTTCAGTTTATTGATTGACAATGCATATTTACTTAGTAAGAGTTAAAGATGTAGACTGAAATAAAAATTATACGTTGAAAGACCAGTATTATTCTATCTTTTGCTTTTTATACTTAGGAAACATTCTTCATGGTTGTATTAATATCTTGTATTATTAAATCAACTAAAAAGCACAGAAAGAGACCATACCTGATACTACCTCAGTCATTTTAAAGAACTGAAAGAATTCTTCCTCATCAGAGGCTGAAACACTGAATGAATCATAGTTAATAGAAAATTCTTGGAATAACTACTGTGTTCTACAATTCCATCTTATTTTATTCTTGACAAGAGGAATGACCAGGAGCTTGCCTAGTGGATATGTCTGCAGTCTCCATTCACGCAAAATTCCAAATTTTCCTTTAGGCACCTTGACAATAGAGAACAGTCTTCTTTCTAAGGGTATTCATGGCAACGTTTTTCCTCAAAAAAGGATAACTTTTTTCTACTTAGTTTTAAAACAGGTGATGTGAACATAAAAATGTTACCAGAAGTTGCTGAGTATTTCCAGATCCTATTGAAGTATAAAAGATAAGGAACTCGACTGCGTAATTAGAGAAAGAACCAATTTTCCACAAAAACAAACCATAAATGGATTCTGTCTTGAATTGTCCAGGCTCTGTAGGTGTTCTGTTTTATGAATCTCAATATAACATACATTTCAAAATGTTTTGTAAGTATTTATAGCTGCTCCTCTTTTCATAATAACATGCTGAACAGCAGCCATTGGGATATACACTTTACTACTACAATGGATTTTAAAGCCTTCTTCAATAACAAGTCCCAAATGATTCAAAATCCTACATGTTTCTTCAAGATATGAATGTCTAATGACATAAGATGGCAGAATAAAGACTTCTGTCTTTTAACAATGCCCTAAACTCAGCTTCAGTGTTAAAATCCAGCAAAAAGCTTTCAAGAACTCGTAAGGGGAAACCTCTGTGACTGAACTGAAATCTTAACAGAAGTCAGTGCACAATGTTATCCCAACAGAAAGAGAACATTTTTATTCAGATGTGCAAATCTCATTCTGTCAGTTCTGCACAGGGACAATTATGGCAGGGGTAGTAGAGAGGATTATGGGATGATGGCATTTAGAACCTCACAGAAAAGAATAGGGTTTTATCAGTTTCGCAGCAGATGTCTGCACATGGGAACAGAACACAAAAGTTAAGTCTACAGAGACTGCCGTGTTTTGCAGAAGTCTCAGAATGCAGTTAATGCTGTTATGCCAGTTTAGAAAAAGTAGGTATAAATATAGTGAGATAAACAAACAGTGTGCTCTAACTGGGTATTCTATAAAATGCAGAACCACTAACAAAGTTACAGAGTCAACCACTCAGAAAGAATCAGCAGACCCACAACAGAGTTCTAAAGATGGGATTGTTTGGATAACTTGTTTAGTTCCTAATTCAGTAAAGGGCTTTAATGTATGCCTGAATCCATTGCTTTGGTTACAGAGATGTAATAATTCACATATGTAAGTGCTTCACTGAAATGAATACTAAACTAGACATATATGAGCCCCTGCATGGAATGAATCTCTCGTACTGTCTTGATATATGTGCATTCATTGTGGAATTGTTCTACAGCCAGACACCACGAAGGATAACAGAGGTACCCTGGGAAAATGGTATATATGAATAATAATTTCATATAAACAACGTCTGTTATACTTCCAAACCAGCCGAATTTGGCCTCTCAGAGTAAAATGAGCAAGAAATACCATTCACTGTATGTAATGGGATGCCAGCAAGAGAATACTATACCAAACATTTAACTTCCTCCCTTTGTAACATTCCCTTTCCAAACATCTCTTGAGATTTGATATTTAAACATGCAATTTACTAACCTTCTCAACTTAATGTAAATATCCAGCACAAGTTAAAGTCTCAGTGTGTAACGAAACAACACACTATGGCTTATTTTAATTCAGTGAGAGTTATACAAAATAGAAGTATATGAAGACTTCATTAAAGGAAAAGTGATACAGGAATGAACTAAGAATGGATCATACAAACTAGGTAGAAATATAGTTTAGAACTCAGATGAAAATACTTGAAAACAGTTGGGGTTTGTGCTGGTCTATAGTTTTCCAATGTATTTGTCAATTCCTTACAGGTTGTGGAATTGCCAGACCTCACCAGAACTAGCAATAGATCTGACCTAGTGGTTAGGAAAAGATGCAATAACCCATTTTCCTCTTAAGCCTCACAACTGCACTGTCTCCTCTACTTGTACTTCTGAATGGAACTGCAGCCATTCTTGGTAGTCATAGAAAATCTTTAATGCTATTAATGCTTCTTCACTACACAATACTGTGTTTGATTGAAGCTTAACCTTACATTAAATAAATAATTAGAAACTCGACATTTTGTTGCAGGATATCCTAAAAGCTATAACAGGCCTAAAACATCATAAGGTTAGCTTTTTAAAACAAAGGAATTTTTCACTCTTCCCTATCTGTAAAGTCAGTGAAAAGTCATCACTTTGTATCTTGTGCTCTACAGAACAGAAAGTACCTATAAAGCAAGAAAGCTTGTACATCTCCTTGTTTCAGGCTATTGGGGTAGGAAGCAGAAATGAGTGAACAGATCCCTAATTTGTTCTCTTGCATCAACTTATTTTTTACCACAGCTCTCTTCTGGAGTAACCTTTAATACAAATTCAGATTATTTCAACTCCCTCCAAAAGCCAAACTTTACACATTTCATTTAGGAAGACATTCAATCCAACATAACCTTTTTCTACTTTACCGTTTACTATTTTTTTACTTTTTTTTAAAAACCATTAATCCAAAATAATTGATTGGACAATTGTATTACCTCTTTATTGTCAAATGCAACCAAGTGGGTTTCACATATGCAGTTACGGTCACCTTTTTGTTGGTGGATCACTCAAACTCACAATACACATTCCTGATATTTTACAGAGACTGCAGAGTCGTCTAAAATAGAACAGCTCTGACAGCCTTCAACATCTCTTTTCTGTCTGTTGTGTCTAAGATGCGTACACTGTAAAGAGAAGTAATTAAAAACAAGCAGTCTGAACTTGGCTTTTAGTACAATTGCAGCATTGCTCAGTTTAAACCACACAACCTAAAATACACTTTTTATCATGCTGTTGAAGAACTTCAAGAAATAAATGATCTCACCATTTCCTCAAGCAGATGACATAATTCTTCACATAAAACATTGCCTCAAGAATATACATAGTCCACAGAACAAAATAGGCATATTTGTGCAATTACTATGCCTAGTTTAACCATCTTGCTTCTGGCATAAAGCACTTCACAAAAATAGAGTTTTTTAAAATTAAGACCTTACAGCATGTAAAATATTGCGTGAGGGTTTTTTTAAATATACTAATTTTTTTGAATTAGTAAACAGAATCCATAATATAACAGCTTCTTATGATATTTACTTATTACATTTTGGTCTCTCTTGTTATTAATGGCTGTCAGCCACATATTTCAGTGATAAGGAGTATTATGACAGATGCAATTAGTGACTTGTAGTCATCTAGGGATGTTTTACGGACACATTTTATCTCAAATTTTGGAACTCTATCTACAGACTACGTAAAAATTAACTCCTTTTTTTTTAAGGAAAAGTAATTATTTTTGTGTTACTGATACTCATGAGTTCCAAAGAGTGCCTTGGACAATCTACTTCAAATTTTGGGTTATTCTCCATTTTTACTGCCCACTGTTTATAAGGTGTTCTGTGTGACTCATCACTCATTTACTTCTGTATCTATTTCTGATCATGTGACAAACATTAGTATGGTAATGACCCTTTGGATATGCATTTACATTGTGTATAAATCATCATTCCATATAAAATTCCTCAAACATCAGAAAGCATTAGCCACCCTGTGATTCTAGCCAACCACAGGACTCTGTATACAAGAGGCAGTAATCCTTCCTCTGGCAACCCACATATACCCTGAGGATAATATTTAGTTAACCTTATCTTCACAAAAAACATCTCCCCGTCTTTTGATTTTAAACACTGCAGAAAAAGTTTTCTCACAGCAAACTAAATTGAAATCAGACTAGAAAAGAGGTCTTAACAAGTTTGGGTGTCATATTAAAAAAGACAAGCAAAAATGCTACTACTACTACTTGTAGACAGCATTATGGTACTTCAGACCAAAAAAACATTCGCTGAAACAGGAACCTACCAGCCTAATTTTCTCTTTAAAAGGGAGAAGTAATAATTCATAATAAAACTTTTTTTAAACTTTTTTTCCCCCAAAAAAAATTGCAGATGGGGCAGGAAACTAGGACTACAGGATTTCTGAGAGAGTTGTTTCTCTTTATCCCAGAATCAAAAACTTCTGTTTGATCTCATACCCCATCTTTCATCATACTGCAGGGGTGCTGAAAAAGATAGGTAATTAATGTTATGCCATCACTTGAAAGGCCTGTAAAGTGTCTGGACCATCTTTTGTTCTTGAGATAACCAGTAATAAAGCACAGGGTTTGTGGAGCAGTAATAACATCCACCTCTAAAGTACAGTGCTCTTCTCAGAGAAAAAAAAAATCAATTTAATGACATCCAGACAACATTGCACACGAGACATTCAATTTGCTGTACTAATGTCACACGTTGCCAACATCAGCAGGTTCCTCAGCTGCAGACTTGGTTAAAAATTTGCTGAAAGGTTGGTAAGATTTTGGACAGCAGACACAAAGAAAAAGACAATTTGCCACCAATGCAAGGCCACATTACAGCCACCCATTCTCTTGTAGGCTGTTTTCAGCATCCATTGATTTCTTTAGGATAGTTTTCAGACAAAGGAAATGAAAACATGTCATGTGTTCACCTTTCTTTGCTAAAGGAGGGTAAGGAAAGCATTCTTTCCTGTCCCACAGCAGGATCTAAATGTTTGGGCAATTTTATATGTACCCAAAGCTCAGACATCCATTTCATACACAGCAGTTGAAGCCAATAGATTGTTTACAATTAAATAAACTGACTAAATGGATTTCTAGTTGGAAAAAAAAAAAAAAAAGAAGAGCTATTGAAGATAAATATTTGTTTTGTAGATCCCTAATATAAATGAACAGATTGAAATTAAGAGCTTTAGTGACCAAGCGACCAGTTCTTACCAGCAATGACCAAGTATTTCCTTAAATACTTAAGAACGCCATATATTATTAAATGCCCCATAAATATTGATCCAGTATGCATGAAAGTCCCACATAACTAAGAAGTTATCAACCTATTATTATTGTCTGCAAATACAATATACCATTATGAAATCAAATCTAAATCTGGCAAATTTCAAGATGCTGCCCTCTGGATTCAATTATAATTTTAAGTATTGTATATAGATCCAGAGACCTGCTAGACTGAGAATTTTTTCCAATGAAGCAGATGTAAGAACAGGTATAAACACTTAAAAGTCATGGAACTATTTATGTTGCAATTTCAAAAGTTCCATTCAGACACAGGCAGCATGAGCTGTTAGGTCTTTCTATATCACAGTGATTTAGCAGTTGGAATAAAGATGTTGTTGTATTTACACTTTATATTCACCCTGGTTGAAACTTTAGAAGTATAGAAACCGTCTTAAATCTCTGCCTTGTTGTAGTGGTTCATAAGGATAAAGAAAATATTTCTGTGACATACAAAACTAATTCTACCCAGAACCCTCAGGGTAATGGAACACAGACAGATGAAGTTCTATTCCTGTTACTTGCCCAGAAATTGAGAGGCTGCAGAATATCTAACAAGGCAACTGAATATGGAGGTATTTTTATCCCGGATTCTCTCTAGTTGGATTTGTTTGTAGAAAGTGAAGAAATTTTAGGTGGGGTTTTGGTTTCCATTTAACTTGACTACGTAGTTAGGGATTAGTGCTTCTGGTTTTGCATATATCTACCATAGCATAGAGCTATTCCAGATAATTATGAAACCAAATGCTTCTCAGACTCAGAGACAAACCAAAGGGAAGGATATAGTTCAACTGATTAAATTATTCTTTTGCTTTCTTTTCCAGATTTTGCATTTGGTACAATACCATGAAGCAAAGAGCTCTCAGGCTCAGGGAGCAGAACATCTATTTCCAAATGTTTTAAGTAATAAAAGGGCACAAAGTCGACATCTTCCTTGACCACTTGAGTGCTGCATCAACCCGTATGAAATAGGAATGCTAGAAGACTGTATCCAAACTGAAATATGTACTTATTTCCCCTTGCTCTCAATGTGATTCAGACTCTGCTCTGAAATCATGGTTATGGAAGAAATGCTTTTGGACTTCTCCAAAACAGTGAGTAGACAGGCTTTATAGAAGAACAGAACTTGATAGTCACATAGAAACAGTGGGGAAATGGAGGAGAGAAAAAAACCCTGCAATATGTGCAGGTCATTTTAGCCAGCAGAGAAAAAGGATCATAAGAGAAAAAAGATTCATGAAGTTGCTGCTGAGTCAATAAGGTTTAAAAGTGTTTCCTCATACATTTATACAAAAGGATTTACTGTATTGTTTTCCTTTGCAATATCACAACACCCTGAGAACAGACTTGCTATATGTAAAATGTCAAAATATGTAAAATAATATTTACATAGACACTTTCTCTTCAAAGTTGACTAATTTTCAATTAGTGACTAAAATGGCTTTCAACTGAGAACATGACAGAGCTTGAAGCTTTGAAATATCTCTGATCTCATTGTAGTTTCATTTTTTGATGTGCTACAGCATTTCAGCAACAGTTGCACGATTAATCCTCCTGGAATTTTCCATTAGTTACTTGCTGGAATTTTCCAACAGGGAGGAACTAGGACTGTGTTATTTAAGAAAAGAAATTAGTGGTACTGCTTTCTGGGAGCAAACCTGAGGGGTTATCTTTTCCTGTAGTCAAGTCTGTGTGTCTGCCTGCATCCCTCCCTTCATGTCTTTTCATCCTTTTAAATTAGAATAAGGTACTTAGTGAAATATCCAAGGTATTTTGCTTCTTTCTAACAGTGCATTTGGATATAATAGTAGAAGCAATAATAGAGTAAAAGAACAACTCTGTTCCAACTGACATCAAAAAGATATTTGGAGTCTAAAAGGCTTTCTCCTGACAAATTTCCTTAAAAAATAAAATTATTTTAACTATATTACAGCTGTAAGTATAAACAAACACTTACTTGGTACTATTCTTTTTAAATACTTATTTCTGCTGCATGCTGAAAATCTGGGCTTTTATACGACAGTGTAGATGTATTTGCTCTTGCAGATTAATTGTTCTCTTTCTCTGTGACAGAGTTGCCAGGAATGAATTACAGAAACTTACTGAATATAAGTTTCATGAATGAGAAAAATTATGTAAATAACACAAGCTCATCTATAATGCGCGAGAATCAGCTCCTTAAGGTGCAGGATTGCGTGTAAGTACTCATAAAAAAAAAGGAAATAAACATTACCAACTTAGAGATTTAGTCATGTAAATAAAATAAAGTTATAAAAACAGCTTCTACTAGATTTACATTTTAAGTAGCAGAAGATATCAGGAAAACATGGGGAATTTTTTTTTTTTTTTTTTTTTTTTTTTTTTTTTTTTTTTTTTTTTTTTTTTTTTTGCTGAGAGAGATAGAGACTCATAAAAGAATCAGTAAAATGAAAACATTTCTTCTTTCAAGGAAACAGTCCAGAAGGTAATTTTAAATAGTCTTTTGATGGTCGTAAGTCTCTAGCTCATACACAAAATCAGGCTGGTTTCACCCCCAAAACTCCCAATTGACTACTTGAAGCTACTTTAGCAGGGGACATTTTATTCCTTTTAAAAATCATTGCAACACAATTTTAATGCTTTATCAGAAGGAGGATGATTTTTATTCAGTTTTTTGGCAGAATACATCTACAATACTATGTAGTAAAATGCTCTTATTCCTGTTTACATAATTTTGGGGGTTTTTAAAAAAATATTCTCTTTTACAGAGACACAAATGGTTTGGGAAAAGGAAGAAAATACATGTTATTTACATCCTGATAGCTTATGTCACTCTCCATTTTTAGAGTTTGTCACCAACAAACTGGTAAAGTCTTCACAGTTATATGAAGAATTTCTTCCTTTCTATAAGAGAGGATGCTTCTATTGATAACATACTTAATATTATCCAACATTAGATGATCTATAACTGGAGTTGGTACTTTGCTGACCAGGTAATTGAGGTAAACAGAAAGTTAATAACTTACCTCAATTAGGAGCTATTACCTTTTCCATCACTGTCCACCCCAGTATCAAAATGCAGGAAAAATATAAATGATAAGAAAGATGAAAAGGCAATACGTTCATGAATAGAGAACAAAAAATATGACTAAAAAGACTTAAGCTGTTCAAAGGTGTGACTTATAAATACAAAAAAAACAGCTTTGGAGAGAATAAAGTTGGTGTAATGCAAAAGCAGTGAATGTGAAGTGCACAGAACACATAATTTTTAGGCACAATGAAATTGCAAATACGTAGGAATATGTAGGCCATTGCACTTTGAATAAGTCTTTCTTTCTAGAACAACAAATCCTATAAAAACACTGAAAGCTGTAATGGAATAAAGCATACATATGGAAATCTTTTACATTTTTCATACTGAAACATTTCAGGCTGAAAAGACGACAAAGTGATTTGATTTCCCCCCCCCCCGCATATTTTCTAATACACAATTTAGAAGGCTGTATTCATACACTAAATATTTTTATAGAGCTGTGTAGAATATTGCACATGAACTAAAAAGCTGCTCCCTAAACACCACGTCCTTGCTTAACAACATAGGATTCTTCCTGCTGGGCCTTTGCAGGAATATTCCCCGAGGGAAACCTGTCCTGCTGCTTATTGCAACAGCTGTGCTGAGTATTGTTATCTCAGATATAGCTGCGGATTTGCACATGAAAGATATACAACACATGGGTTTCTGAAAATACTTAGCTGACTGTTACAGAGAATTCCTTCCTTACTGATTTCTTACGATAGAGAGTCTCCCCATGGTCTCTTCTTCTTAAGGGAGGAACTAACTTCATCTTATAAGAAAATACAACACATCAGAGGCACATCCTACCGAGAAATTCTGCGAATCTCCTTAGACATCAGTGTTTGATGGATAAAGCAAAATGTTCTCATGGAACATTTGAGGACTTAACAACTTTGATTAGATAGTCTCCCCCTGAATAAGAGCAGAAGGACTGGCCACAAGACTTTTAACTTTTAAGCCCCCTTCCCGGTGGGACAAGATTGTGTTTTCATAAAACACAGTTAACTAAGTCATATGATCATAAATAAAACTGAAAAACAGATAAAATTGGCAGGAATGAGAAGGTGTCAGAAATACTGATTGAAATTCCAGAGATAATTTAGATTTAGTCATATTCCTCATATGCTCTATTTAATTTGTTTAAATTTTATTTCTTTGCATTTGTATATTGCTTAATGAAAATTCTTCATACGTCATTTGATCATGGAAACCCTGAACTACTGCAAGATTTTACTGACTAAAGTATTAAGAGTAAATACTGAAGCCTATAGCTGAAATTAACACTTCTCAGACCATTTCTATAGGGGTAAAAGTACTTGCAAACATCTGGAAATGACTCAAAAAAGAAAAAGGAAAAATTTTTGTCTGCTGTTTATAAACATTTCTGATGGGAACATGCAGCTATTAAAGCAGCAATTTCACAATCAGGTTATAGCTGTCTTGTTTCTCTCAGAAAACAATCAGAAATACGTGTGAATACAAACAAGGATTTAAGAAACATATGTAGACTATATTACTATGAGCATCAATCCACACAAAAAGTATTATAGGTCTCCTCAGAATATGCAGAAATACCAAGGTTTCCTTGCATTCTTTCAAAGATAACAGTTCTCCTGGCACATCCTGGTAAAATCACCAAAAATATGAACTTCCTTCTTTCAGAGAATAAAGTTACATAAGAGAACTAGCAAGGCTCTGAAGAGCAAAATAGATCTTCAGACTGCAGTTAGTACTCTACATTCTCTGGATAATAACCTCTTACCCAACAGAAAATAGAATGGTTGTGCGTAATTTTTACTCCACAAAATGACACTAATTAGCATAACATTTAGAGAAGACCAGTAAAAAGAAAAAGACACCAATTTCCCATTTTCTCTTGCTCATTAATTGCTAATAGAAGAGGTTTAGTTCAGGTACACAAGAGAAGAGAGAAGAGAAAACAAATAGAACTTTATAACAGAGAAGCAGGACTAAAAGCTATAATTAAAACTACAGAACCTCCATGCAGCACACTGAGATAAATCAATTACTTGCTCAAATTGCACTTCAAAGAGTTGGTTGTTGTTTTCACAGGCACGTAACATGGCAGGTATCAAACTACAAAAACTTCCTCAAATAGTTCCAAAACTTGCTTTAGCAGAAGAGAAAGTGTAGAAGGAAACTCTTTCACATACTCATCAGGAAAAGGGTGTTTCTGCACTACTGCAAAACTTCCACGTGTTATATAACAAGGCAATTTAGTTCTGGGCAAATTTCTTTATACAGACCAATAGAAGCAAATAATTTTTTTATAAAATCTTACCAATTACCGACTCTATGCCTCACTCTGACAAATAAAGAAATTAAAAATACGGAGTACTACATCTGCTCTTTCTCCAGTCATTCACTGTCCACAGTACATACCTATCTTTAGCTTGAAAAAGCACTGAATTATTAATGTATATCTTGGGAGAAAGAAGAAAATTTTCTTATTTAATGATGTCTCACAGGGGAAGGATTATATAATGCTCAAAAATGTACCCTAAGGAGAAATAGTGCCTTAATATCTTATGAACCTAAGTTCATTACTACAGTAAAAGGCCATCTCTATCCTCAAGCAATATCATATAAACATCGTTTTTGTCATTAGTGAAACATTCAGTTATCCAAAATTATTTTTAGATCATCAGAAAGATTGCCTTTTCAATTGACATACATTTTATATTGGATATGAAGCTTCAGGTTTTCCATGGAATAAAGGTGATAACATACTTACCTTTCTGTCTGGCCAATTATATTTTGCAAATATCGTATCGTATGTGTCCACAGCCCCATCAGTGATCAACATTATGGCTTGGCTGCAAATGCTTCCCTGTCCTGTGTGATTGAACTGTGAAAGGAAACAAACATGAGGTAGAGCACATCCCTGTTAGATGAAGATAGACAGGATCACACTGAATAAACATATATTTTGTGAAATCTCTAGCATTATTAGTAGTAGATGAAAATATTCAGGCTGAAAACAGTTTGTCATAGATATTACATTTCTACTGAATTGAAAAATGAGAAACATACACAAATACAGCACTTCCCCAAACTAAAACCGTATTCCCTTGTTTTAGGTAGACAATAAGTATTGATGCATCTATGTAGGGTTTGCTTTAAATGTCATTTTAAAAGAAAAAATTAAGAAAAGTAGTAATGAATGACTGATGATTTTTCTGCAAAGTAAAGATACACAACTCATAGAGAGACATATGACTACTCATATGGCATTCAGATTCACTCAGGATTACATTCCATATGTTATTTTCCATAAAATATTTATCTGGGAGAACCAAGTTCTCATTTATATATTTTGAGATTCTCCCATTACTCAAAATGAATATATATAAGCAATTCAAGCTGCTGAACAGCAGCACTTGAGCACAGGTACTTAGACAGCAATCAACATATCCTTTGGCATAGGAAAAGGAAGTTTCATCATTATACAAGTGAGATTTTCTCCTGTCAAAGAGCAAGCACGTTGGACTGAGCCATAACATGAGCTTTGATCTCTTGATTCTGGGGTTGGGGCTTTGATTTTGAATCCATTGCCTCCATTTGTTTTGGTTATAGAGTAAGTTCCTATTTTTCTGGGTACTTATATATTTAAAGAATGTAGGTGAAACATTTGGCTTTTAGCAAAAAAGGAAAAGCAAGATTGGAAAATTACTCAATTTTTAATTGTTATGTATCAACGCTTTAAAAAATATCCACGAAAAGATCAATGAACTGGAATATCACAAACAACTCCACAGATTGGCCTAAAAGTTGCCTACATGCTAATGAAAGAACAATCTCCTTTTACTCTCTTCCCATGTAGTTTTCATGTACCTTATCAAATTCGAGATCAGGCAAGGCCTCATCCTATACCCTTCCTCTTGATGTTGAGAAAGCCAAGCAACAATTACCTTGTCCCACTTTACCAGCCTGGTTGTGCCCCAAAATACGGTGGTCCCATTTAAGAAGCAGTACCTACATTTAAAGGTGAATTACCTTGCAGGGACTCTGACCACTTCTGTATTTATCAAAAATTATTTGGCTTATTCTGATCTGATTTGGTGTAGCAACTGCTCTGCCTCTAAGCTTTCTGCAGTTTACTCACCCTTACATATTCACTGTTCTTCCAGAACTCTGAAAGCTGCTTTTTCTAAAAAAAAAGTTCTGAACTTCTAAAAATTTCATCTTTGTAGAAGTGCCTGCAGTAGAAAAGGGTGGATGGTGGGTTCGAGCAGTGCTCTGTCCTCTTTTCTTCTGCCTTCACATTTCTGTGCCTGAGTGATCACACCCACATTCAACAATCATTCCTATCACCTGCATTTCTCCCCCAGATCAGTTTCTTTTTGATCAAAAAGGAATCTCAGCAAAGAGTAATAGAAACATGCTGCTAACAGGCAACTAATGTGGTCAGTGGCTGGTTGAAAATTATCTGTGATTCTTGCAGGGCAGACTACCCACAAAATTCTTCACTCATGGCAGTTTCTCCAGTCTTAATTAGAACTAGAATTTATAAAGTGGGATTCCTTCATGACCTTGGATTTGATATTTTCTCATACAGATGAAGCTGCTTTGTGAAGGGATCTGTTCTTCACAGGGACAATGTATTTGGAAAGTGACAAGGTATCTTAAAAGAAAAATTAATGAGGGGGGAATGCCTTCATACATTTATTTTAAAACATCACCCTGTGTGCATCTGCATTATTCTACATAGTTATCTGAATATTTTGAAGAATGAGATTAAATTCAAATACTTTGATGAGTAATATCTTCTCATATTTGTCTAAAACTTTAATTTTATTGAATAGCAAGAGTGATGAAAGTGTTTTCCATAATAATAACAATGACAAGGGCCTTATGATGAACTACAATTAACTCAGTGATTCATCAGTTAGCTGAAAAAATTTCAGTGCATCCTGACATTTACTGCATTTGGTTGTGATTAACAGTCTTTGAAATGTCACAGAATTTTATTTAATTGGTTATGATTTTTTTTAAAGGTAATCACTGCAAAGAGCGCATTTGTCACCAAAAGAGATAATTGCAGTTGGCACATGACATAGTAGGTGCCTAACTACTGTGCCAAGCACTTCTGCATTCTTACACTGTATAATATACACTGCACAAATTGATGATTGGAAAGAATTTGAAAGCGGATTTTTCAAAGACATCAGTACCAACCATCTTCAAATCTTAACAACCATAGCAAATACTGAAAGGTAACTGCAAGGGAAAATTAACTGAGTTTAATTAGTGTAACCCCTGAACCTTTCTAAAATCCAGCCAGAATCTTAATAGACTATTTGTGTAACACAAAGCTTTTCCTTTTTTTTCCTTTCCTACCTGCCCCCTCTTCCTACTTTTTTTTTTTTTTTAATGTAGAAAAGACATCCTTAGCTAACCTATAGTTTACAAGAATAGATTTCTGACACATGAAGGTCACATCCTGTAGAAAAAAAAAGTGGAAAATGGTTTGCTGTACTCTTTTAGGGAAAGATTAAGTAGCTTTTTTTCTAGGCTAGGCTGCTTAGCAGAAACTCCCAGAGACTTTTTTGATGTGCCTGTATATAATGGAAAAGATTTTTATGCTGGCATTTCTGAAAGTTTATATGCAAGAAGGCTTGAACCTACTATACTTCTTTTATAGTATAAATAGAAACAATCGATACACTACCTTGCACAGATCTGAACACATGACCCATCGTGACCTTACAGATCTCTCTCATGGGTACAATTCAGTACATGGGATGTCAGTTCCCCTTGCTCTCCAAACTATCAGTTTATCTAAGGAGATTTTTATAGCATATTTATTGTTATAACTTCAGTTGCCTCGCAGATTTTAAAACAAAATAAAACAAAACAGCTCTCGTTTCAGGTACTCTTGATCACTGTCTGTAACGAGGGTTTTTTTTCAGTGTACACAGATTTGGAAGACCAGCAGAGAACAACTCTTGCATTGAGGCTGGCTGCTCTTCACTGCTGTGTTTCTGGTTCCTAAGACTATACTTGGTGCCCACAATTCTTAGTAAACTCTCTAAAATAACCTAGAGTGTTCTTTACTCGATGCACCTTTTTCCATTGTCATTTTTAGCATGCACCAGAAGAAGGCATTAGTTCCAAACATTCTGACTGAACACACGAGCAGTGGGTGGAGGAAAATCCTCCTTTCGTCATTTGAGGATTTTATGCCTGGAAAGGAATTGATCAATATTGTCCTTCAAGATTGGCATTGATCAATATTGTCCTTCAACAAAGGCATTAGAACCATTAATTATTCCATAAACATACAGTATAAAGGCAGGCACACTTGTCAAGAAAAACCTTCTGGAGACTATTTTGGTTTAAGGTCTCTTTGGTAAGGTACATCCTTCAATCAAAAGACAGTTTGCAACCCAGTTTAGATGAGATTTTTTCATCTTCCAGCAGACTAACAGATTTTAATACTTTTCCCCCCAAACAATTGATTATACTTAAGGAAGAGGGGGAAGGAGGATGGAGGAAAGAAAAGAAAAAAAGCTAAAAAAGGAAAAAAGGGATAAGCTACCTGTATTTGTAACTGAAATTTTTCTTTCCAGAACAACACTGGTAAATATGAGTGATAGTAATAAAGTTTCTAAAAATACTATTTGGCCTAGCTCAATCTTATTCTATAATCTATTAATTCACGAGTTATAACTATTTTTTTTGAATTCTTAAAATCCAACTGAGATTCATTAGGATGCATGTTAATTCTAAAGCTACATGATTTTTAAGATACAGAATTCATTACTGCTACTGTTCACTTTCCTCCTTTCTTTCCTTGCTTTTTCTCAATGAACATTCCCAAGAAAATATATAGTCAGCTGAGTTAAAATGTTGCTAAAGTTGCTCTTTGCTGAAATGAATATACTGACAATATATTCTCCTTTTGCCAGAAATGGTAAGAAAAATCTCTCTGAAATACACCACATAAAATCATGATAACCACTAAGACTGAGGTGTATCTTGTGAGGAAAAGCAGGCCCTGCACTAGATTATCTCCATGATCATGATGTTCACCTCCTAGAGGCTGCATTCCTGTTTACAGGTATTATTCACAAGAATGTTATCAGAAAGCTAACCCCATGTTTTTGGCAGACAAATAGTTAAAATAATACCTCTGAGCTGGATAGACAAAGCTTTATATTTCTCCCTCTATCTTAGAGTATTCCAGAAGTCCAAAAGTGTTCAAATAACTCCCTTTATATAAGCAATAAGAGATAATTGTCATGCCAGAAGTCAAACACATAAACCATAATTTCACAACTGTAATAACAGTGTATTCTCAAAGTGTTTATGAATATACAAATTCATGTCATTCTCAGAATATTAGCTCTTCCAAAAAAAAAAAATAATAAACTGTGAAATTTGCATGTTACCGCAGTATTTTTTAACACATAGAACAGCTGCTAAAATAAACCTTATTTAATGTACACATGTATGTATAGGTATATATATAGAGACAAAATACATCCGTGTAAAACATGCACATAAAAAAAAAAGTAAATTTGTTTATATATTCCACCACCTATTACTATCACCACATATTTCAGTTCTAATTTTGAAACAAAGGGAAATTGCTAAACAGCAAGAAAGGTGTCCCCAGTGTAAATCTGAAAAGCATGAACTTACTTCATTGAGCATGTTGAAAGCTTCGTTTAAAGCAATGTCCAGCATTCCAATTCCTTTCGCAAAAAGTTTGTCAAGGTGTTCCCTGAAATGCTGAAACATGAACACAAAAGTTTAATTTGTCAGCACTCTGTCACAACACAGTTGTTGATATCAACAATTATTTCTGAATAGTTTAGACCTATTTCTTAGGCTTAAATGACTGAATACACTAGTTCATAAACCAAAGTGATTCCCCATTAATCCTTTTGGACTCTTGAAGCAACACTAAACTAAGGATTCGCTAGAACAATAATAGTTCAAAGGTGTCACAAGATACATTTTTGGCTACTCACTCAATCAAATAATTTTGCCTTGGTTGCTTTTATTTTTTTGTGTTTCTGTTTTGTGGCATCCATATCTCCTTCTCACTTCAGATAATAATTTTTACATTCTTTCAAACTATTATTTCCTTATTATCACAATGCCTATGCATTATCAAGAATGAACACGCCGCATAAACAGATCATCTAAAATTAATACTAAATTACATCATTTCTAGTGTATAATTCAGTTCACATGATCAGTGTGAAGAACAAATATTTTCTCTCATCATAGCTCTATTTATACAGGCTCTGAAAAGTATACTGTTGATTTGTGAAAAATACAATAGTGCCATTTTTTTGATACAAAATAGTAAAAGTGGTAAAAAATTATTCCATGCACTATGAATTTTCAAACAAAAATTCGGTTTGGTCTTTGGGAGGGGTTGTAGGGATTTTTTTTGTTTTTGTTTTTTTTAAACCAACTCCATTCTCTGCCTTGTCTTCTTCATAAAAACAATCATTTTACTGTTGCAGCACTTTATGTCCACTGCAAACAAAAGATCACAAAACATGCAAGTTAACATTTCTTTGTTTCCCTGCCTTATCATACCAGATGCCCTCAAAGTGTGGCATTAATTGGATCCATGCCAGAACAAATCATGTTTTATTTCACAGGCAGCACAAAGAATGGCTTCATCAGACTGTTCACTCTCCATCTGGCTCAGGCTGTTTATTAGCAAACAATCAAAACATCCTATTGTACTTTCAGAGAGGCTGCTTGTTTACCCTCTCAAAGAGTGGTGCCTTATTGTGACTTCAAAGGGCTTACTATCAACACAACTATAACTTGTCAGGCTGCTGTTTTAAGGAAAATCTGTAAGGAGAAAAGCTCCAAATTTCAGACACTCATTTTTTCCCCCATTTCAGACATGTCCAGGCAGTACAACAATGCTCTACCAGTCATGTTATAGTGCCCTATTTGGTACTGGATAAGGCATTTTAAAAAGCATTGCATTATTTGTGTGTGAGAAAAGCAAAGTTTCAAACTAATATTCTTCTTGAAATTTCTCTACAGCTTGCCCACACATGTCTTCAACTCCCACTCAGTAATTTCATCCATTACAAAAGCACTGCAAAACAGAAAATGTATTCCAGCCCTAATAGTAGTGAAAAAAATGTCAGGGCAGGACATTAACCTCTGAAACATCAGTTTGAAGAAAAAGGGATTTCAGAGTGAGATAAAGAACACTTCAATTCCACTTTCAATAACTTGCAGGAACCAAACAGATCCCGAAACCCAGGAGTCCCCTGCTCTTAATGAGTCAAAAAGTGGATTTTAAATTTTGTATCTTAAAGAGTTCTTATTATTAATGAACTGCACACTATTGGTTCATCTCAGTTTCTCTTCACTTATCCTATTGGAGCCCTTAGAGACTGATATCTGAATTTCCTAGAGTCTGACTTGGATGTCTGTCCAACTGTGTGCACAATCATTACCGGGCAACTGTATGTTTAATTCCCATGTGCAATACCAGAATGTGCAATATCTAATTGTGGACTCATATACTTCATTGACATGCAGAGTCTTGGTAATTCTGAATGCAAATTAGGCACACAATTATGACAATCAGCCATTGATGTCTGATTACAAAATTATAGGGTCAGAGCTCAACAGAAGTTGTGTCTTACTGCAGTGAGGAAGCACAGACACGTTCCACTGTGGCTGAAAAACAGGAGATAAAGAGAATGAGGATACAAATCCACTTGTGCATGTCAGCCAGGATAATTCTTTGCATGTACCTACAAGGTTTCAAACTAGAGCCCAAGCACTACACACTCTTGGTCTTGTACCCTTGCGTGCTGCCATTTGTTTCCAAATACTGTCCACTGCCACAACCACAAAGATCCAGTGAGCCCAACACCTGGTAAGAATCCACGTATGCAAACCTCTTTGATTTGCTTCTCTCCTTTTCTTTTTGCATTGTGTCAACCGTGTTAGGACCCTCTAAGTCAGAAACAAACCAACAAATACATCTGATGGGCCTGGAATCAGGAAATGTCCTGCCCTAGGTGCAGTTACAAGTATGCCTATTTGAAGAAGAATGGGGTTTACTGAATGGGGGATACTGACAGTGTTTTTCCAAAGATGGAAAATCATATTCTCACACCTATTTCTGCTTAAGACACATTTTATTATAGCCTACTTATAATTACCAAAAATAAGGTACCACTTATGATGAGTAGGAATACCCATATTAGATGGGGTTACAGGACCATGGATTCAAGCCTATGAATAAATTACTTTCCACTGATTCCAAAGAGGGAACAGTTCCCAACTGATATGTGCAGCAGAGATTATACAGTTACATTGGAAAATCATGGTATTTGCTACTAATTGTCTGAAAAGGGGGAGCTTCCTAAAGAAAAGCATCATTAATGCGTTCAACACTGCTCCAGATTTCTTTGTCAGTTTTACTGCAAGTCTTTGCTATTAGTTCCCATACTCATCCACGCATGCTGTAACTCCAAATGTTCCTGAGACATGTTTGGCAAAGATTTATCAGATTTGTGAAGATAGACTACAGCAGCATATAAAGAAGGAAAGCAAAAAAACAATCGGGAGGCATCTGTGAGGTGGGAGAGTGATATTTACTGGCGTGTCACAGGCAAGTTTACCCTCAGGTATTAACAGATAAATGTGCATCACATCTGTAAAACGCATTTAAGCATTATCCCATGTAAAATCCATCACCAGGGCAATTCCAGGTAAGCTTGCTAGTGATAATTATCCAACCGCTTCTGTTTCCTAACGTGTTCTGTTGGAAAACAGGATTTTTTTTTCATAAAAACAATCATAAAAACAATGCTGAACCAAGGAGTTCAAGATTCAATATACTCACATCAAAAGTAAATTCTCCTTAAGTAAATTAGTTGCTGCAATAGAAATCTTCAGACCAAGTTTCAGTGCTCTGGGGTTAACTGAAAGATTTGGAGGTCTATAATGGCCAGACAGTTTTAAAAAAAGAGCAGACTTCAGTGATACTTTACTGCTTTGGGTTTTTTAACAGCCAGGCAATGCTGTTGACAACCTTTTCTTGAGATCTGACAGACATGGATAGATAAATATGCAAAAGTAATTTGCTTAAATAAAATTCAATATGCAAAATTTGTATTTACCAACCTCTTATTGGCAATTTCACTCAGCTTCTTTGCTGAATCAGTCTTCTGGTTATTTAATTTCTGGTAATTGCACAGAAAAATAAAATCCCTTTGGAAGTTATACACTACGTCTGTCTATTTTTGTCATTCGAATTTACACTGGGGTAAGTTCTTGATTTAGTTTGGAGTTACTGTGCCTATCTGTGCATCTAGAAGATGATATATTTCATCTGGAAACGTTTACAGAGAAATGTCCTCAACCCATATATAGTACATTAAAAAAACATATAAAAGAGGAATGTATATTGTAATATTGTTACTTTAAATCTGGAGTTACATTAAATCAGATTGTCATCCGATTCCTTTGGGGTAGGTAAATTGTAACATGGAGTTTCTCAAAGATGAAAACCTCTTGGCCCAAGAAAACTGGTATTAAAATAGGCAGTTCCACATGTTTGTAATTTGTGGAGAAAGTGCAGACGGTGACAGAATAGTGTCTGAACTATTTCCCACTCTTTTTTAAATTTGTGTATAGCAAATTGATATACTTCAAGGCAGCAGCTGTTTAGTGCTAATGCCAAATTATAAAATAGTCTGGTAAAATTCAAATATACCTTACATATTTGATATTACTAAACCACATTTAGGTTCACAGATTAATTTCAACCTCAGTTATGCTACCCAATGTAATAAGAGATTTAATTCCTGCGATAAATGAAACTTCAAGCAAGATCTGCAAATTAGGGATAGCTTACAGTATCCACAGATCCAAACTGAACCTTCAGGGCAGGTATGTGCCAACACAGAAATTCATGACAATTACTAGGCTGGAAAAACTTAGAAGTGGAGAAACCACGACACCTGCCATATCACCTGACATTAAAATTATTCTTAAAACAAATTTCTGTATTTTCCTATTGTAAAATGAAAGCTGAAACACTGTATCTTGGAAGAAATCTAGTACAGGGATGCCTACTTTGTATCTTAGTAAAAGTGGCAGCACATATATTAACATCACCCACATCACTGTCATAATTGAAATTGCAACTCTGTCTTTTCTAAATAAAAGACAAACTTCATTCAATAAGGTTTCCAAAAAAGAGGATGTTTTCTGAAGCTGTATCTGACTGAAATTCAAGGTGCAATTAAGTCCTTACTGGTCTGAAAGCCACACACAATGAGCACTTACAGAACCAACAATTTTGCAGAAAAGTAAAAAAAAACAACTTCATCAAAACCTGTGGAAATTTCTAAACATTTTATACTAATTATGTTAGCATCTCTTCCTTGTAGGTTGCTGCTAGCATTAAGAAAAAATAAAGTTAAATGAAGATTTACAACTCAAGACTACATTACTTGGCTCTACTTTAAGCTGGTTGGGAACAGGTTTAGATACTTAGAACCCTCACACTTTCTTAAAGAAAAGAATGTTACTTGATCAACACTCTGGAGATCAGGGCTTTCTTCTCCAACCTTCATTCCCTTCCTGCAGTAAAATTACATGAAAACATTAAAATGCTTAATTATATTAAATTTATATGATGCCCCTTAAAAATTTACTGTAATACACCAGACAGATATTTATTAGTGCTCTAACGAAGGAGTGGCCTTGTTCAAGTAACCCATAACAGGTAAGATGAGGCTTGTTCAAATACAAATCCTTACCTTCATACACCAATCCCTATGAAACCTGTACCAGGACCAAGAATCTTTGGCTAAGTTGGTTAATTTGCATCACATAAATTAAAAAGTAAATCTAACTTTTCCCCCCTTACTGTTGTAGCTGTGAGAAGAGAGTTCAGTTCAGAGATTCCAGTTGAATCTTAACTCTTAAGTAAAGTTGCAACTGGAATACAGAGTGTACATAGTAGAGGAAAAGAAGGAGAGAATGCGGCCTCATCAATAATAACTGTGATGTCATTCAAAGAGAAATGCAACTTCCTTGCTCTGTGTGCACTTTGTACAGATTTACTCTAGTGGCAGGTACATGTTCTTACCTGAAAGGCAGAGAAAAATGAAGGGGTAGGGGGAGAAGGGTGGAAGTGGGCTTTATAATATCTTTTCTGATGCTTGGAACCGAAAACTAAGATACATTACTCACAGAGTGGATATAAGAGGGCTACAATGCTTTAAATGCTTTTTCATGCTTTAATGAGAGAGGATTTTTTTTCTTTTAGGTAATTATTCCCCACACTGTGGTCCAGAATATAATGATAAGTGGTCCAGAGCCAATGTGTGGAATTAACACTGTGTTTACAATACTGATTCTATCCCAAAAAGTGAAGAGATGTGGAGGGGAGCAAGAATGACAGTGTTTCACTGAGAAAATGTGTAAACCAGGCACCAGATATCCTTTTTTTTTTTTTTTTCATTTCCTTAAGACTAATTGGATTTTCTGAAAGTCTGGCTCTCTGGAATCCTCTTACATTCCCTGCACATTATGGATAAGAATTTCTGCAACCCATCCCTGAATGTGAAAGAGTCTGTTCATTTGCTACCCGTAATCCCATCGAATATTCAGCACCAACACCATTGAGAAACACTCATTTCCCAGGCTGCTACAAGCCCTGAGGCTGAAGCTGTTTCCTGTGGCCTACCAAAAAATATCCTTATGCTCCATTCCCTGAAGATGCTCCCAGGTTTCATCTTACCTAGCCAGGCTGTGCCTGGGAACAGAATAGGCTCTGGCTAGAGCCCAAGAGCCTGGGGCAGGAGGCTGCTGAGGGTGGCAAACACAGGGTTCACTTACGCCTGAGCCTTGGAAAGCCAGGCTGCGGCTAGGAGAGGGCTCAGGATGAACAGGGCAAAGTCTGTGCTGGCACATGGGAACCCTCTCAGCAGAAGTAAACACCACACCCGGCTCTCCCAAAAACAGAGGATGTGGTCCCTCCCCACATCCAGCCCTCGTTAGAGTAATTTAACCCTGTTTATTCTGCTGAGAAGCTGGTTTGCCCTTTAGCTCACTACAAATGAAATGCAAGTGATAAGGATAACTAATCTTCTAGATCTCCTATTTCTACTTCTTTGTTTTGTTAAAGTTTAGAGATTAAATTGTATTCAAAGAAGGACATTTGGCATGTTTAAGTTACATCCTCAGAGTAGAAGAGCCTTAGAGAAAGACAGCAAAGTAGTTCTTCAATAAATACTTTCAAGACAAATACAGGCTGAGGTACTGATCCTGTGAAAGCAATTTTTATTTGGAGTTATTGAAACAGCTGCTTTCCTCATGAGCTTAAAAGCTCCAGTCAAACATCTCAAAGTAATTTCTTATCTCTGCTTCTAAGAACTGTCTTTATTTGCTACAAGTGATGTCAGATGAACGTATCGAGATGCAGTTAGCAAGAACTGGGGTGTGCCTCTGTGTACATTGTGGGGAGATTTTTTTGTTAAGGATCATTTAATAGGAGTTTTTTATATTGGCACTCCTGTATTATGGCTTAAAGAAAAAAAAAAAAGAGAGAGAGAGAGAGAGAAGGAGAGAGATATGTACTTCCAAAATGGTAGAAATTAAAGTTTACTCAACATAAACTAATAGTTTGGTAAAACTGGTACTATGCATGCTTCCAGCAACAATGCTGCATTAAGTAATACCTGCCTTAAGTAAGGTCAGGAGTATGTATGGCTACATAAAGGAGTAGTAGAGTGAACTATTAAAAATCCAGCCCCTGCAATCATCATCAGCAGCAGTATAGATCTGCTCTTTCCACATAAAGGAAAACTATAACAATATGAAACACCATTACAGCATTTTTTGATTGTTTCTATTTAAAGTTATAACATGGGAATAGATATTTCACAGAATCACAGAATATGCTGAGCTGGAAGGGACCCACAAGGATCACCGAGTCCAAGCCTTAGCCCTGCACAGGACTATCCCCAAGAATCACACAATGTGCCTGAGAGTATCATATTTTTGGCAGCAAAAAGGAAAAGAGAAAAAGTTCTAACTTTTTTAGAATGGTTGTATTTGGTTTGGTACTAAGAGATTATGCTGGTAGTAAGAGATGTGGTCATCCTTGCACCCATTCACTTGTGGAGATTATTTGACATAAGCACAAAGGACAGAAAGTTCTGGGATGAATATGTAGTTCCATCTTCAGACCTATGTTGAAATTCCAAAAAATCAGGCATGTGTAGACAGATGTAAACTGAAACAACAGTCTATATGAAAACATTGCCTGTAAATCACCTGCTCTATTTTCCAATACAGAAATGTGGTTACATTTTCATGATGACTGTTTGGAAAAACCACATAATACAGTATTTGTCATTATATATTTTTCATGGGTTTTTATCACTTAGTAAACAAAAGAAGGAGTTATTATTACCAGTGGACATGCAAAGGAGTATCTACCTTGTAAGACTGGTTGAGAAAGTGTAATTTTAGCTACTTTTTTCTGATATTACAAGGGACATGTGACAATTACACAGGAAAAAAATACAGAAGAGTGGTATATCTGTCAGACTCACAGAAACTACAGTAACAGCCCAAATGATTGAATACTTAAGATGAGTTCCAAAACACAGCTTAACACTCCGACAGCTCTTCACCAGCTTTGAAACGTGCACATGAATGACATTTTAAGGCATCTTTTTTCTATGTGCCTGACCAACAGACTGTGAATTCAAGAGAACCTTTTCCAGTTAATTCAGTGAGTTTTTGACAAGGCCCCCAGGTAAATTTGCTGTGTCAGTATATTCAAATCACTCAGCAGCATGTCTTACAACAGTATCAGATATTTCAGAGGGCTGTTTATAACTGAATTCAGGAGCCTGATAACTGAATTACTCGTTCAGGATTAAGTGGTTGTCCATCTCCTTGGACAATCTTTACTTAATACAAGCTAGACTTGGAACAATGGCACTTTTGTGCCTTCGAGTGTTTAGGCAAATAAATTTTTAACTTCATTACACTAACTAGAAAAACAATAAGAACATATAAGCTCACATAAGTTAAGAAAGAAATGAAGATTGACAAAGTTATGGCATATACAAATGCACAGAACTATTAAATGCTATCTATCTCAAGTTTATTCTCTTGTTCTGATCTTTCAGTGAAAGTACATTTCCTACCTCACTGATATGAATAATAGAAAAAAAGATCATATTTAATTATTCCCCCAAATCTTGTATGTACTACTCAATTTACAGGCAAAATAAAGCACAAACCTATTCCATAAATAAATAAATAAATAAAATAATTTAGCAAACAAGAAATTCTATCGAAGATTGCTCTCAATAATGAAATATTGTGCTTAGTTATTTTGAACAATTGAGCACTGTTCATAAAATCTGAGCATCATCTGGGTGGCATAAAAACTTTTTGATCAATTAAATTAAAATGAATCTGACATTAAGTAACATATGGATGCATGATAATCTGCATTTTGACCGGTTGCAGAGTGATGGAAAGGTTAACAGTAGGATTAATTCCAGACAGGACAGCTGGGCAGTACATTCGATTCTTTAGGTTTGTGTCTAGAACTTGCACAGATTTCATATGGCTCATTAGCTGCACCCACAATAAAGAGCTCATTTAGAAAACTGCATCAGAGTTCACACAAGACCTTAATACCAAATTGTTAGAAACAATTCATTCCACATAGTAACTAAATGATATTTAGATAACTACAGTGGGAAATGCCAAGTATACCAAGGAAGCAGCCCGTGAAGAATAATTTCTATAGAATGTGGGTGTATATGCAGGTAAAATGCAAAGAACTCTTGTGAATAATACAATGGAGTAAAGATCAACATAACCAGATCAGAATCATTTTCTCTTGGTATACATAAAAAGACCCAACACTGACACAGTTCAGTGTGTTTTCTGAGCTGTGTTTTCTACTTCCTTTAACACCTCATTGACAACGTCAGCAAATGAGCCACCACACTGGATGTTAAGTACAACCCAATGTTCAGCTGAAACTCTTCTGATTAGCCTCTAATAAAAACCAAGAACTATTTACAGAAAGATACATGACTGCTGCCCTCTCCAGCCATAAGCAAGACTCAGTATAGGTGAACAAATCATTTTAAGAAGAAAGGAAGCCTTAGCAGGGAAGAAGTTCTACAATAATACAAGGGGCTTATTGGCTTAAGGCTGACAGGTCTTTCCCTCTGCAAGAATCACAGGACTTTTCAACTGCTTGATTTCATAATTTTACATGGCATAAACAATCTTACCTTAACCTCCTAA
Organism: Oxyruncus cristatus; assembly: GCA_013399855.1. Classification (NCBI taxonomy): domain Eukaryota; kingdom Metazoa; phylum Chordata; class Aves; order Passeriformes; family Cotingidae; genus Oxyruncus; species Oxyruncus cristatus. Next base: position 1,738,688 of record VXAY01000232.1, read on the forward strand.
GAACTGTGTCAGAATAATGCCTGCACAGAGCAACTGCATTTGGATAGCAGGCAATGAACTAAACTTCAAGTTGCAGATTCAAACTGAGACCTTTCTTCAAATGAAATTTTCACTGAAATTCACTGAAAAATTCTGTCAGGATACAACTACTTCGAATATTTTCACAGAACATTCTTGAATGAGTGCATTATTACACTGACAGACCTATTTGGAAAGCTAAATTCTTGTATTTGTATAGTATTATATTTGTGTTCATTTGTTTTGAGATTTTGTTTAAACTTCAGTGTTTGATTTTAGGATGCAATCTCTTCTGCAGTAATTTCTGGTAATAAAATGATAGTTCAATTTAAAGCAGCTGAAATATTTTACTTAAAATAATTACCAAACTTTATTAACAGTATATGTTCAATGACTTCTGTATTTTTCCATTAAGTTAGTTCAACCAAATTGCCTAGAAGGTTATTTATTTCTCTTTCTTCCTACTGAGTCACATAAAACTCCTTTGAAATTGCATGGGGAGAATAATTAATAAATTCTAATAATGGAATGCATTGTCCTGGGAAAAGATTTTTATGGCACATTTTTACACACTCCATGCTATCTCTCCACTGTTTTGCTACTTTCATTCCTTACCTCTTTGTTGGCTCTGTCTGCTTGAACTAATGTTCCATTCAAACACGGCTCTACATAGTGGAGTTCTTCATTATACTACAGAGAGAAATACAAAGTATAATGAAAAATTTAATTAAAAGCTTGGAAGATACAGTATAATTCAACGATTTAGAACTGCAGTGAAACATGTACAGAAATCAAGAACAAAAGGATTTTGTTCATTTTAAAAAAACTGGCTGTCGGTTTTTTTTCCTTTGACATGATTCTTAATTCTTCAGAGGTTTATACTCCTAAAGGAATATTTAATTGAATGGATGCCAACACTCAGGTGGAGTTAAAGGTTTATATACAGTAGCTGGCAAAAATATCCTTCGAGTTGAAATCTGGGTAGTATTTAGAGGTCATGTTTGATACCGCACAATCAAAACTCCCAATTCTTTGCTACATATAAAATAGTCCCGACAAATACTTGTGGCACTGGTCAACATTTTGGAAGGTTAATACTCGAAAAACTACACCAAAAAAATCTGTAAGCTTGAATCAATCCTGGAAATGTTTGACAATTGTCAGAATATCAGTCAAGCAGAGGGGCTTATTATACACTAAGTCATGAAGATGTGACAGACCTTGAAGGAATTATGCACTTATCTTGCAAGGTCTAAGTAAGTTAGATAGCCCAGTCCTACTTTCAGCATCCTAAGCATTAAAAAAATGAAGTCTCATCTGCAGCCAGTAGACCTTGCAGACTCCAGGATGCCTGATTGAAATGTGGGCTTGATTGTTTAAACCTTTAAAACCTTCCAACACAGGTCAAATTATTAAAGCAGTACCTTCAAAGAGTCTACATATAGTTGTCTAGGTAGGGCCTTAACTTAAGTCCTCCTCCCATTAATTTAATCCACTTTAGAAGTTATCACAGATCAAACTGGCTTTGCATCCAGGCTTTAAGCAGTTTCACCCTTTCACCAAGGCACTGAGTCAGAAGATCCACAGTAAACAAACAAAGACGACACATTAAGTCAAGTCAAAAATAATCAGGGAAAATATTTCATTAGATTATATTTCATTTGAATCTGGTTTTTTTAGGTTAATACATGCATTTACTCCCTTCTTCCTCCACCTCAGTGGGAATAAAAAAGCCTTGCAATGAATGACTCGTCACGGACGCTGCTTAGACAGGGCTCTCTGTCACTACAAGTTCTTACTGTCTCTGCCTGTAGCTCCGAGTTTATTCTACTCTATTCAATTTAACATCACTCTTTTCTCTACACCATAAACCCCTGCAACCTGAGCCACCTTGGACACCCTGTCGTCACCATTCACTTTAACTGTGCACTACTCACCACGGTCATCATTACATAATTAGTCTTGCACAGGGAAGAGTATTTAATTTGAACTGCATGAAGTTATTCTTGAGGCACTGTGCCAGACTCAATCCTCAGTTATAAGGAAATATAAAACCAGAGTAACTTATTATTGCTGGATATACAGATGATTTACAGCAGCATCAACATAATAACTGGTTGTAGAGAGACAAGGAAAAATGCTTGAAAGATATTTACACAATTTTTGCAGCGGATTTGCACGTTTCCTTCATTATTTTATTCCCATCAATGTTATTTCAATATGTGAGAGTGTGTGGACATATCTATTGTTCCAAAGGTAATACAAAATACAAGGCAAAGGCTTCTAGAACACTTTAGAGTCACTGAGAGTGTCCCACTTGCATCTCAGTCTCATAACAGTTTATTGATCTGATAAACGACGTACTTTCCCCTGTAGTTTCTCTCTTCAGACTGCCTTCAAATCTGTCTCCTGAGAGTCTTTGCAAAATAATAATGCCAAATCTACACAGCATCTCTTATTATAGTCTGAAGTCAAGGCTGTATTCCGATCAACTGTAAAAAAAAGTACTGAAAATCTCTAACAGACTCTGGTACACCAGCCCCTTCTCCCAAGCCTTTTCCTGTCCTCACACAGGTTTTTCTCAGCATGTTCTTTAATCAAGACCTTTTCCAGTGAAGCCTGTTCTTAGCTTGATTTCTGTAGCTGCCATTATACATTTCTTTACATGACCCCAAGCACAGTGTCTGCAGTTGGCCAACAGGTAGTAAAATGCTGAAGTCTGCCCTTTTCTCAGTCAGTGGCTCACTTTCAAACACCTGCACGAAAGCAAACTCAAGATTTCCTAATGCTGTAGTACCACCACATTTTTTTAACAAGCCTATCACCACCAGCAAATAGATGAAACAACTTCCTAATCTATCAGACCTTGCATCTAAGTAGTATAGTTTCTGTCCACTAGATTTCTGTAAGATTTATTTTCACTACTATTTTGAGTAACTCATATCATCAGGCTATTCCCACAGACACGTGGATTCCATGGCTGCCAGTTGCACCACATCCCAGAGAGATTCCCAGTAGTTTCCAACAACGTCTTTAGTGTTACTCAGTTGTGCAGGATAAAGGATGCTCAAGCTTTCACAGAGGACATGCTTTAAGTGCCCTCACAGCCCTATTTTACAGAAGCAACCTACTTCGAAAAAGGACAAATAAAAATGTTTATTCTTACATAGCACAAGTGAGATACACATATGGTTCTAGCACACTTGCACAAGTAGTATACATTTTCCTTAGCTTTTTTCATATTTATCCTTTGCCATATTTAAGCTGTCTGGAGCAAGGTCCACAGAAACAAATTAAATTCGCATTTTGTTGTGCAACAATACACAGGTAAAAGGTTTCCTGCTATTTTAAGCGTACTCAGATATCCAATACAGCCCAACCTAAGATCCAACAGTGAAGCCAATCGAGAAAAGGAACCAAAGGAATTCCTATTTCCACTAGTGTTACCAAGGGCTACAAGTGGCACACAAGCACAACCCACTGCTAGGAGGGACTGGACAGAGGTTCCCGTGGGCTGCTGTTCCCTTTTCCAGCCTGTTCACACATTACCTGTACAGAATCTCATTATTCAGGCAGGCTGAAAAGTAAGTTTATCCACAGTCTATTCTGTAAGACTGAAAAATAAAGATTATGCTGAAACCATTTATGATGGAAAATGGTACATATTAAAGCAGGGAACTATACTACTGTGCTTTGAATTAACAAATACTTCTAATCATTTTTGCTAAAATGGTGTGACTAAAGCAGTAAAATTAACATTCTTGGCTCAGTTAATATTTTGCTAATTTAATGGGGAGTTTGCATTTTTATAAAAGCTTTTTAAAAATTTCAGCATTCTGTAAAATTAATACTTCTTTTATGATCATATTGTTAGTTTAATGCTTGACTTGGAATTACACTTCAAAGCAAATTGGAAAAATGTGCCTTTTCTTTTGTTGTTGCAGGCATCACTGTTCATGCACCAAAGCACTGACCTCAAATTTTAACACAGGCAGTACAAAATCACTCTTGTGTTTCAATAATTTTTTGCAATTCAATCAACTAGTCCATCAATTTCAGATGGATTCTGCAACAACCTACTCAGGAAAGCTAAAATGATTTTAACATCTCCCTTTTATGTCTGTTCTCTGGAAAGACCTGCACTGAATTCAGCTTTCTGCTGTACATACATTTATATATGTGTATATATATACACACAGATGCATACAAATACTTCTTTCATTGGTCGCTGTGCACAATAAAGCCACAATCACAGTCACTCAGGCTCAAAACTATTGCTCCATCTAATAAGTACATTGTTTGTCCAGATTTCCCACAGTAATAACACTCTTATTCCACCTCAAAGTTTGGTCTGGGAAGAGAAGGAGGTACTTGGCCATTTGTCTGAGACTTCCAGATGTCCAGGCAGTCCCCACAGAGCAACAATTTGGACTGGCCTCTCAGAGCAATCAGTCTGAGCTGTGTGCTGTGTGAAGAGCAAGGCTTCACCATCTGGGCACAGAGGATCTGTTTTTGCACTCACTGCACAGCTGGCCAGTTCTAGATACAGAGACTTGCTGTAGGAGCACAGAGCTACATTACAAAGGGGATTTCTTATATGGACATATGTGTATGTTACCTTCAAATGAAACTGCTGTCACATCACCAGGCTGTGTCGAAATTACGGAGAGTAAGATACAATCTCACTCAAACATCTGTCTGTAGATAAAAGCCGTACGGAATTTTCAGTGCTTTCACACCAAGCAGCCTCTTGTGTGGGCTTTGTTGTCTCGTGTTTTGATCACTGAAACATCTTCGGTCTTGACAGAATTCATTTGCCCTGCTGGCACTTGGTCAAAGCAATGCTTCAGAAGCAATTTTTGCTGATAATGTAGGTCATAGTGATTCTGGCTTTACTGTGTACCCTCACTATGTGTTTAACACACCACATTTTGAAACGAGTTCAGGATTCAGCCTCAGCCCACCTGTGCCCTTCCTCATTGAAAGATCCACTCCATTCTCCACAGCACAGATCTCTGTTGCTAATTAGTTACGTTTTCAAGCAAAGGAATTTTTTTGTTTCTTTACGTTACTGTTATTTTTTTCCCTTGGGAAACAGCAATGCATGAATTTTGTCATGCATGAGTCTGGGAAGTTTAGGTTAGGTACCAGGAAAAAGTTTTTCACCCATAGGGTGGTTGGGCACTGGAACAGGCTCTTCATGGAAGTGGTTACAACACCAATCCTGACAGAGTTCAAGGAGCGTTTAGACAACAGAGTCAAGTGCTAGATGTGATTCTTGGGGTGCCCTGTGGAGGGCCAGGAGTTGGACTCGATGACCCTTCCAACTCAACATATTCTATGATTCTTTCACTTCGTCCAAAATGACTCCCTACAAACTCTTCCTGAAGGAGAGCTCCAAGGCATCAGGACAGCACTTCACCCCCTCACTGCCACTTTTCTTCATTCCCCCAGCATTTATGTGGTACCTCTTTCAATGCAGTGAATAATTTCAGGTCCATATTTGCACAATCGCTAAACCATCAATGTCCTAACGAAATTAAACAGCTGAGCTGCTAAGCATAAAAAAAATTCTCAGCCACCATTTCTAGTTATTTCAACAAACAAAAACACATCCATCCTAAAAGAGGTTATAGAGGAGAGAAACTATAGAGGAAAAAAATTACCTCAGACAAATGCTGTAACTACCAGAGTAATTGCATTTCTTCCTAAATATTCAGGATTTCTGATACTAGCACAGCACTGCAGGAGAGGGCTGGAGCCAAAGCTTTTGTGGGAGAGGGCCATGAACTACCCTGTGCCCATCACAGCCAGTTCCAGTCAGCACCAACTCGGGCTGGAGCAACCTGTGAGGTGCCCAAAGGGCAGCAGCAACAGCAGGCTGGGGGGGCTGTGGTGCCTTTGCACAGGCAGCACATGGAAGGAGTTATTAGGGGGTGGAAACCTTTGGAAAGACAGCTGGAAAAGCGTCATGGTGAAAGCGATGTGCTGCTGGACACCGTGGGCTGCGAGTGACCCACACCAGGGTGCAGACACCCCTGAGGGACCACGGCCATGGGCAACCTGCTGAAGAGAAAAATGAAGAGCAGAAACAGCAGAAACAACGAGCAGTGAGGAGGGAGAGAAACTGCTGAGCCCAGAACTGCTGATGGAAACCAACACGGGACCAGCTGCCCCAGGTGCTCCTGCACCTCAGCCAGGAGAAGGGAGGGATTGAAATGGCAACCAAAGTGCTGGGACCAGGGCACAGAGTGGGGTGTTGGACAGGAGACAGCCTTGGAAACAGGGAGGAAAGGCTCACTTAGGCGTTTCTTTCCTCTTCTCAACACCCAAATCAGTGATCAGAAGTTTGTGTCATTGGCAATAACTTCTGTTAAAATTCTGTGACTCCATGCTGCTTTACACACAGCTCTACACTTTCAATTAAACTTTAAATTGGAAAAAATGGCCATTAAGTTTTTTCATACTTGCTTTTTAAGAAGTATTTACACAATATTTCTGCTGTACTACGTAAGCAAAATTATTATGGATTCAAGCTACGTATGTAAGAAACTTCACTCAATAAATCACATTTCTTTTTTCTTCCTACATCCTTCACAGAACTATCACAACTACTGACAAACACAGAGATTATACACCAGAAAATGGCTGGTCAGACATCTTAATAATTACTTAGTTAAAACATGCTTTCAACTTGCAAAAGTTATTTAGATTACAGTTAATCACAATTTTTTGAAGGACAGTAAACCTTTTTTTGATACCGTATGTAATTATGTCTTTATACTACATGAGTTTCTGCTAATTATGCAATTATCATGCAAGGAGATTAATACAAAAGATACTCTGAACTGCTTGCTATCTGTTAAAATACAGTATATGCACATATACATAGTTCATTCTCCATTTAATCTTGATTTGCACTGATGTCACTGGGGTCATTTATTTCAGCACACGAAGGGCACTTCCCTTCTAGCAAAAAAAAGGCCAAAATCCTTCTTACATTCAAGAAGTTGAAGACATTTTTAGGAATTACGCATTTGATAAAACCATTTCTTTATAAAGTATTAGCAAAATAATATCAGCAAAGGAAAATTTATAAAACCACCAATTTCTCCTCCCCTCCAAAGTTAGTTCTAATGTCAGTTTTGGACTTATTAAAGCCATCCTTACCCCCATGATTAATCCCATTACTCTTAAATTTAGTAAAACCAACCTCTCATCGTAGATTTAAAACCTGTACTTGTACCATGGAAAACTAATGACCGATGATCTGATTTCTCACTGTTAGTAATCACCGGCAACTCCTCTGCACAGCTTACACATTTCAGATTCTCACTGAGGAAAACACGAGCAATAAGGAGCTCTGCTGGCATTTTGTCATGCCATACAAGCATTCAGCAAAAGCTGGATCTGAATCTATTAATTCTCACGTATTAATCACTTTGCAATTTGCACTGTATTGCAGTGGCTGAGGGGGAGACGGATGGAAGGCAAAGGGAACACAGAAACACCCTGAATTTAAAAATTAAGGTAATATAGGAAGTCCAAGCTAACTAAAAAAAATCCACATATTACAACCCCCAAAATCAAGACAACTTGTTTAAGGGGTTTCAGATTGCAAGACATGGGCAAACAGTCTGAAATCTCTGTCACCTGAAGAATCCTGCACTGGAAAAAACACGATGTCTGTCCAGTGGGTTCAGATGTCACATTATCCATCACCTGTCTGCAGCATTTTTCAAGTGGCTTGTGTGATGTAGAACACGACAGATTGCAAGAAATGATGGAAGAAAAAAAGAAAAAAGAAAGAAATCCTGAGACACTCACAGCAATTATATTGAAGAAGTCATCATCTCCAAGGGTATCCAAAATAGATGAAACTGTCTGTTTTGCAATAGTCAAGCGAAGCCCTTTCATACTGCCACTGACATCCACTAAAATTACCACATCTTTTGGAGAAGTTGCTGCCTGGATGTACCTGAGACACAAGACAAAACAAGTCCTTTTAAATATGAACTTTTTATCCTTTCAAGATTCTTAAACACTCGTAGTCATCTCTTGCCTACCATTTTCTGTTTCTGCAGTCAAACGCAATGACTCCATTCTCATCAGGTTCCCATTTAATTCCTGTTTAAAAAAGAGGGAATAAAAGATGAAATTGCATTTTCATGGTCCCTGTTCAAAATGTATCTGTGGTATCGGGGCTAAGTAGGGGTTAATGGAGTTTCATGCTTTAATCTAACAGGCAGAACCATTATAACATAGGAAATACTGGGGGCAAAATAAAATTAATAAAATAAGACCACCAGAAATAAGCTTTTTTTTTCCTCACTCCCTTTTAGCCTACTGTGAGGTGAAAACCTCTGAAGGCCTACTATGTTCACTGTACTACTTTCCCAGAAGTGTTTCCATACTCGGCCTTCGGTGCTGGCAAGCTTTACCACGTGCTTGCCAAGTCCCTTCCAAACCTTGAGCACTTCCTACCCATGGCTGATCTCAACAGCTCCTGCTACACCAGCTGCTTCACTCACAGCTCAGACTCCTGATGTTTCGCTCACATCACTGTGAAGGGGTAATATCTCCTGCTTGTGGGTCAAAAGAAATACGATAAAAACATTTCCAAGAAAAAAAAAAAAAGACAGGGCAAGTCTTCCTTTTTTTTTTTTTTTTATTCTCATTTTCTAGCACAAAACAAGAAACAGCCTCTGAAACAAGGACTGATATTTCTTCTACCCTTGAAATACCATGGAGCTTGGGAACTGAAATACAATCTAACACAGGTGTAGCAGCCATTACTTTCAGGCACTTGCAGACGTACAGGCTTATGGTAAACTTGTTTAAACTCAAGACCTAAAAAAACACGGGTTGCTAAACCACGTCAGCTAAAAGAACAGTTCCCACCGTGGGCCTGATCCAAGGTTACAGAAGCTGAGAACCAGTTTATTTGACTTTTTAGTTTATTATCATGTGGCAAATTTGATACGGGATTAAACATAAAACTTAATAGGTGAAAATACATGTTTTTACCTATTTCAATAGAAATAACACAAGTGGTGTAATTTCATTTCATTACAATCGGTGAGAAAATAAACTTTAAAACAAGTTTTTTAAGCCTTTAAATGCAAATATGTTGGCTTAAGTGGAAGCCTAAAAGGTAAACAACAAATTATAATGAAGTGTAACTCTATGTATTGATAGAGTACTTTATTTAAATTCACTCCTATATGAAGGGTCTAATCCTTTTGCCCTCCTTCTTCAGAGTCTGTTTACAAGATATTTTTAATGCGAGTGTTTATGCCTACCTGAATAGGAATATTTATGAGTACATGAGTTATCATGAGGGCTTCGCCCCCAAAATTAAAATTGGTCGAAAAACCTGAGAATGTTGAAAATGTTAATTAGAAATATCTGTCTCTGGAAACTAGATAAAGTAAAACCAAACCTGCAAATATCTGCTGAAGTCAGGATTTGTGACAATACTCAGTGGAAATTTTCAACCATAGCATTCTTTGTATTTTAAGTAAGAACTTCTGTACTTCTTACCTGGATATTGTCTGAAAAATCCTTTTGCGCTTCCAAAGTACTGCCAGATGAGAGAAGGGTCACGATCAAAATTGTCAACAAACACCTTATTTAAAGATTCTGACCAATAAACTCCATTTACAATGGCTGGATCTGGAAACAAACAAACACAACAAACACAAAGAAAAATTATTTTATCTAAGTAGAAACCCTTGAATTCTATCACCTTCATCTCATTCAATACCCAAAAATCTATTGACGGCAAATTGTTGTAGAACATTTTTATTTTCCTCTTCCAAATAAATTATTTAAAATAAATTATTTGCTTAAATAACAGAAGTATGGTTGAAATAGAGCAGAGGCACCAGGTACATTTTTTAGATAAGTTAAAATTGCTTGTTAGACCATCTATCTTGAACTACTGCATCACTTGTTCTGAAGAACATACATAAGTCAATCTAACAACAGATTATTTACTCAATTTACCTTTATATTTTTTTTAATCTTCAACTTGGTAAGATCATTCTCACTAAACCTGAAATCTTCCATGTTGGAACAGAAAGTGAAATACCTTTTATTTCACACTTGAGTTATGATATACATACAAAACCAAAATCTCATGACAAATAACACTAATTTTTATTAGGAAAACACTGAACCCACTTTTCACAACGTTTACCCAGTTAGCTTTTATTTCCATTGAAAGTAAACTACAAAGCAAATCCTTGATGTTGAAACTGTTTTGTTTAAAACATCCCCGTCTATCAATCCCTAAAAGCACAGGCAGCCCAAGCACATTTTAAAGCTGCAGATTTGGTTCGATAGTGGAAATGAAAAATCAATGAACTTGTCTTAAAAACTCACTGAAATTCAAACCATGAATTTTGAAAGGTGAGAAACAATTAAGACACGCCATATTCCAAATTCAATCTGTACGTGAAGTCAGCAGAATAGAAAGGAAAAAACTGAACTGAAATCACAGATGCATTATTTAATTTGCAAAAGTGTGCATACATGAATACACTAACAGTAATACAGTAACATTTGCTCAAGCATTTGAAATAAAGCATCCATTAGCTTGCAAAATAATGTTGCTGTACTGATTTCTGAAGACTACTTGGAATGTGATTTTAATGGAGTGGAAAAAAAGGTGAATTGTTATCTTCCCTCGCATTCATCAAGAAAAACAGAAGGAAAGGGGAAATCTCAGCTACATAAGTTTGCATGTTGCTTTCACCTAAATATTTAGGTTTATATAGAAGGAATGGGAAAAGGCAAGGTCGACAAAACAGCTGTTGTTTTTAAAACCTGTCAAGAATAGTTACCTGTTTCTCTAGAAGATGGAATATACACTTAAAATCTACCCAACCAGACACATATCAAACCAACCAATGTCACTCATGCAAGGGTATTCCTTCAGCTTAGCCTGGCTGGCAAAATCCATTGTCTGGTTGTTTCCCACTGTGCTGTTACCCCAGTAACAAGCTCTGACCAAGACATCACAAATTAATTGTCAAGACTGGGATCTACCATCAGTTTGTAAAAATATGCTCCTGTTCCAGCACTCCAAAATGCCAGTCCATTGCTCAGCATTTGGTCATTACCTGAGAGGTGAAGCACTAAAATGAGAATCCTCTCCTCAGGCCACTGGAACTTCCCAGTACTGGTTCAAACACTGATATTCTTATTCTGCTTCTACACACAAGTTCTAGGGGAGTATCTAAATCAGAAAAAATTGCTGTGGCATTATTGACTCAGCATTACAATACTGAGATAAGGTGGTAAGTTTAATCCGTCTTTGAAAAGAGCAACCAAGTTTAGAGTGTTGGTTTTTTGTTTGTTTTGTCTTTCTGGTGTTCCTAGAAAAACCTGCTTAGAGTCAAAAAGAAGGAACCATTTCCCAAGCCTCCAGAGGCATATAAGATCTTCTAATGCCCTTCAGTCTGCAGGATCAGTGAAAAGCCAAACAAATCAAACAGAATAATTCTATCTTAATTTATATTTTAAATAAACTGCAGCGGTTCTTAGCAGCGCACATTTCAACCTCATTCCAAGACTGCACATTGTACCTTAGTGTTTTACTGTCCCATCAATTCCTCAGATGTCTCCTATCCTGGATCCCTCGAAGGATAACTTTTAATGCCCTTTCCTAATGAATCTGTGCTATAGTGCCACTCGTGTGAGCAGAACTTTCACTCTGCCTTCCAACCCAACAATAATTTTCTTTGAATTCTATAAACACTCCAGCTCCATAAGATCATGGAACAACTTTAGCCATCTACCTCTTGAGCTCTAAACTGAATGTCAAGTCCTTCAAATGGTACTTGTAAAAATATATGTATAAAAAGACAAATATAAACCACTTTTAAAAAATCGTAATAAAATATCTATGGATGTTTTGGATCACTTTTCTTGACACATCTATGAAGAGCCACCTAACATGTTTATATATCTGTACTACAGATTAGAAAACTCCATGGAAATAAAATCAGGAAGTTTTCCTTGGCTGTGACTGGTAGAGTCTGTATTCTGCATCAAGTTAACACAACACTAATCACCCAAATGCTGATCACTGTAAACATTAATCCAGTGACTCTGAAACTAATAGGATCTTTTTAATTGAAAGGAGCATAATGGAGGAATTTTAAATAAAAGGGCACAATCAAAACGTGACCTGTGTTGACAGGGTTCCTTCAAAATGAAAGCTGGTGACAATTCACTGCCTCCCCACACCCAACATGTTTGTTGTTCTGGCTGTTCTTTCTGTAATGTATCAAGTTACATTTTATGCACCAATCATTTTTATGAAAAAAAGAAAACATGGCCACAATCAGCTGAATCCTTAGAATACAGAGAAAAGGAAAGTGGGGGGAAAATGTAGCTACGGTACCAAACAGCAGACCCATATGTCCACATGCACCATCTCAAATACAACTGAGTTTCTGACCATATGTCCTCATTAAAATTTTACAGTGTCATCATCTAATAACCTGTATGTTAAACTTGTAGTTCTGGGCAATTTCCAGTTTTAGCAATTACACTAAATTGTTTTAATTACCCCCAGAACTTCCTTTAGAAACATTATTCTTCAGTTTTTCAATTACTACTGAACATCATTTGCGCCCCAAGACAGTTGTATGTCAATAAGTGGTAAATTAATGCTTGCAAATATTCAGAAATTTGGGGAGGGAGAAAAAGAATGAAAGGTAAAGCTTAATATAAATACAAAATCATTAATGTGATGTTATGGGGCTCAAAGATTATAAATGTAAATAGCTTTCACCACAGTTCTTGAAATATAATTTCTGCTTTTGCTTCCTGGCAGCTAAAATATAATTAAAATATTCCCTTTCCCTTGCCTTTTAGATGAGCTGGCTTGCAATTATATGGGATTTTGCTATACCATTGTTTGTATAAATGTTACCTGTTTTTGCTGATATTTAACACAAAACCAACCCCCAGGCAAATAGGTACAGTGACACGGAACTGAAACAAAATTGCCAAAGAACAGCACAAACGCTTGTAGCAATTAAGTTGCTGTCACAGATCCTGCTGACCTGAAGACAGCAGTCTGAAGTCACAAAAACAGCAACCATGGTGTGCAGTCTGAAGGACGTGCAACAGCACGCCGAGGGTAATGAATTTGTTGGGTTTTTTAGTCACGGGATCCATAAAAGTATTTAGACTATAAAAAGTCTATGGAATGAAACTAATACACGCACAACTCATTTTGCATTCTAATCATTCCAGCAAGTTTTACAGAAAATAAGGGCGACCACTAAAGAATTCAGTGACTACGAAGAAAGTGCAGCATACTTCTCTTTCTTGCCATACTCTGCTTTATTATCAAGTTACTAATCATTCTTAAGCTTTTTTCCCTTACTATAGTACTTTTGTGTTGGAAGTTGCCCACAGGATGTTTATTCATGGTGGAGAAAAACCTCTGAAGAAAAGCAGAACTGAAGAGAGAGAAAGCTTGAAAATGCAGCTGGACTACTGGATAACAACTCTGTACCTCAGAGACTATTTTTCATATTACAATAGTATTATGTTTATTCAGTTTATTAACAATGTTGTTAGAAGAAAATCTTACTTTAATATGTATCCTGTAGTTTAAATTAGTGTTAGCTGCTTTTCTATTCGCTGAATGTAACGCTTTTGCTTATTGGCTCTGTATAGTTTAGACTTATAACTGTCCCTTACCTTGTATCTTCCCTCTCCCTAATAGGTTAAGTTTTATCACAGTTTAGCCAATTATATACACATCCCTGCATGAATCTCCCTTGAATCCTCCCAAATTCCAAACATTCCATGCCCTGCCAAATAAAAAGCTAGCCTTCCCTTTCAATGAAGTTTTTAGCTCCTTTTTCCTCCATTTTGTGCTCCAGATCTATTTTGTCTTCACCTTTAGGTGATTTTTATGCAGAATAGATCTTTCACGGTCTAACCCAAGGAGGTTTCACAGTTTTAACCCCCGAAACTTTTGTGATATAATCATGGTTTTCTCCTGGAAAGCTGTCACAGATGCTGGCATTGAGAATGTCTTGTGACATCTGACAGCCTCAAGGGCAGCCCTTAACGTTGCACTGCAGTTCTGTGATACAATAAAGCAGCACAAGCGCAGCTTACAGGGCCAAGCCCTGGAAAAGGAATGCACAATCCAACACTCTTCTGGCTCAGAGATAGCAACAATATTAGCTTAGTTTTTACGACACTGACAACATATTTAGTCTGATCATATTTTAAAGAATAACAAATAACATACTTCGCTGGGACATATACCAACAATCTAATAATTACTAATACGAATGCTTTTCAGGGTGGTCCAGCACATTCAAGAGTTGGGGCTGGATGCCAATTTTGGCAACTGCCTTCCCTTTTTTCTCTCTCTTCCTCTCACTCTGACTCCACTGGGTTATGTGGATGCATCATCTCACAAATCAAAGCATCTGGCCATCTGTAGACATAAAATTAGGTGTTTGTCCACTTTGCTTCGTGTGCTGGGAACCATTCACCAATGTCAGAAATCACATTCCCCCCTTGTAAATATATGGGATGGTAAAGACTTCAAGTACATGACTGTATAAAGGCATAGTAGTAGGCATTTAGTGCCTTCATCTTCCAACATTGCCCCAATAACTTTCCCCTTCTCCTCTGAAGTGGCAGCAGAAGAATTGAAGTATGGCCAGATGTGTTTATTTTTATGCTGAGTTTCATGAGTGCATTTGGGTGTTGGTTTGGGTTGTTTTATGGTGTTGGGGCTTTTTTGCTTTAATTTTCTTCTTTTTTTTTTGTTTTTTTGTTTTTTTTATACCAGATGGCCTGAGATTCAGTTTTAGTTCATTTGAAAGCCAGAATTACAGCTGAAAACTCCTCACTAACCCCATTGTGGGATAGAGATTCATTTCTGTCTCTTCTAAGAGTTTGCTATCTAATGAGTTGTAAAAAATGCCCTACAGCAAATCAGTGGACCTTCGAGGTCACCCATGACCTGGCTGGACCTTGTTTAACTTATTAGATGTAACAGCTAAAAGCAACCAGTATGTGGCTGACCTGTGAGTAGGTTGCAGCAAAGCTCAGGAAACTGTATATAGGCACCATCTATGAACACAGAACGTTACCTTTCTACAAAATAATAATTAAAAAAAAAATATATTAAGAAACTTGGAGTAAAAGTAAAGGGAATCCCAGGAAGAACTAGAAAGATGCTGCTTTAACAGAGCTGTTGTCCAAGGAGCCAGGCATATGTGGCAGTCAGACCTATCTCCAACACAGTCTAAACAAACAAGATTGCTTACCCAGCAACTGCCTTGCAGTGAGGAGAACTGAAGTCAAAACCCAGTAATCCTGACAGATAATCCTCCACAACTTAGTGTGACTGCAAATACCAGGATGCTTCTGTATTTTCAGTAAAACATACTCATTTCTCCATTTTGCATGACGCAAGTTGAACACTATGAAACCTGAAAGACTGGTAAGAAAATACCACACCACTGACCTCTAGGATGCCAGGGCATGACTGAGGGACAAGGTGAAAAACATGAAAGACCACTGCCAGAAACAGTGGAAAAGAGAAAACAAATTCTCAGAACATAGGAATTAAGCAAACCGAACAGACACTCAATATCCATGGCATTTTCATCACAAAAGCAAAATTAGTCATGAATAATGCAAAAAAAGGATCCAGTTCTGACACGTGGCAAGAAGAAAATTCCACCCAGGCTGATGGAACAGTGACTGTCAGCAGCCAGGAAATTTAAACCTCTGCAAGTGGCAGGGCAGGAAAAGTGTCATGACAAACAATACAGGAAGCCAGTGGAACACACTGCAAATCAGGGGAAAAGAAAGCAAATGTGACTGCTGCCAAATCAAGCCAACTGTGCTGCAAAATATTTAACACACAACATAGCAAAAGGAACAATTTTATCAGAGCTGTTGTCAACGTGATATATGACAAAGGCAAGGCACAGCCTTGGAAATAGAAGTCATCCTTACGGAAATTTCTCAAGGACAGACCTGTCCACAAATCTTTACAAAAGCCATTTAAAACACAAGACCACGCAAACCTGCAAGCGAGCATTTCACAGTAAATGTCTAATTCTTACTGCACTGATAGTCAGAGATGTGGAGGTACAGAAACAGACCAACTTAGCTACAAAGCACAGAGCAGTAAGGAGCAACAAATCATGCTTTGAACAGAAGATACTAAAGACATGCCTCTTGCATACAACAAATGGAGGCATGAGAACCTTTAGAGAGAAAATTTTTTAGAATGTTAAATGCATTACAGTCACACTGGGCTATAATAAACTAAATCTCTGTTGCTACATTCCCAGGAACATCAACACAATACGACAGCACACTTATCACACATGACAAGTCATCATCTCTTATCTTCTCAAATCAACAGGCTCTTACTGCTGTAGTGCTTTTATAATCCTTGTGTAGCACCTCTTCCTTGCAGAACAGGCCGTCTGCACAACTGGAGTAAAATGGAAGTTTTACTCATAGAAGATATGAAACTGTTCAGCTGGTTCCCAAACCTCTGAAGAGAGTATTAGAATTAAAACTTACTAAAAACACTGAGCAGATGCACAGATGCATCTTGGGATGAGTACAGTACAAAAATCAGTTATGGATTCTTAAACACTACTTGCTCCTTCAGGAATGTGCCAAATAAAAGCTGCAAGACACCTAAATAAACAAAGTACAGTGTAAAAATGTCTTTGCAAGTTTTCAGCCAAACAATATTTTGAAACAGTTTATATTCTGGCCAAGCACACTAATACTCAAACAGAAGAGCAGGCCGCCTTTTCTCCTCTTCACACAAGACAGATCCAAGAAAAATTGAGGGGTCTGTGCTATGTAGCAGGATGGAGAGATAAGTTTTTATTGCATTATTAAACAGTAGACAAAATGAATAAAATGTATCTTTAGCCAAACTTCTATGATTTTTTGTCAGATGTCAATCTTCTCCACTTCATACTAAGCAAAATTTAGCTTCTACTTTGCCATGCAACCACTTAACTAAACGGTTTTGAACATTCAATCCTGAAGATTTTCAGAAACCCAGGATTGTGGTCACTTTCTTGCCCCTGAAAGCAACAAGGAAGTAGGGAAGGCATCACGATTGACAGAGGTGTGTGAGGTCAAAAAGCCTCTTAATGTTGTACCTGAGACAGTGTTCATCAACAAACCTTCACTGGCTCACATTTGCCAAAAAGCAAAGCCCAACTCTAAGTAAGCAACAGTTGCTGAATAAGGAGTGGTGGAGAGTAGGGCTTTTTAGAGGAAATACTTGATGTTACCATGTAGCCAGTATCTGACATCTAGTTGCCATGGTGATGTGGATGGATTAGAAACATCCAGATTAGATCCACAGCCAGGGACAGACTAGAACACAAGAAAGATAAAGCACAGCACACGTCTCGTGTGGTGATGCCAACATTTCCGAAAGGTTTCCTGTTAAAGACAGAGAATTGAGGGGAAAAAAAATAAAAATAAAAATCTGTGAAGCTAAAGCCCTTTGTGAGAACAAAGGAAACTCTGGGAATCAGATTTGAGGCAGAATTTGAGCAAAACCAGATGGAATAAGCAGAGAAGTCTGCGCATCTTTATCCAATAGGCAACAAGAGTTAAACCAAAAAAACATGGGAAGATAGGACATTCCCTGCAACCTTGACTAAATCAGTTGGACTAAAACAGTTCCTTTTACATTAAACAATGTCCAAAGTTAGGGAGACAGGGCAAGCACTGTCCTAGAGATCTTAAAATGCAAAAACAAACAATTCAGGGGAAGGATTTCAAAATATAAATACAGTGGCCCAGGACAGTATATGGCCATGACTATTTAAATAACAACTCCACGATGTTGAATTTTCAGAAGCAAAGTCCATAAAATCACATGCAACAGTGACAGACAAGATTTTATTTATTAATTTCACACCTTACAGGAAAGGGGTTTTGCACGTGTGCTAGCTGCAGATGATAATCTTTCTGCATCCCTTGGGAAATGATTTTTTTTGGTTCTAATATTCTAGAAAATAGGTAATCTCGATTTTGGCAGCCAGTTGGAAAGCATTGATAGGAAAGTATGACTGAACGATATTCATAGCTCTTTTTGAGTATCAAATTGAAAAAACCTCTCTTAATCAAAAAATGGTTGTGCTTCATCACATTTCAATATCTTTTAGAGAAGGCTCCATTACATGCAGCAGATTTTTTTTCCTATGCAAGCAAAACTTTTGATTAGAGTCTGCATTTATTGACTTGTAGTGCATAAACTCATCTTTTAACATGCAGTGAACATCGTGCAGTGGAAATGCCATTTGACACAGGTAATATTCTTTACGAGTCTCTGAACTGTTCAAGCAAAACTTAAAGACAATTTGTGAAATCTGAGATCTCCTTCTGCAACGTTTTCAGTATTCAAGAAGTAAACATGGTAAGCAGAAAAGCACAGACTGGACCTGGTGTTTTTGTTACTGAAGACTGTGAGTTCAGAATTATTTAAAGTTGTGTTGCATTCACAGTGTTTGCAAATCATTTCTTAAAGTATTGGTGATTATAAAGGTAGAAAGATAGGAAGGATGGAAACAACTGCAAGAAAATAAAGAAAACATCTTGCAACAGAACAAGGGGTAAAGGTTTTAGATTAAAAGGGGGTAGATTCAGACGGATATAAAGAGGACCTTTTTCATGATGAGCTTGGTGAGGCACTGGAACGGGTTGCCCAGAGAGGTGGTTGATGCTCCCTCCCTGGAAACCTTCCAGGTCTGGCTGGACAGAGCTCGGAGCAACATGATCTGGTTGCAGATGTCCCTGCTCGTGTCAGGGAAATTAGAGCAGGCGACCTTTAAAGGTCCCTTCCCAGCCAAACTATTCTGCAATCTACAATCTACAAAACAATGTGAGAGCACACAAATAATTGATTGCCAGCTTTCCATAGTAGTAAGAACAATAATAGTAACACAATGCTTTTAAACAAAGGTTGAAGCCACATGATAAAATCTATACTTTCAACGGGCAGTAAAATGATAAATGACAAGAGACAAAGAGAGGCACAAAAGTCAGTACACATGTGCTACAAAGAATTGTGCAAGACAAAGAGATAAAGCCTATTTCTGCAAAACAGTATTGCAACCTTGTATAAAAAAAAAAGAAAAAAAAAAGAGATGAAAAGGAATTGAATTTTGAAAATGAGAACAATATTAAAAATTGAACTTAAATCCATGGGAAAATATTTATAGTCATCTTGTCTCTGAAATGAGCAAAGTCCAAATATAATTCAAGACCTGTAAAATACTTTTAATCCCTTCTTTTATAAATCCATATTTACTCAGAGCAATCACTGTTACTGAGTCAAAATGGTTGTTAACACTTGAATATATCTCAAATCTAATGACATGGAATTAGTCTCAGCGTGGTATTAATTTAAGGAAAAATAAATTTAGACTATTATTAATGAAGACTTCTTTATCTTTTCACTTCTTATTGAACTTCAAATTGTATTTTACATTCATGAACCAGCTTTTCAAAACACTGATTTTTACAGCTTGATACTTGATTTACACAGCTTGAGACTCTCAGCAACATATTGTGTGCCTTATGTTTGTTAGTTGAGTTGACATAAACCATATCTCCTGTTGACAGAAATGCTTGAAAATATTCATGGACTTCAGCATCCATCAGAGAAAAACTCTGCAGTTATGGAAAGCACTGATAAAATTGCTTCCTGTACTTCAAAAACACCAGAACAGCAGCTCTATCACGGCATCGAGATGGGAAGAACAGACGGAAGACAGTCAGACAGACTTTTCTAAGTTAAAATTTATATTATTGCTTTTGTTTTTCAAAGCAGCATGTTAGCTTTAGACAGTATAATTGACCATCAAATTTTATTTTCTATCTTGATTCTTCTGCTCTGTCAGTAAAGACACAGCAACATCTTGCACTAAGGCTGCTACTTCACTATATAAATATACCTGGATTGGCCCCAACAATCTGCAATCCAGTGGAATCTTTTTCTTTTTTTAACCTCAATCAAAAAGGATTTGGAAAAATTAATTTTTCACCTGACCATGAAGCTGTTCTCCAGCTTCTTTAAAAAAGAAGATCTTTCCTGTAACATACCTGTATTTCCCAACTTAACAGAGAGCCAGGTCTGATGTAATAAGGTAAAAGTAATTTGCTAAGGCACCTGGCAGTGGATGATAGCAGAGATTTTATAAGCTAACCAGGCTCTAGGCTGCTGAAGGGTATTTGCCAAAGACCAGTCAATCTGATAATAAGAAAAAGTCCAAAAGTGCCAAAACATCAACCAGCAGAGTGCACATGTTGCAGTCTAATGTCAGAGGCAGCAAGGAGGGAACTGTTATTAAGGAGAGATTTCAAGAAGTCAATTATGATTATTTGATTTAAACCATATTGCTGCTTACTTGCTCCCCTCTCAAATACGTTATATTAGGGAATGAAGACTTAATTACAAAATTCACCAAAACATGACTCTTAACTCAAAATATCTTTCCAAATCCCATGGCAGTACTATGAAATATAACTTGCTTAATGCATCAAAGGACGTGAAAATCCACCCTTTTGTACTGGTAGATATTATAAAATGTCATAAAAATCTGTAGGTAAATGCTGAGAAATGTATCCAGTATAAATCATGTCGGCATTAAAACGAAATCAGTATAAGCACTGTGCTAAAAGGTCATGTAACTTCCTGAGTTTAAAATGTAGTCATATAATGAAAAAGTTGAAACACGGTTCATTAGTATAAGCCCCATTCTCCATTATAAACGAAAGCTGGAGAGTAACTTTCCAGACCCAACACTTTTGGGGAAATTTTATGCTTCATTTTGACATATCATTATCAAAATCGATAATTGATTCTAACATATTTTCTTCTCCCTGCAGAGAGCACACATCCTCCCTGAAGCAGAGACTATCACCTTTTAGGTGAGGCAGTTATTGATATCAAGTTTCTAAAAATAAGAAAAAGTGAGTAACTCTGCACATGCTCAGACACTGGTATTTTAATTCAGCTTGAGCGACAAGTAAGAAAGCAGAAAGGTATTTCAATGTGCCTTCCTGAATCAGAAAGCCATTTATGGAAGATAGTTATTATTGTAGACTTCACTACATGCAGACAAGTTAATATGGTCCTTTTGTGAGTTTCCACCACATCCCACTTCATACCAATCAACACTTCACCTTGGGCACTTCAAAGAGAGTAATCAATTCTTTTCACAGAGCCTAAGAATTCTTCTGAGTCAAGGGTAGACATTTCCCTGTTCAAGCTAATTTAATCGTTGTAAATCAACCTAGGAAGAAAAACGTCCAAAACTAAGTCTGTTCAGAACAAGCCTATTC
Organism: Oxyruncus cristatus; assembly: GCA_013399855.1. NCBI lineage: Eukaryota > Metazoa > Chordata > Aves > Passeriformes > Cotingidae > Oxyruncus > Oxyruncus cristatus. The sequence goes on from VXAY01000232.1 coordinate 1,760,102, forward strand.
ATTTGTACCAGCAAGGTGCTGATGTGGTTGTGCCTCTAGAATGACTGGCATTTAAGTGTTTGTGTGATATGCACCCCAGGGCTTTCCTGGGAGTAAAGTGCAAAAAGCCCAAGCTAAAACATGTAGATGTGAGTTCCACAGAACTCTGAGGTAGAGGCTTCGGTCTCAATCACTTGCTGAATTTTAGGGCCATGGAAATCAATGGAACGTAACTCTTTGTGGGGCAGGGGTATGCACTTGGTGCTGTGCTGAAGAGCACCAGACTGCTGAGCCAGGTCTAAAACTCTTCAACAGTCACAGAGTTTAAATTGAGAAAATGTGCCTCAGGCTATCCAATGGAATCTCACTGGGAACAAACTATGGGCAAGTAGGCAAGCACTAAAATACCGGTGTACAATATTATCATGGCTCTCAAAATTGTGTGCTGTACAAATGGAAGGCAGTGCTGAGTTGCAGTCTGCCTGTCTCTGGATGGGAAGGAAAATAGAGACACTAACCTTGTGCTGCACCTTAAATTAAAATTCTTCTGATGCAGGACTTGATGAGTTAGTTGCAGAACCATGGTCACAAAATTACCTTGTACCCATAATATTTCCTGCAACACTTCAGTGAATCACATAGATATATATCAACATCCTTTGGTGTGAGAACAGACTGCACCACTCTCCACCATGTAGGATATTTCTCACTGTAAATATGTCTATCTTTTATATACGTTTATGTATATACATGTCTTTTCCTCTGACATTCACTAACGATGAAAACAAAAATACCCTTAAAATAATTAAGAGTATTTCGAATTTGAAAATCTGGGGTTTTATCTGGTAGAAGGTTTGGACTCTTTGCTCAATGACTTTTAATAAGTACAGAAAATTCAATGGATAACTAAGTCTTGCAAAGCTGCAGAATGCACTTAATTGCACTGTCAGCTGTGTTAATGGGATGAAGGTTTATCCTCTAGGAAATATTTCTCCATTATAAAACTTAGCAAGTAAAACAGGATTATATATACAGTAAACCAGAAATGACAACAAAGGAAAAACCTCCCATTACTTAAATCAACTTATATAAGCCTACTTCCCTTCTATTGCCAAGATAAATTGTTTCACTTTGTTCTCTGTTTTGTTTTGTTGGGTTTTTTAAGGCAAAATCAAACAGATTTCTCAAGCTGCATCTGCTCTGATCCAAACAGAGATTATCCTTTCCCTGGTCTACCCCTACTGGCACATGTCTACCTCCTCCACCACATCTCAGAGACTACTGTCCAGGGCTGGTAGACAGATTCTCATATGGTCACCCCCACCCTACTTCTGTCAAAATGATTCTATTTTCAAACACTCTGCTAAGAAAAAATGCTGATCTGATTCCTTTTACCAGGCCAGTTTTGGGAAGAGCTTACAGAACAGCTTATAACAGCTGGTTTGAATGGGTCAGTAATGCCCAGCAAGAACAAGTGGTAGAAAGCAGCATTTTGTCATCTCCCAATAACCCGGAGCTGACATCATACATCCAATTGCCTTGAGACACTGCACAACTTCTCCATGTGTAATTCATCTCCGAAAAAGCTACATGTCATAATCATAAGCACAGAGGAGATCAAGCAAGAACAGTTCACACAGAAAATAGAGATCTAAGTTCAGGATTGAAAATAGGAGAAAATGCTATCCACTAAATAGGGAAAGAAAATGTGATGAGGGAATTAACATAATGTGCAGTTGTCAAAGTTTTAGAACAGGTCTAAACAGGAACAAATGAAATAGTCAGTGCAAAGATAAAACTATGCAAGTTCACCCAAGAATAAAGCACTAAAGTAGGTCTGAATAACCACATTAATTTTTGTGTCTTCTTGGGAAGATAAAGAAAGGAAATGGAGGTAGCAGATACCCAGTGAGGAAAGTAAAACTTACCTCATTCTAAAAGGCATTTTTATTTTTTAAGAACATTTAGAAAGGTTGTCTTTGGCTGTGTAATATTTTAGTCCAGAACAAATCTCGAGGCAGAGCTACAGTAAAGATTTTATGAGACAGATGAGGTTTAGAAATAAATAATATTCTTAGACATGAAAAAGCTCCCGTGCACAGAAGTCTCTCCTCGGTTCTAAATTTCTCATGGTGAAGAAATTCTTTCACTGAGCACATTGAATCTAAACTGATTGAGTAAAGAGTGTTTTATTTTATCCAGCTGTAATTAGAACCCATTTAATTTTGTTGTTCTGTTCTGCCTGCATCACTTCACTTTTCATTGCATTCCTTTGTATCTGGAGGAGTGAGATATTCTTTACACATGTAAAAACCCAAATTATTCACGGCAATCAAATTATAAAGGCATGCACCTAACAATCCTACTAGTTACCCCTGATTCCCAACCAGAGGCTGTTGTCACCAAACTTTATAAAATCCAAAATTCTAACTATTTAACTTTTGGTTACAAAAAAAAGGTAGCAAAAAGACTCGACACTTCTTGAGGAAACAAATAGTGCAACAACTTATAAATCCTTATAAATCACTATAACTTCTTACCCTTTACAGTTATTCTGGAAATACTCTGCAAGTTCAAGTTCCAGAAACATTCAAGAAACACTGGAGTAATTCCCCAGAAATGGAAAAGGATTAAAAGTGCTCTAGATGGGCAGGTGCTGCTGTGATGCATCTAAGTAGCTGCCTGTTTGCATTCCTAGGAATGGAAGAGGCAACTGCAATCTAATACTGATTTTGCAATAATAACATAATTGACTTCAAGGAGTCCAACCCTCTCATTTGCACCAGTACTTGATAAAGGAGAATTTAATGCCAGTTAAATTAGTTAGTAGATAATGTTAGTGAATTAAGCTAACTGTTTTTAATGACTAAGAACACTAAGAGAATGAGAGAGTAAATTTTGCTAAACACAAATCTGAGGACCTGAGGGGAAAAAGAGAAAGGTCCAAGAGAAAGAGAAAGTTTAAAGGGCAAGGAGAAGTGCTTTTGTCTAAAAATGCTTGAAGCACTGAAAAGAAGGGAACCTGGGCTTTTCCCCTTTCTGCAAACAATGAATGTAAACTTTGCGTTATCATATAAACAAAGATCAACTGCAAAAGCTCAAAACCAGGAGTTGTTTTCAGCTGATACTGAGATTTCCCCTTTGTGTTCCCAAATTTCATGCAATGCTGACTTAAGCAGACGAGATCCTGCTGTGTATCACTCCTGGTACTGTACTTTGCTATGCTTGGCTTTTCCACAGGTGCCATATCTTAGAATTGTCTGAGAGCAGGTCACCAAGACACATTCACCCTCACCTTGGCTTGGGTTGTCATCTACATTCCACTGAAAACCACAGTTATGCAATCATTCATAAGCCTCTTCCATGAACTTAAATAACTGCTGAGTGCAAACTCATTAGCAGAAAATACGTCATTTACACAACTAGGGGTAAATATGAGGTGACTTAGGAAAAAAAGACTGGAGTAGGTTCTTCATCTCAGATACAGCACATACTTCAGACTAAGAATTTAGGGCTGCCTATATTCTCATACTAACAGAAGGTAAAATGCTGCTCTGTTTTTCTTTTACTTTTATATTCTGTCAACATCTGCAAGATGAGTTTTGAGTCTTCTTTTATCATCTCCTCGTGTACATAAATCCATTATAGAATCTACTCTTCCCAGTGGCAATCCTACTGCCATGTTCCCCATGGATGTTTGCCAGAAAGCCCAGCCCACATTCCAACTGCTAGTTTTTAATTATATGTCACATTCCTAGGTTCTTCTAAATATACTTACTGGTATCTCATAAAATAATAAATCAAATGTTGAAACCATGCAAATTTAAAATCATTAATCATTTTTCATTATTACTAATCTCTTCCACAACAGCTGTTTAAAATACACTGACTGACATGTAGAAAGTCATATGAGCATCTTAGGAATGTATACCTGTGTAAGTATATATGTAAAATATGTCTGAGACAGTAGCGTGTCCCAAATCAGATTCTAAAATAATAGGGGAGTCATAAAAAAATAAGAGCTATGAGAACTCACTTTGTGCTGCTATATAACCCATGTAAATAAGATTTAAAAAAAAAAGACCCCAGCAGCTGAATGAGACAGTGCCTTTTATACACCTGCTCTCACACCTGGATTTCTGCCTTGGTACTGCACGGTCCAAACTGGGTTCACACTGGTTCTGTACTTTCAAAAATTGGACTTTCCTTCTAACAAAAAGTGCCTTACTTCTTTCCTTCCTTTTTTGCCTATGAATATGATTAATTCACTAAGAACCTTTTCCCTACTTTCTGTAAGAAATCTGTACACAGTTGATAATTGCCAAATTTGTGGATGGAAGAGCTACTGCTTGCTAAGACAGCTGTCACAGAACTTGTTTCTTAATCTTAATAATTTATTCATTGTTTAAAAACATACTGCCTTGCAAATCCTTTGGCTACAGGTAGTGAGTCCAGGTAATAAATACACTTTTGTGGTCAAAGAGAAGAAACAAAATGCAGTGACGGATTTGGACTCCCAGTGCTCACTTAAACATTTCAAAAGCAAAACTTGATAATAAGCAGTCATTTTCAGGAAAAAAATGAAGGAGGCTAATACCATGAGAATGTTGTGCAGTTTAAATGGACCGACAGCTTTGCTGCAAAGTGGCCTAAAGCGAGGTGTGTCTGAACAGACAGACAGGTAAATACACTTAACTGTAGAGCACCATCATCCCACTTCTCTTTGCTCTGAATTCCTCCAGTATATGAAGATTATAGGAATGACAAATTACAGTTTTCTGAGCTGTGTAGGCTTTATATTTCAAAGATCAGTAACTTTTCTATTTTTGACATTAATCGATGTGATCTGTAAGATCTGAAGGGACTTGAGCACAAGTCCTACAAGGAGAGGCTGAGGGAGCTGGGGTTGTTTAGCCTGGAGAAGAGAAGGCTCAGGGGCGACCTCATCGCTCTCTACAACTACCTGAGAGGAGGCTGTAGCCAGGTGGGGGTTGGTCTCTTCTCCCAGGCAACCAGCAGTAAGACAAGAGGGCTCGGCCTTAAGCTGTGCCAGGGGAGGTTTAGGCTGGATATTAGAAAGAAATTCTTTACAGAGAGGGTAATCAGCCATTGGAATGGGCTGCCCAGGGAAGTGGTGGATTCTCCATCCCTGGAGGTTTTTAAGATGAGGCTGGACGTGGCACTGAGTGCCATAGTCTGGTAACCGCGGTGGTGTTGGATCAAGGGTTGGACTTGATGATCTCAGAGATCCTTTCCAACCCGTCTGATTCTATGATTCTATGATTCTATATGCAGAAAGCAGGTAACAAGGGTGCACAGAAGAAGGGAATGAAAAGTATAAAAGCACATCAATAACTAGACCAGACTTTTATATTTTACAGTGATGATCAAGAGTACTGTAAATGCAAAGCTGTGATTCTCTACTAAATTCACTAGTTTACCTTCCCATATGCATTTACAGTAGGTGCATACAGTCTGTAATCAAAGATGGCACTAGAGTTACTTTCAGGTTGGTAGCCTTTTTTAGTGACTCTTATTTTATTTTTCAAAATGTTCCATGTTAAATTTTAATATCATAGATTTGATATTTGTGGTACTTCAGTTTTCTTGATTTCATCATAAATGTAAGGAAATCTGCTTTTGCTTTTTATTTTCAGATTCTAAACTCGAATACTTCCTTAGAATGAGAATTAGGTAGTCCTGTTGTTACCATCAATATTTTTAAGTTTTTTTATGAAGAGGCTGAAAGAGCCAGAAGATATATAAGAACAGCAATGTATTTATGTTCCATGATTGTTAAGCCTATCTCATTGAGAGCCTAGTTAGGGAGGGTGACCATCCACTTTAGAGATTCTACAGCTGGGAGGGATCACTGTGATCATGCAGCTGACCAGGCCAAAGTTTTTCCCAAAACTTAACTGAGCTCACAGTTGTGCAATTTGCAAAATAATGGAAACCAATTTCAGCCACTGGATCTTTGGCAATCAGATTATAGAGTCTGGTATTAGTAATTAACTCCAGATCAACTAATTAAACCTTTAGTCATCTCTTGAATAAGCTAAATGAACTGAGTTCCTGGAGCCTTTCAGTCTAAGGCACATTTTCAACTCTGATGTGTCCTGTCACTCTTCTGTGAACCCAATGCAAATTAGCAATATCTGTACAACTAAGTAAACCAAAAAAAAGTTGAGAATTAACTTACAAATAGAGAGCTGATTTTTTTCTGTGCTGACTCAAGAGTCCTGTATTTAACTATTCAGTGAGCACACTTGTCTGTTTTCAACTGTTTGAGCTGTGGTTCTGCCTAGTAATTCAATAAATTAAAACATAACCTGGAAATGAACAACAGGCCTTTCCTAGAGAAATGGTGTTGTGCAGACACTCAGTTGTAAACCTATCAATATCTACTGCCTGTACCCTCAGGCCAGGATTTGATTAACTTGTTATCACCCCTCTGCATTACAGAACTGGGCAACAAAAAATTTAAGTATACAGTCCTCTTCTTGGCAAGAGTAACATTTCCACACATTGACAGGCTCCAAACCAAGACTATCATGTCCACGTGCAACAAACCAGATTTCTGCAGTTAGAATACATTTAAGTGATAAAAAAATGCTTTTCTTCTGCAGCTGCATAAAGTGATGGTTTTGGATGGTTTGAATTAGATGATGTGTAAACAGGAATCATCACAGAGCTCCGTCTTCCCCATTTCTATGGAAAATCCCTGTATTAGAGGTCAAAACAAGATGCAACAAGCCCTTTGACTTTGGCCTTTAACTCTAAATAATCAGCCTATAAAACTTATTCTATACATAGCAGAATGACATATCATGTAACTGAGCATCCTTTAGTTCTACTGCTCTCAAACTACTCAAGTTAGTTTGCTTCTCCAGCAAAACGTGGTTGCCTGACCTCTATATCCCTTTGCAACCAATTTTTTTCCTCTTTAGCAATTTTAGAATGAATTAATTTATAGACAGGCTTGATTAAACAAATATTAGCACTTGCACAAAAAAAGTGGCCTGGTATCTTTAGAAGCTTTAAGCATTTTCCAAATCTTTCCAAAATACCCTGCATTGATCATTTCACAAGCTTTCAAGTAATCTCTAGGAAGCTTTGTTATCTTTTAGTCCCCAGTTTAAAACATCACTGTATGATTTTTGGCTTCTCACGATTCTCAAGTGAGAATCCTAACTCTGAAGAGAAGCTGTCATGTCAACTGCTTCTCTTACCAGCCCAACCTATCTGAATTAATTCTCCTTCCATTTGTGATTACACAATATCCCTGCATGAATTACCACAATTGCTAGCCTGGAACATATTATGAGGAAAGCATTTAATGTCTTTTTAGTTGTCTGTTAGTACAGTTAAAACAGGGAAGAGGAACCAGATAATGAGATTAGGCAGCCTTCTACACGCCAATGACAAATACACTGCAGACATTGTTGGGAAATTTTGGTGCTTTCCTTCTTAATTTTTCTTTTATTACTGGCTTGAGAAAAATAAGTAGATAGGTGCTGCATAAGCACTGTCAAAATACAATGTTGTGCTGTCTGATCAAAGGGAAATGGCAAATGGAAAATGATTTAAGTGTGTCTGAGTTCAGTTTTCATTCCCAATTTTTACACCTAAGTCCATCACTTCTAATATCTTAAGTGGCTGTTTGTTAGTGCTATGTGCTACCCAGCCCCTATGGCAAATAGGCAGGGGAGTAGAAATTTCAATGCAGTTTATTCCTTCTAAATATTATCTGAAAACTCACAGCAGCAGCGTGTAGAGCCAGAATAGAACATACACAGCTAGAAACACTCCCAGAAACTTGAAAGCAGAAATCTAATAAAATATTCCCCTCCCATCTACGCTATGTCTTTCACAGACACATCTAGATCTCAGCACAGATACAATACTACTGGTAAGAGGCAACGTAATCTCTGTTCAAATTATTTGCAGATTCCAGGAAATAATTCATAAGAACAAACATATTCTGTCATACTCTATGGCACAATTCACGACAGTCTAATATGCAAATCATTGACCATAATAAATTGCTAAATTGCCACAGGACAAACCATATTACAGAACTGTCACACTTTAAACATTCTTCCACTGAAATTTCACTCTTATTGTCAACTGGAAAACACAGATAATATAGAGTTAATCAACAGCTTCATTTTTAAAGCAAGGATGATCCTAAGTTCAGCCAGTGGAATGACTAAATAAAACAACTTTTTTCTTACCCTTATTGTACATGTTGGTTGGTACTTGGACATCACTCAGACTGATGTTCACAGGCAAGTTATTGAAGTGGTCATTTGGCACCAGAATGAACTCCTTTCCCAGCTCCAGGTAGTTTCCTTCTTCATCTCGTTCATTTATGAGCACAGCGTTGAAGTATTCGTACTACAACAGAAACCCACAGAACACACATTCAGCTTAAAAATACGAATAGTTTAGCATATCTATCAATCCACTGATTAAACCTTGACATATATCTCCACCTAGAATAGTAGAAAAAGAAATTTTTACCATCCCTTAGATTCCCTTTATAGTCCTAGTACAGGTACATTTCTGAAAACAGATTTGTCAATACCTTTCAAGAAAACCCCATATTACCTCAGATCTGGCTGCCCTGAAAATATTAAAGGGACAGTCCAACAAAAACTCTGATCATAGATAATATATACACTATGTTTAATATGAAGCTTTCTAGATTTAAATATTTTCCTGGATGATTATTTAATGATGATCTCTCTGTTGAGCTTATTTTCACCAGTTCAAGAACTACTATCATTGCTGATCTTAGACCTTCATGAACTAAAAGGTTTTTACTTCACAGGAATATTAACTACAGCTGTAGTTGCTTACCCAATGTATACTGACTGACATTTCCTTAAATTATTTTCTTTATGCTGAATTTTAGAAATGCTTATCATAGCTGGTTTTGTAAAATTGTGCATCCTTTAATATGGACATATCAACTTAGTAGTGACTTATTTTGAACAAGAAATTATTGTCTCTCTCTGGTAAAGATTCCTGAAGAGCATTTTGCCTATTTTGTACAGAACTATAACCAGATAAGCAAAAGTAATTTAGATAAAACTATGGATTTCTTTATGACCTAGTTTAACCAGAAATTCTACCGAGCTTTGAAGGCAACAAACAGTGCAGACTACTTTTTAACCTCTTAAATAACCTTAACCCTTGGCAAGAGTTTGTGATGTGTTTCTTAATTTAAAGAGACTAAAGTTTAGCATCTTTGTAGAATCGCATTACTTTAAATATGAGTTTCTGCCCTATCATTTAAGAGTAAATGCATATAGTATTTAAATATAAATCTATGCACTCATAGATGATACGTATTGATGTAGTCTGTACAACAATAAATACACTCTTTGCAAAGCTAAAACAGACCAGCAAATACAAAATCTTACAAGGCTTTTCACAGCACTCTTTCTTAGTGTGAGACACAATTCATTCTACTAAACAAGTACCAGTTAAAATCTTACAATCTATTCACTTCCATTAAAAGGGTTAAATATTTAAACAGTATCTTAAATGGAAGATTACTGGGAGAGCCCCTTTCCTTAGCCCGCTCTTTTAGCTTTTGTTTTTTCAAAAGGGTCAACCCATCATTTGGATTTTAAATGAAAGCAGAGTACAAAGGAGCTCACTGCGTGTCAGGTTTGGAGGACCTTGTGTGTATGACAGAAATATTCAGACAAACCCAGCGTTCCCCGTACCATTAATCACATACAACAAAGACTGAGACACACCAGTATTTGAAAGTCAATTTAATGGAAATTAATCTGACATGATTAAACATCTGACTTTAAAGTTATTCCACTGGTTTATACTGAGACGAGCCAAATAGTCTGCTGCATACATCTCATGAATACCTACAGTTGTTGAATCTTAAGGTTCTAGAAAAAAAGCACATAGTTGTTCTGCCACTAACTAATTAATTCCTAAAGTTATTAGAATTATCCAACACCCACCCAGATGCTTCCGTTCTCTCTCCCCCATTTGAAGGATTGTCACTGTTACAGGTTTGATTCCCGTCATACCAGATCCAAAAGGATGAAGATACATGATCATTCCCAAGAAACATCAGTTCTCATCCCATTTGGGAGAAACCTTCTCTGTCTCTGCATATTACCAGGTTTATCATGGATCATGAACTGCACTGCATGCCTGCCACCCACATGGGACAACAGCTTTTTACTTACATCTTCTGCAAAGCCAGAAACTTGTTTCCCGTCTTAGGGAGCAGCAAAATATTCCTTCCAAGATTAAGCAATGCACTAATGACTGTTTAAAATGCAGTTCTACTCCAACTCCAAGCAGGGAAGAAGTAAGCTGTGTAGCTTTCCATGATATATCAGATACTATCTAAGTCTGGAAGAAAGACTGATATTCCATCTCCTGGGAGTACAGTGATAAATAAAAGTACATATTTCATACTTCTTTCTTGCCATCCACCTCTCTCTTCGCAGTCCCTGGTACTGCTGAGTTCCATTAGGGTGAGGATGATTATTTCATCTTCCTTACAAACTGCTTGTTTTCTTGTCCTTAAGGACATGGGTTTGTTTCCCTTTTTCTCTGTTGAACATGACACCACCTGCATAACTGCTGGAACAACAGAGTAGCCACTGTGTTGTTCTCATGATGCTTCTTGGCTTTATAAACGTTGTCAAGATTGTCACAGAGAAATGAAAGGGGGTTTGTCTTTTTTGTTTGCCGATTTAAAATCACCATTCAAAGCATTCACAACACCTACCAAATTTTAAGACAAAAGTTCAATTCAAATAATATGCTTTAGGCAAAAGATGATTAAGTTTGATAAGATTCTGTACTAAAATATGTAGCAATATGTTCTTGTTCTTTAACTGAACTTAAGTTACATATCATGGAATAATTTTTACAGTAATTCACAGGCAGATTTAGTGATTCCAAGGACATAAATTTTACTTGCCCATGGGTTTTATGATAATTTGCAAACTGAAGGAAAAATGAACAAATTTCAAATAAGGCTGTCAGAATATACGTGAAATCACCTCTAAAAGAGCATTATTTTTCCTTTCATTCAGTGGGCTATTTCCTTTTCCAAAGAAGTTACTTGGTAGACATCCTCCTTCACCAAATTCTGTAAGCAACAAGGCTAGCCAAGTATTAAAATCTGCTCTATATTCAAAAAAACCCAAAAAAACAAAAACACTTGTTTTACAATTAAGAGTAATTAGGACTGATTGTTTCTTCAGTGTATCTGGTACTCATTGATTTGTTGGTCTGAGTCTGTATTTTCTCTTCAATTCTACAAGTGTATACAAAAATAAAATAATTTGGGGCAGGAGGCTTAAAGCAAATTGTAGCATAAAATAGTCCTTAAGGCCCTCTGGATAATTACTATTTTCCTGAGGGGTTTTATCTGTGGGGGTTGGCTTTGGTTTGTTGAGGATTTTTTCACAAATGAGAAGCCTACAAAAAACCCCATATTTAACACAGTCCTGCAAGTTCTAAGGGTTAAACATCAGGTAATACATACAGCTCAAAAATGCTACTGAAAAAGATCAGCATTTAAAGCAGAGCTGTTATACAGTGGCTTCTTTTGGCCACTTCCTTTCCAAGGAAATTACTGAGTGTGACAGCTGAAAGGTGATAGGAGAATATTAAAAATTGGAGAAAAAAATATTAAAGCAATTCCATCTGGCATTCTGACACTGCATTCGAGATAATGCCCAGGAGAAAGAGGATTAAGTCCTGTTTGCTAACAACACAAATACTCCACCTAAGCTCTTAGAGAAAATGACTTCAATTTAATCTTGTCAACGGAGGTCAGTCTTTGATGTAACCTTAACTAGGTGAGTTCTGAGTGCACAGAATATAACATGCCAAAAAGTTATTAGTCTAATAAATAACAAGGTAATTATCCAGGCTGGGAGCAGAGACAGGCTCTACTGAGACTTGTCCAACAGGTGAGTTTGCACCAACCTTTCATGTAGGCTTGCAGGTGAGCAGGGAAATCTCATTCATGTCATCTGAATCTTTAGTTCTAAACACCAGCATTTACACTTGATATAAACTTTTTTATACTCTTGTGCCTTTAAATTTACTCAAGTAAACACATTTTGCTTGTACATTCCTTATCAGCATCTGCATCATTCTGCAGCTTTGTTCTGCCGTTTTGAAATCCCACGTTGTATCAAAACGAAGAAGACAGAGTAAGGCCATAAAAACTGCGGACAAATAGCAATCCCAGCTTTCATTTTTACCCTTGCAAAGAAAGCCTTCCCAACACAAGGCAACATAAACAGATCAGTGCTCGACAGAGCAAGCACTGGACCGTTCAGCAAGGAGTTGACCGTATTTGAGGTATCCCAAAGAATCACAGTGCTGATAGTATGTGGAACTCCGGGCTGCTCTGACACAGTGCTGGAATCAGAGTAGGCAGAGACTTGTGGGGCTGTTGGGAAATCCATCACAAAATTGGTCTACAGGACCATTCACACTGACAGGCAAAGGAAACTTTGTTTTAAAACAAAAGACAGCTTCAGCCAGAGTAAAAAAAGTGGGTACTGGATGATCTCTTAGGATGGCTGCCATGGACGTACGTTATTTATGATAAAAATTAATTCATTAAAAATATATCAAATAAAAACTGGAGAAGTATAAAGTCTGTGGCCTGCAATGAGAACCACGGGGTTACATGGGAGAAATGATCTGCAAGGAAAGAAGGAAACTTTGAAGTTTTCTATTCCAGCTTAGCCAATTATTTTTGCATAATGTCTTAACTAAATGAGAACCTTGATTACAATGGATACTTGGCTGAAACAAGACTTCAGTAATTTAGATATAATATTGAAAGTTACTGTACAAACTGTGGTAGATGAGGGACATTCTATATTGCCATTTACATTTATCTTTTTTGTAAACAGATATCTCACGATGCCTAAATTATTTATCAAATATTTGTTAACACTGTAAACAGCATATTTATTTAAATATAAATATTTACTGTTTAATTTAAAAGATACATTCTAATGCAAATTGCTTTTGCAACTCAGAGAGCACTTGGCACGTAAGAGTAAACACGTATCAGTCTATCTTAAAAGAATCGTCTTGTAACCAGAACACAGTAGTGGTACAGTGAATTTGTGAATGTTGAGCCTTACAAACCCACCTAACTACCAACAGTACCAGAAAGCCCATGGCCCAGTCACTGAACTTACACTCAAACACTGGGAAACAACAAAAAGACAAAAATCCCCAACCTGGAAAATCTGTCAGTATAGTAGCTTTGTCTTTTGATAAGGCTTATCATCTCTTGCACATATTGCTGAGTGAGCGTGACAGGAACATTCCTGAGGCTGGGACAGCCCCTTCTCAGCTCCATCCGAAATGCTCCCTCCTGCACTCCCACTCTGGCCTTGGCACAGTCAGAGCTCCCTTGGCTCTGCACTTATGCTGAGGATCCTTCTCCCTGACTCACTCCTGATGGACAGGGCAGAGAACTCCACACTTAATGCTTCCAATTCAGAAATACACTAACAGAAAAGGCTCATTTTTCCTGCTAATAAATATGAGAGGTTCTTTAGCCTTTATTTAAACAACACTTTGGAAGTAGCAGCAATTAACCTAAAACTTTTCACTCCAAAAGGACAAGCTCTGTGCCAGACCAAAGAAAACAGGGGGAAGACTAATAAATACTTCTAAACACTTCAGAATGTTAAAACACTTTAGAACACACTTGTATCAAGCTTGCCATTACGAGGATGATCCTCTCTTTTCAGACTAGGAAAACTGAGATACATTACACAATAAGCCATGACTAGATTAATAATATTTTCAGAGCATTAAAAATCTTCACTATGTGTCATTTTTTTAGATTAGAAGTAGCATGTCAATGTGGCCAAATCACAGATGCAGAATACTTACAGCACAACACATGCCAACAGGTTGTCAGGAGGTCTTTCTTCTAAATTCCACTAACTCAAATATTTCCCAAACCAGTTTTATGGGGTTGAACTTTTTAAACAAATTATAGAATTTGTGTACCATTAGAGATGCAAAAAATCTGCAAGACTTTAATTCATTTTAATACCATTTTTATTGCTACCGAGAACCACAGGATTCATTCATCTCTCTTTAAAGCCCAACAGCTAATACCAAGGTAGTGAACAAGCAGGATCAACAACTTCTACAAAGTAGTTCTGTAAAAGAATATTCTGTCAAAGAAAATAGCAAAATGAGACTTGCTTCAAAATCAATGCACTAATATTTTCTGAAGTTTTTTCATGTTACCACCACAAAGTAACCAGTGAATGCTGTTCAATATAGAACATTAAAAAAAAAAAAACAAAACAAAACCATCCATACAGTTTAAAATGTGCTACAGAAGGAGAAAAGCAAACTATTTCACAAACAGATAAGATAAAAACTTTTAAAGTGAAATCAGTGCTGTACATGCATGTTCAGCTCATCTGACACATTCAGGTTGATGACAACCTCAAGGCTGCCTCTAATTACCAGTGGAGAAGTATCTGACTTCTCTGTGCCTTTTTACAATCGTATGCCCTAAGTGCCTCATTCCTACTTCCAAGCAGGAGGAAAAAATATTTCTCAAGCTCTGCATCTTCTCTGTCTCCCATGAGAAGCAATTTTAACCCAGACTCTTCAGTCTAAAGCACGTATATAATGCTGCTCTGGACTCAGAAGGAGCTGTACTGCCTCCTACAAGATATGCCCAGGGACAGGACACAGCCTATATGTAGCATTGTGCTGGGCTGGGGGATAATAACTATTCCCAAAAATACAGAAAGTAACAAGCAGTTCAGATCCAGCAGTCAACATTTGAACACTAACTGTGGCTCTGAATGATGAATTAAACATGCACTTTACCAGATTTATTTTTTTCAAACCAACGGGGGATAATCAAAATAATTAAATAGTGAAGAACTCAAACAGAACAAAATTTCATGGTGCTCACTGCAGTCCCATGTTTGTTTTGTTACTCCCAACCACCCACCAACACACAGGAGGTTAAATTAATATTATTGACTGTACAAAGGAGAGCAAAAGAACACGTGCAACATCACTGAATTTTTTGGGGAGTAAAGTGAGAGATGAGATGTTGAGCAACTGAACATATACAAATCCTCTTCAAATGATTAATGACTCTCTCAAGCAATATAGAAATTTGGTCAGCTAAGCCCACAGTTGAAATAACAAAACCATGATGATGAGTTAATTTAATAAAAGAAACACATGTCTCTGGAGTGAGGGGGAAGGGAGGCAGGAGGAAGGACAATGGCATCTATTTTATTCATAAAATGAAACTGAAGTGTTTAAAAACACCTTGCAAAGACAGTATGCAAGTATCACTTTTCTGATTCTTTAAAATTTTGTTCTGCACTGATTGTATGAATGAAGTTTTAGAAAGACACAAAGAAAATACTTTTTCATGTCACACTCTGAGTCTTTTCTTGACTTCATTCAGCAAGCATGAATCCTAGATGTAGAAACTCAGAATCTACATAAACCAGCTGAGGCAGATTTGCATCAAATACTGGTTTATATTTGCCCTGGGAGAGAGCTAGGGGGTGAGGGAGGGTGGAAAGAGGGGCAGGCTAAGAACTTGGACATTGCAAAATATCTGTGGAGTAAAATGAACACCTGCACACTATTCTCATCCTGAACTTGTGTGAATAAGTGAATGGTAGAGCCCAAGAGTTAAGTCTATAAAATACGAAAATGGTCTCTTTATGTTTTCAACTTTTAACCATTTTTCACATCAAGCAAGGACAGGCTAACAATGATAAATGTAACAGCAGCAATAGAAGAACACATTATGTAAAGTGAACTTGTCAGAGCAACATCATGAAACTATCTGGAGCCTGGACAATTATTTCTTCACTATATTAAAGTCTCATAACCACTGAACAGTTTCCTAGTGCACTCACTGTGCTGTAGACTGTGTTGCTATTGTACTCCTACACATTACTTCAGAGTTCTGGCCAAACCAGAGCAGAGTGTGAGACTCTCTGAATGCAACTGAAGAAACAATTTAGACTTTCAGAAACACTACTACCATTTCCACGTTCCAGCTCTAGTTTGTGTGGCAGTTTTATCTATTCTAAATTAAAACAGAAAACACTTTTAGAAAAGCTTATTGGGTAGAACAAGGCAACCAAAGACATAACATTTTTGTTTGAGACACACCTAGGGGATGGGATAACTGGTAGTTTTGTGAACCACCTCTCCCACAGCCCAGCTTCTTCTCTGTCTTGTTTACAAGCATTGGAAGTTTAGGTTAAAGAAGTGGGAGAGATAATATCTCCAAAAAGACTCTGAGGAGTCCAAGAAACATTCCTAGGATAGGCCTTGCTGAAGCATCTGCTGAGATGTGAGGAAGTCCCCAGCAGACAGTGGCAGCCCAGACTGGGTACACGAAGTCTTTGCACATTTCCCTCAGCTCAGCAGGAAAGATCACTCACGAGGGGGCCTCTCAGCCATCTAAACAAATTAAAAACCCTTTTTCAGCTCTCTTTAGTTATTCTCTCTAAACAACCTAATTTCCTATTTGGGTGCTCCCTTCCTGTCTCTGCTAAGGAATAAATTGAAAATAACAAGAGAGAATACAGAACCATCCTGTCACAAATGAGTCTAAAATGCTTGTCGAGTGAAAAATACGAAGAACCCTTCATTCCCAACAGATGTTTATCTAAGATCCTGCATCTTTTGTTACCAGAACGTAATCTGAAGAATGATATTTTTAAGGACACAAACATAGCATTTTTTCTTAATTGCTACTGTTTTCTTAATTGAAAACATGACATACAGGTATATATTCCCTTGCACGCGTCTACATTAAAGGGAGAAGCTGAATGTAAACAGATTATATAAATTTGTTAATTTTAATCAGCAGGAAAAGCCTAAATTTATTGTAGAAATAAAGATTAGTGTAAATATACTCTCTTATAGAAAAGGTTTATCAGTTTTGAATATGTTGACTCTGAGCTTATTGCCACAGCTAAAACGATACTCATAAAAACATAATCATATTTACTGTTTTAATGGTTATTTTCATGGATAATTACTATATTTCATGTCTCTTACGTCCATGCTTCCCCCATTTTGAGCCTGTGACAAAAATTACCTGTAGTGTCAATAGCCTTTCCTGAAAACACAGGTCATAAGCCATCTAACCACTGCAATTCCATGTCCTCCTGAACTAAAGGCTTAACCAACAGGAAAAGGTATTTGAAATAATGAAAAATTTGTGAGGCTGAGCCAGAGGTTATTAATTCAGGCTTCCCAGACATGAGTTTACTACACAGATGACTTACTGTATGTAGATTCCAAGGGCGAAATTACTCTAGATATTGTTACATTATCCTTCAACTATCAGAAAAAGATCCTCCCTCACTAAATAAGGTGCCACGAAAGCACTTCATTAAGCAACCAGCTTGTCATTAGCTACTTTGTTGAAATAATAGACGGCGTGACTAGACCACACAGAGATCTGAACAATAAATACATATATCATGAAGAAACCCTGAAATGTAATACACGTCTCAGCCATTTACTGATCTGTAGTTTAAACAAACACAGAGACCTAAACCAGACTTATAAACTTCAGTGACAAAAAATATTTTTGAAGACAGGAGGGCTTATGCTAATGGATACCATTCAAACTGCCTAATGTAACACACATCATCTGAAAACAGAAATACGCCATGGATAACTCCTCAGGAAACATTCAGGGACTCAAGAGTACAAATATGAGCTTAGTTTTACCTGAGCTATATGCTGACACTGAAAATTTGCAGTTTGTTTATAGTAAAGCTGATTGGGAATAATGAAATGTCAACCCTGAAATATCTCTAATTTCCATTTGGAATATTACTGTATTTAGAAAGAATTTTATAACAGGAAGACTTATTATTAATACAAGATTATTTTCTAATCAGAAGAATGTCTCTACTTATGTATATCCTGTACTTTAACTGGTTGACAAATGACTTGCATATTTGTCAGCATCTTGGGTTCAGTTAGGCAGTGACAAGCCCTAAATATTTCAAGGAAATGAGACATATTCAATTAAAAAAGCTTCTCATCTCTGTTACAGCCATGCAGAGATTTTGATGTGAATGGTGAGTGCTGCAGTTGAAAACAATAGCTGTCCCTTTATCTTGGAACATATATATGACTAAGAAGTTAATCTGATACAATACCTCTTTTATGTAGAGAAGAATTAAGAGGGTTTGCGACCACACATTTTAATAACCGCTCCCCAAATCCTCTGTATGACTGTGCCTGAGAAGACGAAATAATTATGACTCCTAGTGCTTCTCTGCAGCAGCAGTTCTGGCAGAGTTCAGCTCCCAGGGATTTGTGTCAGCAGTGGCCAAAGGGAAATCACCTGCCTGGTCTGCACTAAGGACATTTAGAAAGAGATCAGAGTACTGATAGTTCAAGACCCACACATTCAAATCCACCTTCTGCTCCCAGCTCAAAGTATTAATGCACAACACTGGCATAGTGTTAATTTGGACCTTCTACCTGAACCTCACAGTAGTTACTGATGAGTAGGACTCTGTCAAGCAAATATTAAACAACAGGAAAAGAGAAGACAGCCCACAAAATACAGTTGGCCCTCTACAGTTCTCCCTGGAAAGAAGCAAGATTAGCTCACCAACGTTTTTCTCCTGATTAGCTCTGATATTCCTGTATTTCCTGTACAGTGTGTCCATCCCAACATAGTGCTGCCCAGTGTTTCACAGACCTGCTGAAGTGCTGTAAGACGACAGGTGAAGAGCTTCACCCTTTTTTTCTTATTCTATTAATTCTCTGCTTCTTTCTACTCTTCCTGAATCTAGTTTATAAGAAATGCGGATGAAACTGAAGGAGCAAATATATCTCTCACTAGGCTGCTCGAAATAAGTAAGGTAAAATGAGGAACTTCTTACTTTACACCAGCCTCGTTGGAGACTTACTAACTGAAGCTCTGCTATTAACTGCAAATTAATAATTTAATGAAGTTAGGAAATTATAATGTTGTTTCTGAAACTCAAAATTTTTCATCCCTCTTGAAGACAGCCACTTCTTTTACTTCAAATCAGAAAATTCAAGCATATCTACATATTTCCACAACAAAATCTTGCTGAAATGTATTTGATTTTTCAATAGACACTGTTCTTTAACCACATTGCCAAAAATGCAGGAAAAAAAACCCCAAAACCAAAATCAACACTTTGTATATCTCAGGGGAGAGATCAGTCTTGACTCCCAGGCTCCAAAACGGGAATTATCACATTTGTCATATTTGCAGGACTGATATTGCCTGAAAAATACCCCACAGCATGACGAGTTCCTCAAAACATCACTGGTACTCTAATACGTACCACCAGAACATTATGGAACAGTACTCCAGAGTCCCTGTCTGAGCTCCTAACGGGCCATACTGAAACCATCCTGTTCAAACTTGCCATTTCTGAATGCAGCACCTGCACCTCACGATCACACCAATTCAGCTTCCTAACAGGTTCCCTTTGGATGGAATCCTCACACGGTAGCTTGCATAACGCTGTCTAATTCCAGGCAAAAGCAACATTAGGAACACAAAGATTTTAACTCCCCCTCAAATTTCCTCCTGAAATAATTACACCACTGTAGTCAGGCAATGCTTCTATTTTTAGCAGCAACAAAATAACTACCTCCCTGTATCTCGAAGCCTGCAGGAAACTCTCCATTTGACCTACTGATTACAGGCAAGATAATCAGGGCATTGTTAATCCAGAATGATAAGTAATAAGACCTATAAGCTTCCCAATATGTTGTTAGCATGTATGAATCTGTCCCATTTGTATGGATGGAGGCCAGACAGCATCTTAGAATAGCTAAAAAAAAAACCCTTTACGTTTTACATTTTCTATCAAGCCAATAGCTGAAGCATCACCATGAGTCACAGAGGTTGACTAGCTGGTGACAATCATGTGTTGGAATTACACACGTCAAAAGGCTGTGATTCACTGAAATCAAGAGCCTGTGTTTAATTTATTTATATGAGGCTTCCACATTTCTGAGACGTGGTTTCACCCAACTGCTTCCCTAGGAGCGTAAATCACCATCAAAGTCCAGAAGGGTAAATCTGCAGAACATAACTGGGTTTGAATGTGACGCACAGCAAACAATTGCAAAAGCACATCGATGGATTCATTGTTAGAGCTGCCCCAGTCTTGGAAACATCTTCACATTTTTCCACAGTTGATGCAGGAATTCAGAATGTTGCAAGTATATAATTAGTATTAGATGTGATTAATTCATACTGTGGGAAAATACAGAAAGAACTGAAATAGGGCTCTGTGAATCTCTTTTCTCTCCACCCAAACTGCAATCAAGCATATGCCTATTCGACTCTCTGAACATACTGCCAGAACTCAATTTTGGGAGCTGATTTTTTTCTCCTCTGGCTGTAATATTGAATGTTTCATTTTTCAATGTCACACTATTTACCATGCACATATTTTAGTCATATCATTTCACAGTATGGTTCTGGGGGTGGTTGGCTCACGGTTTCTTTGTACCTATTTTCCTTCATTCTCTTTCTCGTTTCTTTCTCACCAGGCTGTTTGCCAACTCTTACTTGCCTATATTTGTAAAATAAGAGCAAACTATTATCAATCCTTTGAAAGGCACATAATACACAGTCTAAAAAAAAATACAACTGCAGGTTTCATCAGCGTGGTTTGAGGAGAATCAGTTTTGATTTCTGTTCTGGTTCATTCTGGATTTTGTGCTGAGCTACATGTCAGGATCAGATCTAAAAAATCTTCCAAGTTTACTTATTGCAATGCTGAAAACACAAAACCCTAAGCACTTTAGAGTTTGAGAGAGAGCAATAAATCAGTCCTCAGATTACTGCAATGGGGCTCAAATTTGCTTGAAGAGTTCTGTGAACCTTAGGAAACATCTCATGGAAATTTAGCTTTTAATGATAGCTGAATCCATCAATGCTTGGCACGGTTCCACAAGTTTTAACATAAGGTTTGCAAAGCCCTGGCAAGCACATGCCCTCACTGGTGTTTACTTACCTGCAATAAGCAAGAGCAATACATTCCTAACGGATACTCAGTTTCTGAATTTGGTGTGTATTTCACCATGTTAAAACTAAATGAAAGCAAGATGAAAGAGAAAAAAAGTGATATAGAGAATAAAGCATGGGAAAGGAAATTATGAGTGTGGTCCTACTCTGCCCAAAATTCCACATGCCTCCTGAAAAGATAAGCGAAATGGAGAAAAAGAAGAAGTGCCAGAGTGACTTAAGTATTTAAGTTTCATTCTCGAATCTTTCATTTGGCTTTAAATTTGGTGTGACCTCTGCTATGATTAAGCATAACTATGCTGTACAGCACAGCCCAGAAACTCTCTCAATTCAGAGACTAAAAAAGGTGAGCTGGAAGCTGTATTACCTTGCCTACACCATACTGTGCCCCCGTTAATTAGTATAATTAAGAGAAGAGCCTATAACACCAGAGGGAGCTTTGCACTACACAGACCCCCTGCTCTAGAGACCACAGCAAAGAGCCTCCTTATGGCCCTGCAGTCAACCACACAGACCAGCATCTTACACTGCAGCATCACAAAGGATAACCACAGAAAAACTGGACTCAGGGGAAAAAAAATGAACTAATTACATTATAAATGGCATATCATAATGCTAAAAGTTCTCTTATATCACATTCCTGAGTCTAATCACAACTTCTCACTCTGATAATAAGTATAATTGTGTTGATCTTAACATAAATATTCCCTAATCCTTTTCTATCTAGATTATTGCTTGCTCTATTATATAGATCATTGATTATATATATAAACTCATCAATTGTTATATTGTTGTCATTCTGTAGTAATTATTTTTAATGAGGTTCAACATGTGAAGGGGTGTAAAAACGCTGAAAATAAAAACTGTCTCTTAGCCATACTTGTTTATATCTTTAGTTCATGTTTATCCAGCACTTACTGGCCCCCAAGTTATATACCTGCACTAATGGGGGAATAAACCTCCTTGTCCAAGTATTTACTCCAAAAATTTGAGTATATTTGGTCATGTACTCTCCCTTCTTCTCTTAAATTCTGTATGTTGTACAATATTCAGCTTTATTTATAAAAGGTTATGCTTACTGCAAATTCTGTCTTGGAATAGACTTTATTAGATTAAAACTAATTTCCTTCAAAATGTCTGCCCTTCTACATCTGAGGAAAACATCCTGACTTAATATTTGAGGGGAGGGGAAAAAACTAGTTAATTAGGGGGAAGAATATGCAGACAGCTGCCACTCTGACAACAGATATGCTTTCATCCTTGTATAGCACAGTCTCCTACCACCCTGGTGTTGTGCCCAAAGTTTCCCAGAAGGAACATCCTAGGGCTGACCTGGCCCCTGCTGCAAGTTGAGGTGCAACACCACCGAGCCAGCCCTGCCTGGTAGGCACCTCTCTACCTCACCCTGCCTGCCAGCCACAGTCCAGGTCTGCACTTCTCCAGACTGAAAGGGATATTGCAGGAGTTCATATGCAACTACAGGGTTGGAAACCTTGTGCAACAGGATATGCCCTCTCCTTTTTAGTTACTCCAAAGGTGCCATTAGTGAGGTCATTTATTGCCAGACTAGAAGTTTCCTGATGTGGGCAACGTGCCCATGTCAGGGTGTGGAGTCATTGCTGAAAGATCACCACAGAGAGGAAAAACTGCACTGGACACTCCTATTTCTCTTTTTTTTTCCTTTTTTTCTTTCAGTGACAACAGCAGACATGAGAGGTTTTCAAACTGTAGTGCAAAACCATCTGGGAGCAGTGAGGAGGTGCTGCAAGCAGAGCAGCAGCACTCAGTCGGACCAGGGTGAGGAGCCAAGGCTTCGGCCGTCGCTGCCGCGCTGTCCACAGGCACAGCTGGAGCAGTTACCCCTCAGCACAGTAGCATCACCCCACTCCACGTGTGCTGCCTTTGTGCTCTGGCTGCTGAGACAAGCAAGGATGGATATTATGGGGAGCAGGGCACACCCGGAGGATGCTGCTTCTGGGGAAGCACAAGGGGTGAGGTGGCTATGGGGTGAGAGTGCTGCTGTGGGACAAGGGAGAGGACGAGCAGGAGCTGCTGCTCCTGCAGATGGTGGCTCTTGAGCAAAACTGGCATCTGCAAACCCTTGACATGCAGCTGTCCAATGGAGGACATGGAATTACTCCTGCCAAAGAGAACTTCCAGCCACTGCCCCATGGGGGAAAGCAAACTCAATGCTTTCTCTCATTTCTGTGAGCCAATACAGCTTTGTAAGAGATTTATATTCTCTATGTACACCACATGTGTGGTGTGGATATGCTTTGGAGGAGCTGGTACAAAGACTCTGTTTTCACCACCACCACCACCATTTAAATATTCATAGAAAAGGGAAGTAATGACAACCTTAGTGGGAAGAGATTACAAAGATCTGATAGTAGGGGAGAACGGAAATACGGAATGACCTTTAATAAGTAACTGCTATGGTCCCAAGTGAGTTATGGTCCCAACTGCAGCCTAATTTAACCACATCCCCTAAACTTGCCCTTCAACAATTGCATGGTCAAGGCACTGTATACAAACAGAGAGGTCAGCCTTTGCTAATGACCACAAAAAGCTTCCTCGCTGCAGCAGTGCAGACAGACTGCAGTTACAGACTCAGGCGCTGAGTCACGGACTATGTATGCCCTTCCCTGCATGTGTAAGGCATTAAGTGTTCATCACAGAAACTTAAATAAATTAAATCATTCCATTGCAAATGACAAAAAGGGAACTTTCAAGTTGCACAGTTATTATTCAGAGATATGGAAGCAATAAAGCTCAGGTTCCACATACACCCTCATCCCTGGACTTTGGTCCGCATGTTAATTACGGCTGTTAATTCCATAAACCACTAATAGGTTTTTTTTCCTAAAAAGACCAGAGTAGTACTATTTATTTGCATACAGGCTATAAACTCTCGAGAAAGGCAGCTCTACATTATTGAAATAATTCAGTCTCCTTTTTACTGACACATTTTTATGCACTAACATCTCTTTTCCCGTGTTTTCGCATTTTGACATTCCAATCACATTTCTCTCCATGGAGCCCCACCAACAATCCTCACCTCTGAGGATCTAACCAGAGTACAGAGGGTTTTCTCAAGGGATGTATCCCCCTGCATCTTTCTATCAATTCACAGCATTCCACATGTGCCAGAGAATACTCAGATAAATCTAAATCTTCCTTAATTGAACGTGCAGGAGGTCTTTATATGCCTATAATTTTTCATCGTTACCCAGTCATGTTATTCACAAGCTGCTGCAGGTTACTTACAGAATACATACTGTCTATTTTTCAACCAAGTGACTTCCATTGACTCTTGCTGCCATACAGGTAGTTTACAGCACTTAGAAGCTATCTCACACACACATTTAAGGCCGTAAAAAAACCCATCTTTAATGCTGTATGGAAAGCAGTATTAAAATCACAAAGTCTACATCAAATTCACACAAAAAAAAAAAAAAAAAAAAAAAAAAAAAAAAAAAAAAAAAAAAAAAAAAAAACCAAATTCATCCTTACCAACAAAAGAGGATATGTTTCTCTCTACCACTGATGTTTTCAATGTTTGAGGGATTATTTGTCCAATGTTACTGACATGATAACCAATTTCTTTTGGTTTTCCTTCTCTTGTGAGACAGGCAAGTTTCTGAGACATTTTTTTAATGAATTTTGGGTGATCATTTTAAAAGAAATTTCATAACTTGGAAACATTTCTCTGTAAACAAGTGACTACTATATTCCGCATAATTTGCAAGATGCAGAAAGGAGAGATTCTTATACAAGTATATAGAACTTCAGCGTGTTTTCTTTTGAAGATGTAGATAAACTTTTGCCATATTGAAGGTTTCAGGAGTAACTTTTTTTTTTTTTTTTAACTTTTCCTGCTTTGTCTCAAATAACCTGAACGTTTTTACACATATTCTGCATAAACTCTCTGGCTAGCAGTATCCTGGAAGATGTAAACTGGGGAAGAGACATCTACAGTCAGGCAACTCACATAGAAATGCCATGACAAATGTAGTAGAGAGGTCACCAATGGCAAAATCTGAATATACAAGAAATTCAAGAGATTCTTATTGTTCCCGGTATAGAAAAAAAAAAATGCAAAGGTGAAGTTCTTCATAGAACTTAAAAAAAAAGAAAATTAGATTTAGGGCTTTTTGCACCATAAGTGGCTGTGCAATCAGTCAGAAACACAGATGAATACAGGTGCCAGAATTTTGTGAATTCCACACAAAGAGAAAAATGAGGCATAGCACAACACAGCTATAAAAGGGGCCAGTGGCAAAAAAAAAATGTCTAGGGGTAGATTTTAAATATTTATAAACAAGTGCAACATTACAGTGGAGGGAATGAATGCTATAAACAATAAGGTCATATTGTAACTTTAATTCAAAAAAAAAAAAGGCAAAATATCTGAAATACCAAAGAAACACCCTTAAAGGGACTTTGCAGGTGGGAAGGCACAGTTGGATTTTTTAAACAACCATAAATACTCTCATACTTGTACTGGGATGAGACAAGAGTGGCATCTAGTGGCTCCCAGTGTTACAGTATTTATTCCCATTGAACAGCTGGGATGTGGTCCATGTGGTCCAGACCTGCTTTTCTACAGTATTCATTCCAATTGTCTGGACTGTAATTGAGCATCTGGTGAGTCCTTGACAGCAAAATTGGGGAGCAGGGATGTGGGGAGGTTAACATGCAAAGGAATAAAGTAAAGAGACATTATTCTCTGTTGATCTGTGCTTCAAGGCAAGTAGATGGGAGGGTTGTTTTTTTTTTTTTGTCTGCAACAACAAATTGTACATACTTTTAGAAAAGATTTATAGGATTATAGGACTAATAATGGTCTGTTCTTCATGTGTGAAAGTTTGGTTACCACTGACTTCCAACTCTAAAGCACGTTAACAGAGCACTTTCATACATCATATACATGTTTGGTGACATTTTCCAAAATTTACTTAACACTCTTATGAGTTGCATACTTTCAACATGAAATTATTGAAAAGAAGCTCATCAGCTGCAAATTTTGAAAATTCCTTATGAGAGAAGACAGTGTATTTGCAGGAACAGATTTCCTGAGAGTCATCCAGATCCCCACAGGGAGGATCACTTGCCGAGGAAAAGGGTACAGTATTATGGTATTAGGGAGACTTGATGAGTTCTTGATCCAGGTTCCATTTTAATTACATATTATTAATCATTTTGCAGTTGGAAAAATCTACCATTGTCTATGTGCAACTAATTAGGAACTCATGTTTTTAAATCAAAGAAATGTGTTGAGGTTTGTTTTGCAATGTGGAGTCGAGTTGAGAACACACAGCACTGGAGCATAAATTTTACTTCACCGTCCAAAAATTGCTCCGCTAGAACACAAATACACAGGAAATTAAATTGTGTATTATATTCCAAAACTGCTGAGATACTACAAACATTCAAATATCACCACTGAAAAGGCCATTTAAGTAACCTGATCTGCTTTGCATTTGCAGTTCTTATCTCTTTGAAACTGTTCTCTCATAATAAAAATAATTTCTCTATTAATCCCTGCACACAGTAACCACAGAAGCATAAGTACATATTAATTGATATTACTGTTTATGACTAGGATGGCAATGACAGTGAATGTTACAAATGCTGTTATTACCATCAGCAGTTCAGAACAGCATGCAAGGAGGATTTGAATTGTAATCAGTGTCAGACACAAAGCCATTAAACTAATATTTAACCTACATTGAAGTGAACTGAAGTGCTGAACCGTAATACAAATTACATCATTGTATATATCTATGACATTTTAAAAAATATGTAACATGGAATAAAATACAAAATCTGGGTGTGTTGGCAAGTCATTGTGTTGCAGTTCAACTTACCCAAGTGTCAATTTACTCATTTACTTCAGAAGTGACTATTTTTTTTATTTTTTTTCTTTTAGTTTTCAGAACTTAAACTGAAATTTAAAGCTAAAATTTCATTTTTGAAACTGAAATACAAAATTATTACAGATTGTTAGAAAGTATGCTGATTCTACCAAAAATTGGCATTCACCAAGTCCAAACAGCAGGTTTTGGGTTATTTTTTTCTAGGATTTTGGTTGAGAAAGGTCACACTGGCTGCTTGATACGGTGACTGCTATGTGAAAACTTTAATTTCTGGAAAGTAAAGGAATTTTATAATATAGCTGCTGACTTACAATACATCAAATGAGATTTGTTGGCACACACTGTCACAATTGTTGGCACACATTGTCAGAATTGTTAAGTACCATCCTACTCTAAGTAAAAGAAAAGTTTAAAACAAAGGCAAACACAAAGCCTCAGTCAGTACATTGTCTGACTACACTGTGTGCTTCTGTCCAGTATCCTGAACATAGGCGACCAATTTTGCAACATTACAATGTTCCAACTATTAAGTTTCCTGTGTCTGTTCTATGATTATGGAAAAGACAACAGCTCTATGGTTTTTGAAACCCCTGCAAAATGCAAAATTTAAATTAGCTTTTCAAACTCTGTGTTTCCCACCTGGGCCAGCTCCACATGCTGAGTCAGTCACCAGACCTCCCCTGCAAGCCTGTGGTTAGGACAGGCTGTATGTCCAGGAGTTCCAGTCCAGCTAAGTGGCGACTGAATTGTACTATTTATTTGAAAGTAAAGAGTATACAAGAGTGAGAGTCACGGAACAGGACTCGGATGTGTTAATTGCTGTTACAAATGCACACACCATCACATGCATGCATGCAAAGTAATCCCTGCTCTAGAGTTTTCCACCTAAACACAAGGGAAGAGATTTATAGAGATAGTCAGGGGACATCCGTAAATAATTAGGTCATACTGATCATGAAGATAAGTGACACTCTCAGATCATCAACCACCTTACTCGTCATCAAGGATTTGTGGGGGTGGGAGCATGAGAGAGAAGCAGAGGAATCACTTGTTGAAAAAGGACCATCAAAAAGAAAAAAAGAGTAATTAGTGAAACACTGGAAACGTAAGAACAGCCGATTCCCATCTGTAATCACCCACGAAAGCCAGAGACAGTGATTGCAGCGATCCCCAGCAGCGCTGTCCTTTGCCAGCTCCAATAAGCTGAGGGAACTGACCATCTGCAGGGACGTGTCTGGTACCTGCCCTGGATGTGGGAATGGTCGCTTTTGTTGAAGAAGTGGAGACATGGTTTTAGTTAATGCAAGACTGTTCAACTGGTAAAATGTTACTAAATCAATTGTATATCAATACACATTCTGGTTTCACAGCAGTTACAGTTCAGAGTGTAGGGTAACAATAATGGAAAACAGAACTTGCCATTATGTATCATTAAAGTATAATCAATTACAGGAATCTGTTAGTGCTTTCCTTCAGAGACTCAATCACAAGGAAACACAATCTACTCAAATGCGCAGATAAGAAACGGAAATGATTTTTAAAACAAGGTGACTGGGTTGAAAACATTTCTAAAGATAAACTTTAACAGATTTGCTGACCTCATTTTATTAATGCAAGAGTCAAAATAGACAAAAATGCTTGCTTTATATTCCAAGAATGGAATATGAAAGTTCCTATTAAATCTGGGCCTGGAGCACGTATTTTCCAGCCAACTTGCAAGATTGCATTTGCTGTATTTATCCTTATATATTTGTGTGCATATACAATGATGTCACTGTTTATGGCACTATAAAGTCCTATTCAAAAACCGTTGTTCTTACACTGTCCTTCTGGAGTTCTCTTACACACAGGCTGAGGCAGTGCTCACCAAATTCACCAGTTAATGCCAGGGCTTATCTGGAGCCAAGAGCAGAGAGGTGCCTGCACACAGGGGTGAGCACACTCGTGCTCTCATGGAGCCAGGCAACCATGGCAAAGGCTAATGAAACCATCAGGCACATCCTCGGAGGTGCAGCAGAGGATTTGTCACTGCAGAAATGCTTTATCAATCAAAACTAGAGCTGAACCACTGTCTGAAGAGAAAGGGCAAGACAGTGAACAAGACAGCTTTGTATCCCTTGTATCTCCTTGTGTCTCTCTCCAGGCAAACCACCAGGAGAACTGGTGGTTTACACAAGTAGCACAGGAGAGTCATCTACTAAGAAAAAACTCTGCTAAAACACTTTGAACTTGACAACAATCCCACCTCCCAGTTTTGTCTTCTCACACACAGAGGATGAAACAGGAAGATGAGGTGAAAATCTGCATTGGGAGAGGATGAATGGGAGGAAACATACTAAAAACATTAAGGGTGGGAGGAAAGAAAGATCACCCAGGGATGGAGAAAAAGCTACCAAGGCTGCCTCCTAATCCCACTGCTGCTGTTGCTGTGGGGGGCAGCATTTGAAGAGGGGGGAATTGAATCAGGCATGCTGGTGAGAAGGGGAGTAGAACAGGAGAGAAGGAGAGAAGAACATGCAGTGGTGTCCAGAACTGTGCTAGCGCAGCAAGGCTACTGGGCTGGGCAGAAAGGCTTGGAAAGACCTTGGAGCCTACGAGACCTCCCACAGCTTTTCAGCGCCTCAGATGACCTCTGTCCAGATCATTTTACCTCATCACAATTCCATATACCCCTTCAAAAAAATCACAAACACAGTGTAAGCTCACACAAGCCCTACAAACTGTACCAGACCTCCTCACCTTGCTGCCAACCAGCTGGTCTTAGCCAGCCCCATGGGCAGCCCATGGCCCTTCCAGCACAACACATCCCCCTCGGCTCGGCTCTGCTGCAAAATTCTGTTTTGCACATGATGCTGAAAGCTCTTGAGCTGACTTTGTCAGCAGGAGCTTCACACGGGCCCAGAATATCCATTAAATGTCTCTGATAGGCACCTTCTGGACCCACAGTAACATTTCTCTGAGCACATGCTCCTCGTTTTGAAAAACTAACTGGACGCAGAATAAGGTTTTAAATCCCTTTTTTTACATCTCAACTGATTAATCCAAAAGCTTTAGCTGTATAGTTGGTAGTTTAAATTTGCAATATGAAACACATAAAATGTAACATTAAATCAAATTACTCTTATTGTAATTCTGGGGTGGGGTGGTTCTCTCTTTTTTTTTTAATGAACCACAAACAAAACACTTATTTAAACTTGACCTGTATGATTTTTCAAGGAACATAGCATCGCTTTTTTTCCAAGCTTTTCCCATAGGCAAGTACATCTTCTATTTTTTATTTCAACTGTTTATATGCTGAACCACTGCACTTAGTTACAAAACCCCATGCCTTATCTTAGACATGATCTTTCACCAGGAGGGGTTTTTTTGTGGGTTTTCTGTGGGTATTTTTTAAGCAGGACATCTCCCACAGCATAACCCACAAAACCAGGCAATACACGTAAGGTTGAAGTGCAGAACTGTGAAAAAAACTATTAAAACGTAAATACCAAACTATAAATGCATTTAAATATGCATGATTATTTCATACTATCTGTCATGGCCAAAAGTGTACGTAGAGCACAGCTCAGAAGACTGTGCTTCCAAGTCTGAAGGTTTTACACATCAAAGATTTCTCATATTCTGAAATTTTCAATTTTTACATTAAAAAGACCCGAAAGTCATTAACTGTGGCCCTTGACATTGATGTATCTATTGTGTTTTCTGCTGTTACCTTTTATTCACGGAAAACTAATTGCTTTTGTTTTCCAAATAATTTTAAAAAAAATCTTAAATGTCACCAGTGACTATTTCACAGGCAGAAGCTTTCAACTAACCATTAGAAATTTTTCAAGTGTATTTTTATGATTAAAAAAAACCCCTTAGCTCACTGAATTCAGACAAATCCTGTATATTATGAATCGACCAACCACGATTGCTGAAATGATGCGTGAAAATAGAGACAGAGGCAAAATAACCTACTTGAACCCAGAAAATTTTCAGACAATAACCATTACCAGCTTTAATTACCTTTAACACAAAAGTGGGGGCTCCTTCTGTTTCAAGTTAATGAAGCTCAACACACAGACACTACAATTAGAGACAAAAGCATAAGTCTAAAGCAACTTATATCTTAGGACTGAAATAATGAGCTTGGCATTTTAATTTTGTAGTCAGCAATTATGTGAGATTCAGAAACAAAGAAACAATATGTACAATGGAAACATTAAGGTACGAATGCAGCTGGTTTTCACTCAATATCTTTCCTATAAGCCAAAGGCAAGAAAGTATTTTTTTTTCCCTACAATAAGCAGTATGTGCAATACCCTGGAAATACTTCGACTGTGATCATTTAAGATTTACTCACTTTCATACTACACAAGTCAGAAACGTGACCTCATCTAAAGCTCTGAACCGCTTAGTGACTCCTATCTTGCCTTTCTCATATATATTCATTAAATCTTTATCTGTAACACTGTTATTTCCATTTAAAATGATTGTTGTGTAGCAAAAAACTGCTCTCCCACAAAAATGAATAAACCTAGATCACTTCCACCCTTTTCAATAATTTGCCTATTCCTAAATACTAGGTTGGAAGAATATATGACCCTTAACTTAATCTCATCACCAAGCACCTCCAAAAAAAAAAAAAGAAAAAAAAAGCACAAAAAGAGAAAAGATGGTCTGCCATTTATGTCTCCCATTTATAGTTTATTAAACCTAGAGATAATAGGAAAAAGGTGGAAAAAAAGCAAAGAATGTCTGGGCTGTAGTATCAGATATCACTGCTTATTACTGGCTATCTGCCTAGTAATCATAAATCCATTGGGTAATATTCTCAAATCTTTTGCTTTTCAGGTAGGTGTGAGCCAAAAAGAAAAAAAGTTTAATTTTCTACGAAGAGCAGAAAACAGCAAGCACAGCACAACCGGGTACCAGGATGCATAAATATTCCTGATTACAAACCCTTGCACATAAAGCAAACAGGAAGAGTTTGAAGCTAACAGTGTGTACATCATGCGAAAGGTATCTCTG
Source organism: Oxyruncus cristatus (assembly GCA_013399855.1). Lineage (NCBI taxonomy): Eukaryota > Metazoa > Chordata > Aves > Passeriformes > Cotingidae > Oxyruncus > Oxyruncus cristatus. The sequence continues at coordinate 1,792,073 of VXAY01000232.1, forward strand.
TCCCAAAAGATAGATATCACATAGACTATGAATGAACTGCTCCAATAAATTATATTATTCCTCAGAGGGGAGAGGAGAGCAATGTTATAAACAGTGACTTCAGAAAAGTGAGAACAATAGGGCATTGAATTTTGTAAGAGTGAATTAAGGATCTTTTTTTTTTCCTGGAGGAGAGCTCAGTATCATTGACCAATGAGCCTTATAAATAATAACATTAACTCCAGCACTGCCTGTTCCCCTAAGCACCTTAGCATCTTGCACTTTCAACATACCAGAAACTAAATGTACGTACAAAATAAGTAAAAATACATCCAGAATTAAATAGAGGTTTCAAATAGATTTTTCTAAATATACTTTCTAGTGAGTTTAGAAAGCACGTGATCCTGGCAGAATGCGCATCTCAGACACACAGCTTTGATGATACACTGAATGTACCTTTGGTGTAGAAGTCTTAACAAATCAAAAGCAACAATCCCTGTACATCACCTCCTCCTTGTGCTGTCTGATATGCTGTGAACATCCACGGATAAAGGAAAGCTAAGCCAAAGCAGTGCTTTTCAAAATGAATCTTGATAGCATCAAAATCCTCAGATCCGTCCCTTGCCTTTGGCATCACTTAAATCAAGGAGAGGAGTTTTGTTAAAACATTCACCGAGATCTTGACAGGACTAGGAATATATGAGTGAATCTGACTCCCAGTGTGAACCTGCTCAGTGCTGAGGGCAGGGCAAAGGCACAGGGCTCAGAGTTCTGCCACTGAGTAGCTAGTTCTGCCACTTTCTGCAGCAGAAAGCTAAAAGCTAATTAGAAAGTGTTTTCAGAAGGTGACAAGTTCTTTTTTTTCTTTTTTCTGAAGAGGAATGACCACCCAGGCAACCAGCAGTAAGACAAGAGGGTTCGGCCTTAAGCTGTGCCAGGGGAGGTTTAGGTTGGATATTAGAAAGAAATTCTTTACAGAGAGAGTAATCAGGCGTTGGAATGGGCTGCCCAGGGAAGTGGTGGATTCTCCATCCCTGGAGGTTTTTAAGATGAGGCTGGACATGGCACTTAGTTCCATAGTCTGGTAACTGTGGTGGTGTTGGATCAAAGGGTTGGACTTGATGATCTCAGAGGTCCTTTCCAAGCCATCTGATTCTATGATTCTATGATTCTAATTTCTAGGCCACGAGTCTGAACAAAAAATATCAAACACCCACCTGCTATGAAGTGAAATTCAATGCCAAATTCCTGTTTGCTATCACCAATACTACAAACATTAAGCACTGGCAACTCTAAATTCATCTTGTATGGTCATTTCTTTGGCTTTTTAGCTGCTTTCTTGGTTAGCTGGAATTGGAAATTGATAGGCCCATAAACATCTACTAGCAACACGTTATTAAACACATCATCTCCGTCTGCTTTGACAACGATAAGCCAAGTTTCTGAGGTTTACAGCAACCTCAAGGAGTGTGTGTTTTTCAATAACATTGTGATCTTTTTCCTCATCTCCTCTGCAGCCTTCCTCCCTCACTCCCTGTGCATACCTGTTTTGCCTGACTTCCTGAGACCTTTTTTTAAATGCTATTTGAATGTTTACGTGCTTCTAAGCTCTCTGAAAGTTTTGAGTTCAAGCAGCTGAAAATGGTTTTCCATTTTAACCTCACTATAAGCAGAGGTAATGGTTTTCGAGAGACTTGCAAAAAGATTACTGTCAGTACTCTTGAAACACTAAGATATTAACACTTAACAGCGTTGCCCTTACACATTATTATTTCTCCTTCTCCAGTCTTCTTTCCTGCACGTTGCAGCCTTCTGACTCCTAACCTTTTTCTGCACCGTTTCTGCTTTCATCTGCGTCCTCCACATCCTTCCTTCACAAATCGCAGTTTCCCCGCTCAGTTTAACCTGTTCTGCCAACTCGGACATCCCTGCCCAGGGCAGGGTCTTGGGGCCCAGGAGGAGCTCACGTTCTCAAAAAACAGCCTGCTTGGAAATGTAGGGAAAGCTGCCAACTGTTCAATTATAAACTGTAGCATGCACGGCTCATATGCTGTTTGGACAGGGTGGAAAGGCAACCACATCGGCAGAAGCTGCTCCGGTTTGGGCATTCTTGGAAGGAATGCTGGACATTTTGAAAGAGTAAATTGTTTTGGAGTCTCAGGTAAAGTTCTTGCAAGTTTACACACACTCCCAGCTTGATATGACAAATATCAATCTAATTTTAAGGCTGCAGCATTAAGTATTGTTATTGATTTTCTGCTAAAAGTTCATCTCATACTGTCTCTCCCTTTTTTTTTTTCTTTCTTTTACCTGCTTGAAAGTGAACATATCTCTTTTATGAGACCAGTTTCTTCTGGTACATCATAATCCTTTTATCTGAAAACTACTAGTTTATTCCTCTATCTGTTCTACTGGAATAATTTAAAGACTTGCCTTGCAAAAATAGTAAAGAAAGAATTCTGTATTGCAAACAACCAATTGTTTTATCACTATTCTAAACAGAACTCCTGTTTTGCTTATAACCTTAACCCATGGATTGACGTGAATATGCAAGAATCTCAGCTTCTAGTTCTTTTAAACATGTCTCTGAGTCTCATAAGATGCTTACAAAGAGCATAAAAAAGCAACCTGGGAATACTTAATGATTTGAGCATGGGAAAGGAAAAACTGTATATATGTATTATATGTAAGTAAATACTTTCAGTTCCATCTTCTTGCTGCAGTTAGACATGACCTGTGAATCTTCTTAGTTTTGGAAAATACATTTCTTTTTTGCAGAATTGTGCCAGAGAGGAAAAGACTTGTACTGCAGTTCAAAACTACCCTCTGAATCAAGTAGAACAGAAACTCAGATTAGGGCCTCTGAGATCCAAAACAACTGCCCCATCCATCAGGCTTTTCTGAGCTGAGTGTCTCACAACCTCTTCTGCTGCAGTTGTTTCACATAATACAAATAATTTAACATTCACCAGAGAAGCAACTTGAACAGGTTTCTCATATCCTGAGAGCCCCACCTATTTGATTATGAGCTGTTCCAAAGCAGAGGTTTCTCTTGCTCAGAAAAACCTTTGGGGCATCTCAGTGTTTAATCAGAGAACTTGAAATTTTGAAAACGCTCATGGGATGAGAAAACTATTTCCTTCTCTTTTCTGGTAGCAAGCAAACATAATAAAGGGCCAAATAAATAGAAGAGGTAAAGTCTCAGGAAAACAACTTTATCAGCCCAGCCTTACAGTTCTTTGACAGTTCCAAGCTTCAGATTTCTGTAATTATTTACAGCAGGTACCACCAGGCCAAAAGCACTGTGTCTGTATTTGATGGGTAGAGCTGAATTTATAGTGTGTTCTTCAGCACACACCTCACACACTTCAGATAGCGATTGCTATTACAAGAGAGGCTGGCAAGAATAAATCCAGCAATGTCTGGAAACTACTTCTGGCTTAAGGGTACCAAAAGGGCGAGTCCTGTAACTGCAGTCAGAAGAATGACTCTGTGTAATAACTGTGTGCCAAAGGCTCTCAGGAGCAGAGCACATCATCTGCAGTAGCAAATTCAGACCAGAGCTGCCAGTTCCTCTGCTGTCGAGCCTCGTGTAGGCAGGACAGCTATTGAACTAGACAGGCAGAGAATTAATGTTCTTTTTGGATGGCTCCCTTATACAGGGCAGAACAGCACCAAAATTAGGAAATGGCTGAAAAATCATCTGCATCTCGGCTTCTGAGACAGTGAGTTAAACTCTGCCTTTCTGTCCCTGGCTATCAAACTCACTCCTTGTCAACAGAAGTTATTAACACACATAAAAGTAAAATCACTCTAGTTATTTACATTTGATTTGTTTGTAGTAAGAGAAGTTAGTTCTTAGAGAAAGGTTCGGAAGAGGGAGAGGAGTGATGGAAACTATTCACTGATCATAATTGTCTTATAATGTCAAAAATTTTCCCTCAAATTTAAAATAAAGAAGTTTTTAAAAAATAAATCTACAGAAATCCAAAGTGCAAAAAATAATTAAGTCATTCATCATTAGAAGGCGAACTAAAATATTGCTAGTCTGGCTTCACAGAATCTTGTTTCTCTTTTACCATTTGCTTGCCACAGAGGCAGAAAACATAAAAGCTTTGAAATTAAAATAATCCAAAAGGTACATGGCCCCTCTTTCTCTGTACTGTTTTTCTGATACTTAATAATCCCTGCCATGCATGCAGAGCAAAAGGGAAGTGAAAGTCTTCACTCTGAAGGTTACCTTACTTGTGCATGAGTTCTACTGAATTTTTCAACCGGTTACATCTGAATTCACTGATGTCTCGATAGTTCCACAGTATTTTCAGTTTTCTTCTTGCCAACTTCAACAAATAAATAGGAAAGAATAGACAAGCTAAAGTGCTCTCCACTGAGAGGGCTAAAAATCTGAAAATCAATGTGTTGCAGTATTAGAGCAGTTGAGAAGTCCTTAATTTGAGCTCACAGAAATCAATAAGAATAATACAAATCTAAGAACTGCCAAGGTGAACCTTTTTTCACTTTCAAGAAAAAAGTATTGAAGTATTTTATGAAAGAAAAAAATAACAAAGGAAAAACTAACACCAAATAAAGACTCTAACAGATGCTTTTACAATTTAAACGTGGCCTGCTGTGCCTTGTGGTTCTCTAGCTCACTACACACTCATGTTTCAATGCCCTTTTTCCATCCTCTTAGCCCTCAAACCACATTGAAACTCTTAAGAGTTTGGGGCTTTGGCATTGCAAGTAGTTTTTAATGACATTCTGAATTCTGTGCTTACTGTCTTTCCTTCATCTCCCTTATCTTTTGATGAGTACTGAAAACTTCAAGCTATTCAGAAAATTTGGTAAGAACAAGACTTCTGCAGGTTCTGGCAGCATTTCTACACCATAGATGTATCCAAATTATGCCTCCAGCTGGATGAATATAACCACAGTATCCCAAGTATTAGAGTAAGATGAAGAGGAACCCTGCAGGAAAGAGCTCCCGAGGCAGATTTTACAACTGAATGCACTATAAGGTTTCCAGGCTTTGCAGCTACTTCTACAGGAGTTGCACAGGGCCATGAGAAGTTCACAGTTTAGACTGGTGCCAGCTCTTCCTCCTGCCTTATTACAAACTACAGGGACACCCTGTACCGAATCCAAACACAGCTGAGAGCGCTTGGGTCTGCAAAATATTTCAAAGAAAGTCTACAAGGGTATTTAGGCTGTTTCCAGGCTTGCAGTGTAGAAAGCTTGATTTCTGATTTAGAAAATAAGCTGATTCGATAAATAGCCCATGAAGCACATCAAACTTCAGATGTTGCACTGCTATTTTAAAATGCACTTTTCAAAAAAGTCATTTCAATCATTGGTTCCGAGTGCTTGAAGTCCAACAGACTTCCCGTTCCATTGTGGAGGTTCAGGACCCTTCAAGAGCTGACTTGAGACTTGTGGACATGATTCTAAGAGCCAGAAAAATATTAGTACACTGTAAATCTTGTTATCATGTGCCTCATGCAATATGAATGAGATAAAAAATATGCAAAGAGACTTTTCTGAAATACTAACATAAAAGTAATGCCAGTGTTATAATAGGAGTTTAATAAGATTATGTGGTATAGCTATTCTCAATTATCTTTTGTCCTTGTATTTTCCAGTACCTGATGTCAATGTAATTACCATCTATTTGTTTAAATTTTGATTAAATCCCTAAGCATTTAATAATCCATCATAATAAATTTTTGCCTGGCGTCATTTATACTAAATAAACATTTAGATCAGATTTTTTTTTTTTAAGTAGCAGCCATTTAAGTTATGTTTTTATATCCATATTTAAGTTCTAGACCTAAGAGCTGAATTTCAAAATTACTACAAGTCAGGTATCTCCCTTTGAAGGTCAACAATAAACTATTCAACAATATTAACAGCTGGAGGGTTAGACCTAGAAGATGTAAAGCACATGAACTGGGCTAATTCTGTTCCTCAGCCCTCTTTTGATATTTGTGCTTTCTCCTAAACATTTGAAGTCTTACCGCTTGTACATTTTCAAAAATCATTAAATATGTGTAAAAAAGTACATTGTTCACATGTGTAAACCACTGGAAACCCCTTAACTCTCCATCTGCTGATTTCTCAAGGTTTTTTATTTAGCCAACATATACAGTCTGAGGGTAAGGGTGAGATTTTTCAAGGACACGAAATGCAATTTGGAGTTAAGAGACAGCAAAATCTGGCAAACAGGTACCTAACTCTGGTACAGTTTTGCAAACCTTTTCCTTAAGGCTCTGCCATATGTTATAGATCTAAAGGAAATTAATAATGAAAAGCAGCCTTATACCATTACTCTTTTTTTATCCCACTAAATTAACTTTAAGAGTATTCTTAAAAGAAAGTAATCTTTTCCTAAAAACTATTTTATTAATCCTCTTCTAGTCTTGGGATATAAAACTGAAAGTTCAACTATCTTAAAGCACTGGCACTTGAATCTCTCCTGTCTTATACAGAAAGTGAAACTACAACAACCAGGATGGAAAAAAACTTAATAATTCTGGTGCATCAACTAGACACCAGCTTTGATTCTATTAAAACAACCTTGCTTTTTTTATCATCACATCACACACATGCCGCGAAAGCTCAGCAGGAATGTAAGTCAAGTGAACTGATGAACTTAATTAACACACAGCAAATAAAAGTACCACCCTGCAGATATGTATTTATAATGGAAGCAGTCAGCAAATGAACAAGTAGTCATAATGAAATTTTGTATGACTTCCTCCTGTCATTGGAGTCAGAAGTATGAAAACTGGGTAGGAATCCAGTATTATAAACCTTCATTCTGAAATTCTTTTTTTTAAATGTTTGTAAGAAACAAAGCACAACTTATTTTTACAGCTCCATTGAGAACTCCAGAATCAATCCCCCTGCTGAGCATCCACGTCCTGAAATTATGGAAACCCAGAAATGATCCAGCTCAGTGATAGGGAGCCCACCCTCACCCTGTTCAGGTGATAACAATACTCTCCATGCTTCTGTCTGAGAGGCTCAGACCCAACGACACAAACGGATCCCTCAGGAGCACTCTGAGCGTGCTTTGCCACTCACTTCCAACTGCATGAGAGCAGCAGATGGGCAACACCTTGGTGTATTTTTACCCTACAAAATCTGCCCAGTTTCTAGTGGGTTTTGGAAAATGTGGTGGGAGGAGAGAGCCTCTAAACCCCTGTGATTATACCAGCTGCATACGCAACAAATTCTTAAGTACAGGACAGTTCCAGGGAAGTTTTCCACTTCAGAGCCTCTTCCCAGGTCCTGAACACAAACTCCCCGACAGTTTTTCTGGGAACCCTAACAAGGCAGTTCACATCTTAGGACACACACCACACACACCCCAGTACAAAGGCAGTAAAAGATCAGGAGGCCAAATTTCAGCTCACAACGATTATGTTATTTGACAGTTCTTTTTAATAGGTCCCCTCCTGACAGAAGTTGTTACCCTCTTAATTATCTTTCTCCAAAAATTTTACTCTGGCGAACAATTAAGTCAAGAAAAGTAATTTATCTCTCATCCCCAAATACATTATTAGGCTTGACTAAAGACAGTGATTCCACTCACAAATCTGAAAATAGCATTTAATAACAGACAATAATTTGCAGCCATATCCACCAGGTGAGAAAACCCTGGATTGGGTTAAAGGCTCAAACATAAGCCACATTTAGAAGGTTATTTCCTCATAACTTGCTGCAAATGCAGCTCTTGGTTCACATCCCTAAGAGGAAAAAAAAAAATCTCCTAAAGCCCAAATACTGGAGAGTAAATCTTTAAAGTCTGCTCTCACTGATTGGTGTTCAGCCATTACTCAAATATGTAATACATAATGCTGATGAGTTAAACATCACATCACCTCTTCTGATTTATTTCTTTCAATTGCCTGGGAATTTTATTTATGTTTAGAACTATAAGGGGTTTGTTGGTCACGCCAATGGATTCAGTCAAGGATTTGATAGTTGAGTGCTTAGACCATTACACAGCATTACAGTATATTGATTAGAATACCTGTGGAATAACTAAGGACAAATCTAATAACATACTAAGAAAAATGCCCAGAAGGGATCAGGTCTAGCCTAACCAAATGATACAGTTTCAGCACTGCTGAAGAGAATACCAGCAGTCTAAAAGGTGAACTCTTCCAGTTATTATTTTTTTTAAGTTGGTGCTTTTCTACAGTCAATAAAAATATTAATATAATTTTATTTCTCCCTTATATCATTTTTATGTACCAACACAATATTATCTATACCATCCTCAAGATGTAGAAGGTGATGTTGGACAAATAAAAAGCACAAAAGGACTTTCATTATGCGCTTTCTGAATTTCCAGAATATCTGAGCACAAAGAGCTCAGGCTTGTCCTGTATCACGTATCACTAATTCAAAGCACTTAATCCTGTCTTCCACACGTCGGCCAAAGCAATACAAATGCCAAAAAATTCCTCTTTGAGAGCAGAATTGTATACACTGCAGATTATATAAGCCTTCTGTTCCCCTCCACTTGAATGTACACTATCAGATCATCCCGGCCATTACTTTATATTGAGCAGATGGTATTATGAGATTTTGATAAAGAACAACAATCACCCAGCAAGGGTTGCAGAGGGGTCGCTGAAACCAAGATTAACAATTGATTAGCTTTAATGGACCGTGACAGTAATAAACAACACGACTCCACACAAAGATTTGATTGTCCTGTTAATGTTGCTGACACAAATGGCCTTTAACTGCCTTCCTGAAAGTGTTAATATCGCCAGAGCCTCAGCAAAACAAGGACTTCGTCAAAGTGAGAACTATCCTGCAGAGAAGAAGCACTTACTATAGCCCTCTGAAAGATCTTCCATGAAGTGTGTTTCTGATTTATTCAGACAATAGCTCCTATTTCTCCAAGGCTTAAAGTTCAAAAAATACAATGCAGCACACCTCTGCAAGGCTGGAATGTGAGAGAACCCTAAAGCGTTTGAATACAGAAGCCAGTACTCATCAAACGTACAACAATAATGTGATTTATCGTTTTCAGGGTGCTCATTTTATCCTTACTCCAACGCGGGCTGATAAACCCCAGTATCACAGCCTTCCGAACTCAATTATTTTATCCTAGGCTCTGGAAATTCACTCTATTTTTTTTTTCCTTTCTGCACAGAAATAAGTACTTTGTGTCATATTTTCATTAAAATGAAAGGTTTTGTGATTACTGGACATAACCATGGTAAAATTTGAAAACAGACCCTACAGATCTGTTTATTTCTTAGGAACACGTATGGGAAAAAGTCTGTGGAAAAAATCTCTGTTTCCCTTAATACTTAAGCCCAAAATTTAAATAGACTTATGGCAAATACTCACAGAAGGTTTTAAAATTAAATCTAGGTAGAGACAAAGTAAACAAAACTCCACCTAGCACAGAATTCGAGAAACTGAGGATAGAGGAATTCATTCAGGGTAAGGAAGTATTTACTCATCTAAGCATTGAGTAAGACTTTCTGTTAAACTTTCAATTTTAGGCTAAATTACTTGGGGTTTAAATGATTTTTTTTAAAAAAAATCATTTGTCTTATTTAATCAAAGGCTTTTTTTTAAAACATTTTTAACTGTGAGCTGCCACAGTGCTACTCCCTCCCTCCCCCCCGTGCCGTGTTATTCCTAAAGGCAACACACGACAGCGGTACAGCTCTGAGGGCTGGGGGGTGAGAGAAAAAGCAGTGTCTGCTCTGGACACAGATCCAAACGTAACCCACTCGCACAAATCAAGGTACTAATCCCACCCCTGTGGGTCCCGCCCCAGTTGCAAATCCAAGTCTCTACAGAGCAGTTCCTTGCCAGCTCACTGCGGTGATGGAACACGCTGCTAATTACTGTGCTTAAAACTCTTGACCTTCGCAGGTATGCAACGGAACCCCTGAAAGACTAAAATCCACCTGCCTGGTGTCCCAACACACAACCACTAAATACATAACCTGTCAAAATACTGAGCCAGTCTTCATTAATTCTATTTTCTGTAATCAGCATCCTTCTCTTACTCACATCCTTGGCTTTCTACAGCAGTTCTTCAAGAAAGCCATTGTATAAACTCTTATATCTGATGATAAACATTCAAGAAAGTAATTATTAATTACCTGTAAGTCAGCATCAAATTCATGTTTCAGGTAAGCATCTTCTGCAGCTTCAACAAGACGCTGAAAAAAGGGAAAAAATAAAAAGTGTATTTTTGAAATAACAGATAACATATTTATAACAGAGTTCTCCTTTATAAAAACAGAGATTGTTTGAGCATTGTGGAATTCATCTGCTACAATATTTTATTATATAGAAATAAATTATCCAGATTTAGAAAAAAAAGAAAAACTGACCAAGCTTTTTAAACCCTCAATACCCATTATTGGTGGTACAAAACTCTCAAAACAGTTCAACTATCAATAAACAAAGAAATAAAAAGGTAACTTCTTTCAATGCTCAGCATCCTGCAGCTCATATTCCAAAACTGATTTTTGAAAGAACACAAAGTTGCTTTCACACTGGACCTTATTTTCACACAGGAGCCCTTGTCAAATCTTACTTAAAATTAAAATAGGAGGCATTTCCTAATAATGCACTTGATTTCAAGAAACTGAAAAAAGAGAATTTCTAAATTAGACTTCAAATATGAGATCAGAAAAATAGAGACTAGATTTTTTTACTAAGCAGATTTGAAGTTTTTTTACATACTACCTTAACACGGTGCATAATCACAAGAAGATTGTTCTGCAATTACAGAAGCAATATTTACTGAATGACAACAATTCAGCAGTATTTTTAACAGTAATAAAAATACTTAATAAAAATCCCAAACCCCCTGTACTAGTTATTGTTCCTTAACACTGTCATCTGATTGGAAAAAAAAACTTGATCCCACCAAAACACAGCTACCTGAAAAATTTAATTTATATAGGGGTTTGCTGCAGATATTTTCTTGTGAAATGACATTATATCCTTTCTGAGGTTTTACTCAGATTTCTTTATAGCTCAGATTATGTTAATTATGGAAGTACCTCCTTCTAGTTTTTATTTAATCTACCTGAACATTCATATACAAAACCCAAAATTAAACAAGGAACGATTGTCACAGAATAGTCTATGCATTACTTCTTATTTTCTTTGATCTATCAGACACTGGTACACGTGTATATTTTCAAATATTTTTGTATCACGGAGCAAGTGAGGTCCAGGCTCTCTCACCCAGAGTGGAAAGCCATGGACACATTCTTTCCCTTTTCAGAACGGTATTTGCATTTATCAAGCCTTTGGATATAAATCAAAATTAAATCAGAGTCCATATTGATTGGTATACAGCTCAAGCTGTAATGGAACCTGAACCAAGAAAAATGTTTCTGGTTGCCAATGCAGAACAAATGGTTGAACAGAAACCAGACAGGTTAAAGCAGAGCCGCGGCGGTCACAGAGAGGGTTTGTGCTCACAGGTCTGCAGAGCAGCAGCGAGTCACAGCCTGTGCTCCCACTGCTCTGCCTCATCTCCCACCCACAGGGGAGCACAACCCTCAGTCCCTCTGCTGGGCTTCTGCATCCTCCCAGCACATCCCAGCGGGGAGGCTTTTCACACCTCTTTCCTTGGGGCAGATTACACACCTCAAATACAAGATCAAAAAACTTGAAATGCTCCTGACACCAAGGCTGATATGGAAGAGCAAGAGGGAGCAGGTGAACGTCCCCTTCCCAGAGCCCTGTGCTGGGAGTACATCCCTGACATTTGACTGGTTCCACCTTTAAACATCCTGTCCCGTGAAAACCCAGCTGGTCACAGCAAACCCTTCGGACCTAAACTGGAATTGAACTGGAATGGTTCCAACGCTGGGCAAACCAAACCATGAACCGAACTGGCAAAACACACCAGCTCACCTTCCTATGTACGGGGCTAAAAGAACCCAACAACAGGGCTGCAGCACAACAGGCTGCAGGAGGGGAATCCGTGGGAAAACATTCCAAATGAAACAGTGAAGTTCTGTGTAATCATTCCCACTACTCCTGTATCATCTGAATAGCAGTAAAAGCAGACTCTACAATGTGAAAGAGTAACAAAAATTCATTTGACCCACAAATATCTTGTATTTAGAATCCAAAAAGGGAAATAACACAAATTAACTGTTCTAAGGAAGCAAGTGAAACAGATTTGTACATACTGGAAAGCTCTCAGCAGTCCATCTTTAGCATGCTAGGGACCTGCTGAAAGGATTTTACAAATATAGCCCTCATTTTTTAAGTATGAAAAAGGCATTTAATATAAAATAACTACTTCAATTCAATTCATTCCTGCAAGTGTGTCCTCCTTTATATGAAAACCGTAGTTGCTTTACTACTTCGTGTTTATCTGATACAAAAGATCATGACTGATGAGTTTGAGAGGAAAAAAGTGAACGGAGAATCAAGAAAATTCTTCATACAGAGAAGAATACAAGGAAAAGAGAAACGTGTTTTTCTTTCTGTGCTGAAATATTTACTTACTCATCGAAAGAAAAATTATTACAGCATTTCATGAGATACCAGTGATATTAGATATTAGTACCTAGCGGGCTAGAAAAATAATTCATGGTTTCTTATATAGTTTGTATTGATTCCAACGTGTTTCAATTACATTTTTGCCTCAGTGAAATAAATTTAAACTAAGATTTATCCCCACATGTAAGAAATAACTAGAGAAGCATAAGATGGGTAATAGTAGAAACATCTGGTAAGGAGGGCAGCTCAGAAATGAAAAACACTGATTGGTACTTTATTGATTTATTCACTAAGATTTCAGTTGCTACATTTATTTATTTTTTTAAAAAAATATATTTTTACATACTATTTAATAGCAACATTCTCTACAGGAAACTGAACCCCCAAAAAAGTGAACTATCTACTGACTGGCATTTTTCCTTTAACAAAGCAAATACGTGTTCACACCACAGGCTTTGCCCTCACAAAACTAGTAAAGAAATTAAAATTTTGGCACACCAAATGTAGATAAGACAAGCATATGCTGCATTTTCCATGTAATCAGTCCTTAATCACAGTTTGCTTTAAGTATCTCAACACCATTATGAAGGAAACCATGAGAAATCTGGGAGAGCTACAGAAAAGGTAAGCCAGTAATAAGCCTAAATCCACAAAATGACATATTAGTGGATATACACAAATTATCTCAGAATGAAGAAATTGACTACAAATGTTTTGGAGTTTTTTTTTTATTTTCTGGCGGTTTTTTTGGTTACTTTTTTTTTTTTTTTCTTTAAAGAAGTCCCCAAAGGGATGAAGCATCATGGAAGAAATTCCTTAACACTCAGGAGGCAAAAATCTAAAAACCACATGTAATACTGCAGCATTTTTCTACGGAGACCAAAGATCCCTTTTCAACTATTTTAATGACTGAACAGTTATCTGGCAATGATTCTCGACATTAGCACGAATGGCGATTTTAACTTAATAGTTTATAATGTCACTCTTAATACAAACACCAACATATTTTCATTTGAGTAACCATACCCTAAAACCCGTGCTGTAGCAAGCAAACACTCACCAAGCCGTGGTTATCCTGAGGGGAATTGTGAGTTATCTGTGTGCATTTACATGGACTGAATTATGAACACAGAGTGAGCATTGTTAGAGTTACACCACTGTAGGGTGTTTTCAGAAGTATTTAGCCCTGGATGTAGAGAGGTGTTGGTGTGAGGACACACAGGTCAGTCAAGAGCAGCACATAATCTTTAGATAATGAATAATTTTAATGTTCTATGGGCCAGCTCAGTTGAGTTTCCCTCTGGTAGGGAGCTAATCCTTAAAACTTTCCCAATACATGTATGCATAAGAAAGATGAACTGACTTCTCCAGCATATCACAATGCAGCATGGATAAAAACATGGATCAGAATACAAACAAATACCATATCAAAAAACCACCCTCAAAATCGTCACCAAAACACATGGTCAGTGTCTGGTATTTTAAGAGGTACTGGTATCACGAATGACATACTGAAAGCTGAGAGAAGAAAAATAAATGTTGTTACCTCACAGTAATATTTTTTTAAATAAATCACTGAGCTACCTCTGAATAGGGTAATTTTCTTGACAAATGATATTATAATTTCAGTGAACTGATATTCCCAGATAAAGTCTCTTTCAAGTTAGGTTGTTATAGAGATAGCAAAGGAAAGGTGAAACAGAATGGGTGACAGCAAAAAGAATCCAACAGAAAGTAAGGGGGGAAAGGAAGAGAAATGGGCAGAAATATGAAAGTAAAAGACAAAAATAACAATTTCAAGGAAAAACATCACACAAACATCCAGAGTACAAAGTATACATTTTAGCTTCTGAGATCTTTTCTATTTTCATATACTTTTTAAGGGTTTCAGATTACATTTAAGTGATTATTCTTCATTAGAATCCCGTTTTGAAGATAGATTAAATAAATTCATAACTGTAAGAAAGTTTGAAACAGTTTCTGAACTCCTCCACTGCAATGGGTTACTAACCTTTATCCGTAAATGGTGACTGAATTATGTTCTCTCTTTTTAGCTATCAAATCCTGAAGAACATTTATTGTTTCCTTTCTATTTCTGTAAGATAAACCAACTGCTACACATAAAACCATAAATGCTGCTAAAAATTGCTCTTTTCCAAACCAAACTGCAACAAATTTTAAAAAAGGATAGAAAACTGTTCTACCTTAATTATTATTAATATCAGCTAAGTACTGGTGTCACCTCAGTCCATAAGATGAGTAATTTATATTCCATAACATCAATATGATTAAATTTTATTTCAAAAGAGAAAAAAAAATGCACTGGGATATCACAGTCATCACAAAAAGTTTAGATAAACCTGTAGGAGGCTCTTATATTCTAGCATTGAATGCATTCAACCAACAGCAAAAAATAGCCCTGAACCCTGAAAGACTTTCTCATTGTTTTCCCACAGCACCAGATCTGTTTGAGGGTCCTGTAGAAATCTTCTATATTCCTTCAAGGTTGATTTGTGCTTTGGAAGCAAAAAATTAACTAAAAGTCATGTTTATTAAAAAACAGCAAGAAGTCTAAACCCAAGAAAAACATATGAACATACTGCACTGAAAAAAACTAACAAACAAACCCCACAACAATATGTAGAGAAAGAAAAGAACAACTGCTGTAACTTTAAAAAGCTTGTCTCCCAGACTCCTATGTATGGAATTGTAACTAGGATTTCTATCTTAATCAAAAATAATGAACTTTGTTAAGAAAACAGCAGATAATAAAACAAAGAGAACTTCTTCCTGTTTTTAAAATCTTTTTTCTTTTGTATTTTGCAGCAAGATTTCTGGTACATAACCAAGCAAAAACCAGCAGCTTCCTGTACACAGAAAACACTTAAAACTACCAATAGCCACCCTTCTTCAGACAAAATATTCAGTGCAACTTTAATAACCCTATTATTGATTTGGGTATCTAATATCCAATCAAAATTTGTAGTAATTGAGCTGCGAATATGCCAAAAATATTTCCTAGAGTGCAGCCAGATAACTGTTTGAACACAGTTCAGCAGTTGAGGGTATTCCTGGGAGAGAAACAAGAACTCGTGTTTCAATCATCAGAGCAATTTTCTTCGCCGGCCTCTCCGTGAGAAGCCTTCGCTGTGCATGTGGGAGCACTCAGCAACAGATTACCAAACTCAAAACATTACCCAGGTACCTTCCTCTGACTTCCCCATTTTGGGGTCTGTTTCAGAAGGAAAAGAGGGCCTTTCCTCTCCAGGAAATCTGTAAGGCTGCAGGTGCTTTGAAAACTTCTGAAAAGCTTGGGCTGTTTTGGGAAAGAAGAAGATTTATTAGCGTTAAGCGAGCTTAGGTAATATTCTGGCATGGGTGCTCATTCTGCTGCAGGTCCTCCCTTGCTTCCATCGGGGTGCTGGGGTTTGCTTCTTTCACAGCTCATTTAGTGGACAAGGTAAAGAAGCCAACAGAGAATATTTGACCTTGTTCATCAGTATCACAATTACTTCCTCTGCTCAAAGACGGCTTCAAAGATAGCAATGGATGCACCGATGTGCAAACAGGCCTCTCAGTCCCCAGTTTTAGAGCAAACAGCTTTGCACATGTTTGCTGTAAGCGGTGGAGAAGCAATGTAAGTATCAGAGACTGATGCTGACCTTGGAGGAACATTTGCTCTTCTCAGAAACACAGGTGGTTTCAGACAGGGCAATGAAAATGGACCAGCAATTGGGCTGGTTTAACCCATTGAGGATGAGGACACACGAATAGACAGTTTCTTCTCTTCAGAAAGCCCATATTTTATTCCCCACTTTGTTCTCCTCAGCTATGAGGTAATTTCTAGGAAATTTTAGCACTAAAATTGCTGTTGCTGTGACTGAGATGCACTGAAAATTATTTAGAGCCAATTATCTCAATATTAGAATTCCTAGTGCTTGTAGCTTAAGATAGATATCAAGCTTGCAACTAATACCGTACAAAAAAACCCGACTGCTTTATGAACACTATCAAATTCCACTGCAACCCAACTAGACAATACTCAGCCACAGTAAGTGCTGCAAAGCATAATCAAAGCAGAAATTATAAATAAAAGATAAAAATAAATTAAAAGCTTAGCATATGCAATTATTGCAAATAACTTCAATTACCCACTTATATTCATTCAAAACTGGCAGATTTTCAGGTTGATTGTTGTTAGAGTGCTAGTTGGCTTTTTGAAGCAACATAAAAGAGTTCAGTTTGGCACAGAGCTGGACAAACAGAAATGAAATTGTAAATGGATTAAAGTACATGAAACTCACACATTGCATAACAGTGGCTAAGACAATCCTGGAGTAATCAGATGCATTTCTAACTTAACTAGGTCAACACTATATTTAATTATGGCATCTGGAGATTGCCATGGCATGGAAGGAAGACTCCAGACGAAGAAGATAACACATTTGTCTTGTACCAAGTTCTTCAGTGCTCAAAAGACTGCACAAAGCTATCAGCTATAAAATATGCAAATTATCAAATCTAGTCCTACCACATTATTTTGTCTAGCACTGAGCAGAATGAAGTGTTAAATAAGGTTTTATTCCATACTTTTAATTCCGTATGTCCCAGACATCAAAGAATCAGTTCAGCCACAGACACAACTTAGAACTGTTCCAGGGATATTTAAAATGTGATTTGCCTGGCTGGGGTACAGCAACAACCAGCTCCTTCAGCCACCTCTCCCACCTCGTGGCCAAGAGAAATGTTCTTCAGGATTTTGCACCAACCATGTGTTCACCCAAGGTTGTGTAATTCTCTGGGAATACCTTTATGCATCTTTTTGATTTCACCCGTAATGTGGCAACATGCTTTGTAAAGTTTTGCTTTCAATGAAAAATTCATTGTTCTCTTCCACATAAATTTAAAAATCTGATCAAAATGTTACTTCATAAAACACCTTCCAAAATCAAGGGAAGTAGCCCTGTGCACATATCTAAATATCTACCTGTGTGGATATTGATATGTTTAAACATATTAGGCAACACTAACCTGTAAGTGTCACTATTATCCTCTCCCCTGTAATGAAATCAGTAGATTAAAATATCTGATCTATTAATTCTTTCATACATTTAAGGTACTACAGGTCATACTTTTTATTTGACTGTCACAATCACTCTCCTGTTTGGATAACACCAGACTGCCTTTCCTGCATTTGAAGACAGTGGGGACTTACATGTCTTAGCAAAAATAGATTTCCCTCAGCTCTGACAGCTCTTGGCATCATTGCTGGATTCTTGGCAGATATGGCCTGAGAAAGATTTTGGATAACTCTTTTCAAGGAAGTTCATTTAACGAAAAATTCTCCACAGGTAGGATTTATCTCACCTAACCTCAGCTATTTCAAACTTAGTCATCTCTCCACTGAAGTTACCTAAACATCCTTCATATATAGAGACAGAAAACTCCAAAGGTGCTGCATGTCCCGTGCTAAAATAGCTCATGAGATACAGGAAGATCTTCGGAACTTTTCCTTCACACTTTTCTTCACTCGATGTTTAACTTTATATGAATGAAGTTAAGGGAGATTAATCACCATATGTACAACATAAATGAGCTAAGGAGAAATGGAAATATTCCCACGCTCGCTCGACAGGGGAGTGGAGACTTGAGGCAACACTTTGTCCTGACAGCAGTCCTGGGACTAGTCAAGGTGTTTCCATTCTGTTTACATTTAGAAGCACCAAGTGAAGCCAATTGTCTTTGCTTTGTTCCCTCACTCAGCTTTTTCCTCATCTCTGCTCAATCCCCCAAGTTAATTTAATTCCGCTTGCAATTTGCAGTCTAGTTTAACCAAACTGGTTATGATATACTGTCCTCCCTTCAGTTTCCAACCAGATTACTGTCACACAACAGCATAGCAAAAAAAACCCTTAAGATTTATTACTAAAAGCAAAGGTCAGTTCCAGAGTTTGCAGGGACTTGGTTCCATTGCCTTGCCCAGCACTCAATCACAAGACACTGAACTTTGTTCTTTGCTTTCAAACCGAGACATGTCCCTCTCACGCAAAGTCAATCCGACCACTGTTTTTGACTCTCCACAGGGTCAGGATTTCAGCTAACAAAAGATTAACCGAAAGGAAAAATTTAAAAAAAAAAAAAAAAAAATCGAAAGGAAAACAAAACTGAGGTTTCTACTAAAACCTTCTCAACTCACTACTGCAAGTAGAATTCTCTAAGCCAGATATTGAGGCAAATACAGTATTATTGCGAAGATGTGAAGAAAACAGTTGGTATCCATTTCTACTTGCATCAGCAGCAGATTTTACAAGCATTTACCTGAGACTTGGAAATCCAGTTACATCTCAGGTTATACAGGCACAGATTCTTTGGACCAATTCAATGCTGCCATGTACCAAATTCTGCCTTCAAACCACAGCTTATTCCTGTTCCTTCCTGAAGTGACCATGAGCTCATCAAGGTCACATTATGTCCCAAATGCTAATGCTAAAGTTTTTCATACTTCACTACTTCTCTAACACCTAACAATTATTCCTCCTTTTTCGTAACATCCTTGGTGTTCACACTCCCAAGCATGTTCATGACCAGTCTTTTCCAGGTCCCTACCAATATCTCTTCATTCCTCATTCTGCCAACTTTTATTTCCCATTTTCCCTATTCCCTTTACAATCTCACTGAGCCCATCTAGAGTATCTTGCACAAGTTATATTTTGAAATCTCAGTACAGTTTAATTCTGCTCCCTTTGTCTCTTGAAACCATCTCATTATTCTCCTTGTGGCAGCACCTTCCTCAGCCTCTCCTAAACCCACCAACAGACTCCCTTGGCTGCTGATCCTTCCATTTTCCAGTGCCCTAACAAGAACACAGAGAGATGAGACAAGAAAACTCTCTCCTGGGTCCAGAAGGCACGTGTCTGCACTGACAGTGCCTCAGGAGAGAAAGACACTGTTTCCCCTGCCTGCTCCTGGTTCAGGCAATGAGAAAGTCATGGTGCAGTTGCAGGAAAGTCTTGTTTGACCCTGTCCTGAAAAATCACAGTGAAAGAAATTTTCAAAGATTTCACTTGCAGACAGTTTTGTTCTGATACCTTTCTAATGGCCCTGTGCCTCTTTGGGCAGAGCTTCCAAATGCTAACAACTTGATCCAGCTGGAACAGAATTTCAAAGAAAACCTCATGTCAAGGCCCCAGCCAATTTCAAGAGCTTGCTCCCAAGCATAGGAGTGCTGTAGAGTCTTAATGAAAAGACGATCAGTATTACGCTTGAAAGAGTAAAGCAACGTGTTTTTCTTTGTTTCTTTCTTGGGAACAGATGAAGTTCATAGATGAAATTCCAAGCTTTTTTGGTCTCCTGGACCATACTTCGTATTCTGAAGACTTGATTGTTGAAGTTGCTGGAATTAATTACAAAAGCAACTTGCAGAACTAAGTGATAATTTAGTCTTTTCATAATTTTGTATATTCTGGCAGGTCTGGTACAAAAAAGAACAACAGAAAAAGGCTACACTGAAACCCTGTCGTGACACATTTGTCCACACTTAGTAATGAGGCATCAGTTCCATATACCTGGAATGTTCTTCTAGTACCTGATGAATTAATGCTGAAGTCACACATAGTATAGGAGCATCACTTTGCCAAAGTCGTGTTAATATCCAGACTTAGAAGTCTATGTATAGGAACTTCATCCCATCTATTCATTTATTATTTTTTGAAATATATATTTCTGCAATAATAGCCAGTATTTTTCACTCCATCTTAAGAACAATATTAAGCTGTCCTTGTAATTAGAGGAAAATTGCAAATTCCCAAACCCAAACGAAAGGCTGTGTTGCATACTCAAAACCTTATCTGCTTTACTTTGTAAAGGTAATGAGTTCAAATCCATTGGGTGTTTTGTTCCTTATTAAGAGAAGTCTTGTAACTTGTATTCTCCTAGTGACTAGAAGATTGCTGTACTTTCACCTCTTAATTAGTTTTTATCAACTGGAACGTTCGGCATTTAATTATTGTATGTAGATTTATTTGGAAAACAAAGTAAAATATGCAACACAGCACATCATTTCCATTAAGTTTGACACACCTCTAGAATTTGGTATGACCTAGGGAACTCATTTCATAAAATACTCCCATTTTTCTTATTAATTTTTTTCTCTTGACTCTCAAAGTACTTCTAAAATGCACCTGGGGAGCAATATGAGTCTTCACAGAGCTAACCAACACCTGCAGGTTCAAAAAGTGACAGCCAATGGCTGCAACCAAGCCAACAAAAACTAATACCTTATGTTTGCAGAGGCAAGTAAATTGTAACAATAGTTTTCCACTTATTTTTAAATATAGGAGAATTGTGAACCACCCCACACTTCTGGCAAGGCTTTCTCTGTTGGCTGAACAACTCCCCCAGCCATCACCACAGGTTGTCCAATGATCCATTTATCTACAACCAGCAAGTGTGCTCCAACCTTCAAAGTCCTAACACCAAGGTCATTACTGTTGCTACAAGCAGTTTTAGCTTTGCTCTGAATTTTAGCTCTACTCTAATCCTGAGAAACTTGTGCAAAACACTTCTTTTCCATGAACAAACCACGAAGCCCTAAAGATCTGTAGCTGCTGATGCTCCTTACCTTCTCTGTCCAATCTAAAGCCCACACAACTAGTGTAGAAGGATCACAAAAATAATAGATGCAAAGGAGAATGGAAAGATCTAATTCAGATCTCTGGTCCCATGTGGAGGTAGCTTTCCCATTTATTAAATCCTTATTCCCTGAGGATGCCTACACTTTGCAGGCTGAAGCCTCTGTGAACACCCTGACTTTGCACACTGCAATAAATCTGTACTTGGGACTAGCAGCAGCACGGCCAAAGCCAGAGATGGGAATGGGTCATAGTTCCTCCAGCCCAGGGGCTGAGGGGTGATGGCAGGAGACACCCAGGGCCAGCCTTTAAGGTAAAGTCTAAGCTTAGACCTTACCTTCGTGAAACCCCCTGATGCCACTGAAAGGATTTTGACAGACCTGATGTATTTGTGTAATGTTAGATTGTAAAATTTGTCATCTATTGGCTATATAAATCTGTTGGACAATCTCTCTTAAAGACTTATGTATTAGATTTGGCTTTTAAATAGAGTCCTTCATGACCTTTCAGCAGTTACAACTCATTCCAGAGTAATAAACGGAATAAAGTGATTTGCAATATCTGTCATGAAAAGTAAGTAATACTAAAGTACCTAAAGGGGCTACAGAGAGTTGAAGAAGGATTTTTCACAAGGACATGTAGTGGTAGGACAAGGGATAATGGCATTAAACCGAAAGAGAGCAGATTTAGATTAGATGTTATGAAGAAATTCTTGCCTGTGAGGGTGGTGAGGCCCTGGCACAGGTTGCCCAGAGAAGCTGTGACTGCCCCACCCCTGGAAGTGTTCAAGACCAGGTTGGATGGGGCTTGGAGCATCCTGGGATAGTGGAAGGTGTCCCTGCCCACAGCAGGGGGGTTAGAACTCAGTGATCTTTAATGTCCCTTCCAACCCAAACCATTCTGTGATTCTACTCAAAACAAGATGAAATTAAATATATTTTCTATGACAAAACCATTATAATTATTATTTTCATTATACCAGGATACAAAGATGAGTCAAACATGCTCAGTAATGAGGCTTTCATCACAGGCCCTTGAAAAAATAAAGAGCAAATTGAAATGGAGAACACTTCTGTGTAACACTTAAATGGTTCGGAATGAGTTCTTACCAACTGGAGCTTTCTATTTCTGTTACGTGACACAACCCATATAAATGATATAAGACCTCAATAATGTAAGTGCCAATAAAAAGTAATAAAAATTTTAAGAAGACAGAGCAATGGATTCTTGCATCTGAAAATTTCTCAGTGATCTACTGCAACTATTGGCAGAAGATCTGAAATAACAATTGACTGAAAAACTTTAGGAGAAAGATTGAGATAGAGAGTAGAAAGGTGTAGCACAAATATAAAAAACACAGGTATTGATAAAAGAAATTGCAGCTCAGTTTACACTCTTCTTTCCATGGTTCTGTGCATTCTTCAATGGGTTACAAGCACAGTTTTGAATTCAAAGTATTACACTGCCAACTTCTCCTAAAATGTCTTAGTTTTCCTCACTTTTAACTCAATAACATAATAAATGTTGGCATGTTACTAACTTTTCCACGTTTTCTGGGCTACTCAGATATGTCCTGAACTAACTGACAGAGCCCATCCTCTCCACACAGTCTGAGCAGACAGGCACCTTTTCAGCATTTTACTCTGTGAGGAGGTTCCAATAAAACATACCTGAATGCAGGGGATTTTTCCAGATGTTGCTCTTTCTTTAGGAGTTCTTAGAGGCCCAGCTTTGTACATTCAAAGCCCATCCTCAGTCACTGCAGCCTGGAAGGAGCAGGATTTGATGTGCCAGTAGGGGAAGGACAACAGAGCTGGCTGGGGCCTGGACAAGGCAGCCAGGGATGCAAATTTGTGCCTTCAGCTGGGACTGCTACCCAAATGTGGTGTGTGCAGGTGTATGTGACAGCACTGTCCTAAACTCCCCTCAAAAACAGGATGCAAGTTTTACCTGGAACCATAAAGACAATAATAGTTTCTTGTAAATTTTTTTCTTACTTTCTCTTCAATGATTTCATATAGTATCACAGATTTTTAAATGTCTGTATAGACATGAATAAAGTGATTAAATATGACTGCAAAGTTGCACTCTTTCTAAAATGAATAAAATCTTTTTGTTTGCTACCCTCTCTCATTATGTAAAAAGAAACCAAAATCACAACAAGAAACCTAGAAGAACTACTATTTAAAACACAAAACATATAGGCAAATTTTTGCACATCTTTAGCAAGGCTATCATTTGTCATCAATTGTTTTTTTCAGACTAAGATGTAGGAAAATGATGTGCACTTTGCTGGGATCTACCTGAACACTTGGAAAGAAAAATCAGCTGCACCATGGGTTTTTATGTAAGTGGATAATTTTATGCATTTCATGGTGTTGATTGATGAACATAGCAACCTACTGATCTAATACCTCAGATCCTTGCAGCATCTCCAAAACCTGAAGTACTTAAGGCACTAACCAAACCTGAAACCTAAGTAGGTCTTGCTCATTAACAGTCTACTTGCAAAGTGCTCTTTCCCCATCACTGCTCTCCTCCAAGGCTTGTTATTTAACATTCCGCTGTCAAAATAAAATATAACTATAGCTGTGTCACCCTTTAACTTTCAAATAAAGGGGGGTTTACCCTCTATAACTGCTTAAAAAGTAATTTTTATTATCAGGTGTAGCTAGGAATAAATTATGTTTGCCACACATAACATTTCCTAGCTAGCACAGAATTTTGGGGACAAAGACTGCCACCTTTTGGCAATAATCTGTAACAAAAAAGCCTGCTACATCAATTATACCATTCTAGTGAACATTTTTATTATATTAGGATCTTATATCCAGCAAACCACAGAACAAAAAACTGGGTTCAACTGAAGACAACCTGAAAAAAACTCCTACCTTTAGAACTGCTGTATGCAAGGTTTCTTAGAATAGAATCAGAGAAATCAGAGCTAGAGTTTTTTTCCTGGAGGACACTACAAGTAGATAGCCCTGGCACACAAAGATGAATATTACATGAGAAAACTCATTTGTTTAAAAATAGAAATCTGAAGGAAGGCACACATGAATTCTTTTACGTGCAATTTTCTCTCCCAGCAGCACTGATTTAACCTGTGAGTAGGTCTGCTCTATACATTGGGTCAGAAGGCCTAAAGACAAATTATTATATTATTGAAAATGGTATCATAATATAAATAATCTATTGGCAACCTTAACTCTGGTATTTTCTACTTTTTCAGTGCTTGACGTTGGAAACAAAAGATTTTTCATGTGGCGCTTTGAGCATTTGGGCTTAGTGACAAAATCCCAAAATCTTAAAAGAGCTTCAGGTGAGCAGCCTAACTCACAACCACCATCTTGATAGAGCAAGGCAAAAGAACTACTGAAATGAATAAATTAACAGAATGTATGGAATGTTTGGATTCCATCTCAGAAATGCAAAAATGTACAGGTTAAATTCTCCTTTACAGGCAACACAAACACGGACAGAAATTCTTAGGGAATAATTCAGAAACGGTTGGAGGCTTTAGAAGAGTCCACAGAGGTGCAAATGGACCAATCCATGTGTATGAAATACGCTGAGAGGTCTGAAAGTGATAAGTAATACAGGGGACACAAGAAGGGCCAAAACAGGACAACAGAGAGCCTGAGAAAACCCATCAAAGTTTGTAAGTCAGCAATGCGGGGGAAAAAAAAACCCAGCCATCCAAGATTTTGTTTTCATCAGATAGTGTAAAAGCCAGAACTTGCACAGAACAGCTGAGACAACTAAGTTAATACTAATGGAGCAAGATTAATTTGCAACTTCAGTGCGTGAAGAAATCAAAGTTAAAGAATGAACACAGAAATGCAGATATATTTTTGTTAAAACAAATGCAATTACAGAAAGATCAAAAGAGTATTTTACTGAGTTTCTCAATGCTGAAATTCACAAAAGCAATCGGCCTTATTCCAGACAGCTGAGCCATTTGAAGAAGAATGAAATTGTGAAGAGCTTCAAGAGGCAATCAGAATACGGAGGAGTAACAAAAGCACCAGGTGTGAGTAATCTTCACACTGAATTATTAAAAACAAGAGTGGGAAAGGAAGTCTTCATATGGCTATTTGGCTAGTTTGAGTTTGGAGAAAATTTTCAAACATAAAAGAGATATATGCTGTGTTTCAGTTTAAAAAATTAACAAAAATAATCCTTTCATTTCACAGAAAAGTAGTCTTATATTGGAGAATAGAATTTTGAAACTTGAGCTTGAAATGCTGTTCTGAAAATCAGTTACATTACACCAGCATGTTAAAAACACAGATATCTTCCACAAACATTGGAGAGGTTTTTTGTTTTGTTTTTGGTGGTGCTGCTGCATTTCTCTTTTATTGTATCTAACACACATAATCTATTAAAACCAGGAACTTGAACAGTAGTTCTGACATTAAGTACCTAAATATCTTCACAATTAAAAGCTCCCCCCCTTTAAAGACTTGCTATATTGAAAACAAGTGACTAACCTCTTGCCATATGGAATTTCATTGATTTCACTGAATTTCAGCAGTATAAAATTCAGCTTTTACTAGTGGGAGTCATGAAAGCAGATGAAGGGTGGCAGAGCACAGCAGAGCCTGCTACCTGTCTGGCACCACAGCCATCCTGCACAGATGGAAGAGGGATATGGCACAGGCTTCCACACCACACAATTCACAGCTCTTTGGAGCAGCATAACAGTACTTGCTGCTCAAAAACTATTCTGCTTCTGTCAGCAGGACTTCCATATGGGGACTGCCACGTTCCCAATGCGTGTATTCCACCACTTGCTGAAGAATGTGCCTTTTACAGTCTCTTTAAGGTCACGTCCTGGTGGTCAGGCTTAATGTCTGTAATATCCTCACCTGGATGGTTTTCAACTGACTGAGGAAGTCAAGAAACATTTTTTAGAACTCAGGTATAAAGGTTGGGCTTAGAACAGTATCATTATCTTGGCAGACTCAGCCCTGAATTTCTTTTGGTGTTGAATTTTGGGAGAGAATTTTCTTTGGAGGAGGGGGAGATTTTTGTTGTTGTTTTGGGATTTTGGGGACTTCGTGAGGGGAGGGGTTTGCACATCGTGCTGAGTCTGATTCTCAAGTTATTTAAGTCCCCTTTTTTTCCCCAGTAGGTGTTTGAACTGTTTGCCAGACGATATTCAAATAAAAACGTGTAAGACATTTCCCCTGAATCTTTAAGAAGTATGAATGATGGCTAAGTCATACACTAATAAAACTTTCAAGGTCAATTTTATTATACAAATGTGTAACAGACCGTGCAAATGGCAATTAAATCCTCAGTTTTTCAAAGTTGGGATATTGCTTTTTTCTTCAGACACTCTGTAGGGATTTTCACTGAAAGCCAGGGACCTCCGCTGATATATATGGGAAAATATTTCAGTTCCTCATTAACAGAAACAGCAAAACAACAAAGGATAAGCTCTTACACAGAAGTAAAATAGTACTAGTAAATACCACAATGCAGCACTGCCATGGGTATAACATGGGTATTAATAGATTAATTCAGATCCCATTTTGATATAAAGGTTGTACTGCACACCATCACTCAAATATCTGATGAAACAAGGTACATGGAAGAATAGCATAATGTCTTATTTTTACTTTTTTTTTTGTGCATGTTGTATATATTAACTTTTATCATCTGCATAAAAGAGTCAGGGAAAACTGCAGCTCCATCCCTACCCTCTTTGTTCTGGCATCACAGAGGATGGAGAGGATGATCTCTAGAGTAAGAAAGTTATTGTCCCATAGTATTTCACCACCCTTTAAACTACTCCATCTTTAAACCTACTTCTGAATCAACGCAAAAAATCCATCTTCAATAAGGATTTTGAGGAAGATAGCTACGTTAGACCTAATAGAAAGTCCCAATATT
The DNA here is from genome assembly GCA_013399855.1 of Oxyruncus cristatus. NCBI lineage: Eukaryota > Metazoa > Chordata > Aves > Passeriformes > Cotingidae > Oxyruncus > Oxyruncus cristatus. The sequence goes on from VXAY01000232.1 coordinate 1,819,099, forward strand.
ATAATTCTGACCACTTTCAGTCCCACTCTTACAAGCAGTTTCACAGATAACACTTTCATTAATGCAGCCTATACTGGCTTGGGCTAGTTTCCCAAATCATTTACATTGAGATGCAAGTTTGCACTGTTCTTAAAATAATTTTATCTCCATTTCAAAAGACTGCAGAAAAACTGAAGAAAAAATTACCACAGTAAGTGAACCAACATTGTAACAATATTGCTTTGTTTACAAGTCCCATCTTTACTTTGGTTTATGTTTATGTTTTTCCTGATGCCAGGGAAGTATCAAAGGATATGCTAATGATAAGCCATAGTGGCAGTGACAGATAACACTTTAGAGGTGAAATGCATAATTCTCTGACAACCTTGGCAGCACAGTCACCTTCTCTGAAACACACAGTGCAAGGCCACTCTTTTTGCATCGCATTACTCAGCCTCAGAAATTAAGAAATAAACCTCAAGGTTTTGTTGCTTTATTGTTTTTTTTGTTGTTTCTCTTTTGGGTTTAATAAATCTAGAGGTAAAAGTATTTGGAAGTGTAACTCCTTTGAAATGGATAAGTAATTTTTTCCATGTTCAACAGTTAAAGGCTAAAAAAGAGACCTTAGCAATGTAGGACAGCTAATTGTTTGCTGCAGGCATGCTGGTAGTACTGCGCAAAAATAACTGTTCAGCCACCTTATACTGCAGTATTAAATTCTTGAGTTCTATATGACAATTGGTATATTCAAATACCATTTATATATGAAGATTAAACCTTGAAAAAGTATGTATTTTGCTCTGCTGAGATGTCTAACTATTTACATCCCCAAAGTAGCTTGGAGTCATTTAGTTTTCAGCTCATTTAACAGATTTTATACAGATTTCTTCCACTACAATTAATATTGTCTAAAACATTATGAATTGTGAAATTCTTTCATGTTGCAGACAAATCAAATATTAGAAACATTTCCAATCAACCTGCATCTAATAATTACCACATTTACATTATGAAACACCACACACTCCTCACATCACTTCCCATTTTGCAACCAGAAAGAACACTTTGTTCAGTCTACTTTCTCTTTGTAGATTATTGTAAGGCAAATGTTTTTAAATGCTTCACTCTAGAAACTCAAATGCAGAGGAACCTTGTGTTTTCAAGCCATACATTAATACTATTACAGCACAGATTTTTGAACAACTGCAAGAATGAGAATTTTACACCTACTGACCAATCTGTCTTTAAAAAAACCCAAACAACCCACAAAGGATGTTAATGAGTAGCAAGCCAGCTTGCTTGTCAATGTGAATAGGCTCAAATTGACACATCCCAAACCTGAATCAGGATATTATGCTACCCCTGACACTGTGCAGGAGTGTCAGCATGTTAAATACCAGCAGCACAGTAATCTCCCACTTGTCATGAATAAACCCTTCCTCCTCGTCCCGAAAGAGGATACCTGAGCACTGTTTCTTTTTTTAGTAATGTTGAGTTGGTGTTACTTTTTAGCTGTTACTTTTCAGCTGTTACTTTTCAGTCATTCATATGCTTTCTTATCCTACATATTAACATTGCGTACAGTGGAGAGAGCAAGAACAAAGGAATGTGCTTCGTATTCGGAGTGGCCAAAAGGAACGTGACTATTTGCCATGTATTCCTGGTAGAGTTCACTCTGCTTCTGTGAAAGGTAAACCTACCACCTACAGGTTTTTACTGGGGAATGTTCCACTACACCACAGAAACGCAGCCACTAATGATGCTCTTCACAGTGGAATGTCATATTTACTCACATCCATCTGCAAATCTCCATCAGCAATTTGAAAGCTGATTTTTCCAGGGTCCCAAGTGTGGAATTTAGTCAGGGCTCTCGGCAACTGTATCTGCCAGAACCCAGATTTCTCCACCCCAGAAGTTTAGAAGGTAAGTAGAAAGTGGTCAGTATCAGTTACAATACACATTCATTCAAGAAGCTCAAATTCATCCTTCGGCCAATGAGGATTCAGGAGTTTGGGAACACCAGACAAAACACCACCAGAATCCCTCAACCCCAAGATCAAGAGAATGAGTTCCTTCCCATTATTCACTGATTAAGAGTCCATTCAAAAAAGCCAAGGGTAGTATCACTTCCTCAAAAGTGATTGCAAATCTTTGGTTTTTACAAGTTCCAAATTTACATAGGGTTAAAGTGAAGGAATCTGCCTGACAGGTAGCAAACAGCTCTCTATCACCAGGGCTGTGCAGCTACTGGCACAAGGGAGTCAGCACGTGTTGTCTGAGTACACAAACTGCTGCTGAGTCTTTTTGGAGAATTCAGTGCTGCTGGGGTTACTTCATTCATTTGGGTTCCCTAAGGAGGTAATAAGCAAATAAATACTTATAGATTTCAGAGTACTTTCTATGAGCTACCAGGATAAAATCATCATCTGACAGATGCTTTAACAGCACTGAGAGGAGCCAGTTCCATGAGAGATATGGAAATCATTCCAATTTCAATTTCACATCAAGTGCTAACGGAGGAATTTAGAGCAGGTGTATGATCCAGCCAGTGCTGCCCTGATTCCAGACTGATTTGGCTTTCACAGAGTCTCCCTTTCCCAGTCCCTCATTGAAAATCTCTTCAGAAATACAGGTTTGGAGTCTCCAAAGCCAATTAATTCTGTCCTTCAGTCCAAGAGAAAAATCACAGAGCTCAGTGTCTACAGTCTGACTGCAGAGAGAGGAAAACAAACAAGCTGCTCCTTCAGGCAGCAGAGAAAGTGCATCATAGAGGGGGAAGGTAAAGGAATAGTATGCCTTGCTTATTAAAATGCAAGAAGATTATTATCCCAGGTACATCTTCTGTAGTTGCATTCACGGAATTATCGGGAACTAACCAAAGAACGAGCCCAAAGATCTGTAGATCCCTGGGGGGTATAAGAGGGTTGAGATCAGCCAGAGGAGAGCTACAGGGATGGGAGAGACCACTGCTCACCAGCCTCTCTCCACAGTAGGCAGTTACCAGGGGAAAGAAGAACAGCTGCGGGGGTTGGGGGATGTTAATTCTGGCTGGTTTATTATCCGCAGGAAGTAATGAAATGAGCCAGGGTGGCATTTCATCCTCGAGGTTTAAGGTTTATTTTCAAATCCAAAGAAAATGAATCTCAGGGATATGGTGAACTCACACTGACAGTTTTCACACAGCCTACCCCAAAATTAATAAATGCCTTGGTGGTATTCCTTTCTTTCTTTTTTAATTAAGTGATTTCCAGATAGAGTAGACAGGAGTATTAAAATAAAAGGATACACCAAATCTTATTACTAGTTTCGCTGTTCCACGATTCCAGTGAGAGTTTTACCATTTCCAGAACCTCTCTCTATTTCTGCTTAGTTTTTGTCTTGTTCCGAGGCACATTTAATGCCACTTCCAAAGATATAGAAAGTGCCATACAGAATTAATTTCAGTTGCAATTCCTATTTTAAAGTATCTCTTTGAAGGTAGCACATGAGCAGATTTGATATTCTCAGAACATATGCATTCACTGCATATCTACTTTGCCTTATAGTTCAAGTGAGACATTTAAATATTCTCTCTTGATTGCAGTATTCCACATTTCACCTGAGTCCCACAAAATCCCTTGCTCTCAACATTTTCCTCTGGTACCACACAGTACCTATCACGACATATTCTGAATTGTAAGGAACATCCATAAAGCAGAAATACTGTGTATGTCCTATGGCAAAAGTCAGATTAATTGCTAAAATCAGAAAGAGATTGAAAACACTGCTTGGGGACTACTTTGCAACAGTATCTCTTGCCAAAGGCAAGTTTCTGAGGGCAAAAAAAAGGTCCTTTATGAATGCTCAAAACCATCAGTACAAGTGTTGCACATACATCAAAACTAAAGAAAATTAAATAGCCCTCGGGTTTAAAAATACAGCTGGATTTAAAATAGAAATAAAAAACACACAGCTGACTTTTGTCAAAAATTAACTAGATTAAAAACTTGTCAGGTTTTTGTGTGGGTGTGCAAGAAGAAAACGGCAATCACTGGACTCCCAGCCAAAGCTCTGGGTTACTACATTCATATATTTGGGTGTTATGGATTCTAGATTTGAGCTGACCTTAAACACCTTCCCTGAAACAGGAACTTTTGAGCACTGAGTTTTTCTTACTTCAATTTAGTTTACTTGGCTTTCTACATAGAAATCTATCTCCTTGCTAGCAAGTTGCTGAGTCTGACCTCTTCAGGCTGTAGTTACTCCAGAGCTAGGCTGCAGCTGCCTTCCTACACCTGAGAGCAGGTATGTTCTCTAAGGGCATGGAGTCCATCTAAACCAGCATTCAGAGGTAGCCAAAAGAAGAAATCCAAGGAAGGACAAAATAATAAATTCAGGATATATGATAATGCCCCAGGAGTACCATGCCAAGCTTCCAGTCTGCAGCTCTGGGACTTCACAAAAACTGAGTAACCTCCCTTAAGGCATTTCACTGGGAAACAGAGCAGCTGCTGGCACTCCAGTTCTCCCCACCATTTATGATGCTACTGACTCATTTTATACACCCTACCCCTCCATTCTCTTTCTTTCAGGAATGAAGAATCCCACACACATATAATCCACATGCAATAAAGTCCCTCACACCTGCAGTTGCCTTTGCTTCCCTTCTTTAGGTTCATTATTGACTTCCTAAGACCTGACCCTCACGCTGCTGCAGCTGTAGCTGCACTGTGAATAAGGATATTGGCAAACAGCTTCCAGAGAAATCAGGGACTTCACAGCAGCCTTTAGCACACCCGAAAGCACATGGGGAAAAGCCTCAGCATAAACCTGAACACAGCTACCATGAGCGAGGCTTTGAGGTATCAAACCTGACCTGAAGAAGCCTGAAGGTTGAACACCTGAGCCAGTGGCTGCCCTTGCTGCACCTCTTGCCTGGACCATAAGACCTTGGTCACCACCAAGGGAAAGCTTATGATGTTTTCTCTTCCCTCACCCTTGCATCATAATGCCATTCACTCCAGCACAATACTATTTGCACTTAGCTACTAGAAACACACAGTTTTTGACAAAAAATAATCATCTATGTTCTAGGATTTGAAATCTCTTCCCTGAGTTGCTACTTAAATGAGAATGAGATTTTCCCTTGTATTTTGACTTTTAAAAAATATATCAAGCTTTCTATTATCTGTCAGCTCAGAATCTCAGCATTTTTCAAATAAAATAGGGTTTTTTCTCTACTGTGCTACCTATTTTGACATGAAAAGAAACTAGAAGGGAAATACTCAAGGTGCCATCCAGCATTACTGGGCAAGGAGGAGAAGGAGCTACAGGAGTGAGTACTGTCTAACACAGCTAAAGCACTGAAAGGGCTTCCCATGCTCCATAAAGGGGATGGGGAGCTCTCCAAATCTACCTTAAGATCCAGAAAGTTAAAACATGGAAATGAGTTCCTTTTCGTTTGTCACACATAGGGAACATTTTAACTTGTTACACCTTACATCTTATGAAATAAAAATGTCATTTCTCTATTCTCTTCTCCTAAAATGTTGCACAGATTGAAAACCTGAGATTCTCACACCAAGCCCTGAGATCTTTAAGGATGAAGAGATGGAGAAGTGTGGGTTTAAAACGACTGAGAACATTATGAGAGCTGAGAACATCACCTTTACCAACAATAAGGTCATACCAAGTTTACAAAATTCAAAGCTAACTTTTATTTTGCATTTATTATAATTATTATTTTTATTATGATTTTAGGAATCACAAAACTGCATCTTATTATGAAATTGCAGGGAATAGCTAAATTATCTCTGTCAGAATTTGATAGGACAATGGAGCACCTACTCAGAGATTGCCAAGTTATGATTCACTAAGCAGAGTCAAGGTTAGACCTAGATGCCAATAAAGATTCATTAAGTATGAAATACAATATCAGCAGTGTCTTTGTAATGACCTGAACGCTAATTTTGGCTCAGAGTACTCAAATTCCCCAAAGAAAAAAAGGGGAAAGGCAACAATTTCACAGCTTTTAACCACAAATGTGATAACATGAAAAACATTTGAAAATATATTGGGAGCTATATAAAAGTGAGAGCAGGCAAGTGAAAGACAACATTGCAAATTAACAGTGTTTAGTTAGATTTTTCTTTATTTATTCTAGTGTAAAGAATTATTCCTTTTCCTATTTACTTTAAAGTTTTGATAACAGCACCAAGAAAAAAAATTAAAATTATGTGCATCATCTTAGTCATATGTGATGTGCCTAATTTTAAATTTTTTTCTTGGTGCTGTATTCAAAACTTAAAAGTAATATATGAGAGGCTTCTAAGTTTGACTTAGCTCTGTCATTTTAGGTGAAATATTTTAGTTGTGTCATTAAGAAGACCTAGAGTTTGTGTTGACTACATCCTACATCCCTTTAAGTTAGGGAATCCTCACTGGGAGCAGCTGGACTTTAATGACTTCACAGTTACAGGAGATAACGTTTCTCCTGTACCTGCCATACGCTCTAAGATACTATCAGTAAAAACACATATGCCTAAAGATTGTCAGAATAATACGTAACACAAAAATGTTTTAAGAACATGTAATATAAAAGTCATTGGGTTTTATTACTTTATTTGTTAAACATTTTTAAAGTACTCTGTATTTCTCTGTTGGTATTGTAGTAACACCACATTCTTTTCTGGGCCATCACCTGAGTATATCATCAGGGATCAAGCCGACACAACTACTTTTCACCTGTTTCACTTACATATACAAAAAGATGAGTCTTGCAAAACTCATTCTGGATTATACCTTCATGACAAAAACTGACTTCAAATCCACTCATTAGCAAATCATTCTTCTCAGATATTCTAATAAACTCCACTATTCTTCCTACACTTCCTACAACACAATAACTCTTAACCTTTCTTCATGAGAAGTGACTTGTTGCACCAAAACCTTTCAGGCACGTGGTAGCACAACTGTTGAGTAACTGACATTTAAAATGGGTATCAATAAATCCAGAGTGCAAAAACAAATTAAAGTATCCTGGTTCTAGACATGGGAAGTGGCTGGAACCATCGCAAATTCAATGGTGGCTGTCTTAAGGGATAGACTAAATATAAAAGCTAATTCTACCAAACTAAACCAAACTACTATGCCTTCATCTTGAATATTTTGTATAAGAAATACTGGAAATCCAAGTAGCTTCAGCTACAATTCAATCCATTATCCTAACTGGTGTCATTTCAATCCTCATTTCTAGCATTCTGAAAGGGTAGAAACCTTCTTTTCAAACCTTTAACTTCAAAATAAATACCCTATTTACACATAAAATGTGTCTTATGACTTTTTAATCTTTTCCATTGTTATTGACAGCTGTAAAGTTCCAGTTTGTCCTGCAAACTCATGCATTGAAAGCAGTGAGCACCATAAGGGCTTACACTCATTGGTTCTTTAGCAAACAGACAAGAGAAATGCGAATTTTCCTGGAATTTCACCTCAGGGTAATCACAAAATAAACACTTTGTGTTTTTCTTATCTGCTCACAATGAACATATAAGTCTAATAAGATATGTCATATTCATAAATGGACAGTTGAAAGATGAAATCAGGTCAATGCTGATCTCATTAGGTTTACAGTGGCAAAGATAAAAAGTTTGTTTAATTATGGGAGAAAGGAAAAAAAAGCCATCATTATAGCTTAAAATTATCTGTGGAGCAAGGCAGTGGGTAAACATGAAGCACCACATAATGAGCAACCCAGCAGTGCAAACAAGGTGGACTTTAGCATAATTAATAAAAAATAACTTACAGAGGATTGAACAAAAAGAAGGAAGAAAATCAAGAAGCAGTCAAAAATAAAAGCATCTAATAAAACATTAGAAAAGCAGGAGAAATTCTTCAAAAAGTAGCAAACATTGGCAGGGTGGCAGCCAGACCACACGGGACATGAGAAGGCAAGAGTCAGACAGTATTGATACAGCATGGAACAAGCAAATTATTTGCCTCAGAGTTCAGTACAAAAGAACACAAAAGAGTGATCAGGAATTTTATATTATTTTTTTAATGAGAACATGTGCTTAAGGAAAAAAAAAAAAAAGAACCACCTTTAATTACCAAGGTAATTAAAGAATTTCAATGAAACTCTAAAACCAGGAGTTACAATAGCTTCTGGCTTCAAGAAGTCTATCAAGGCCCTGATAATCCCTTTGGTGCAGGCTGTCACTTGGAATTGCCTAAAATAATTAACTAATCTCCATTGCTACAGCTTCCCAGCCACACAGGCCATCTCCTTAGCCATGAAAAATGGCAGGCAATTCTCAAAAGTGTTTATTTGATGTATTGCATTATAGTCATCAGGAGAGAAATGGAGTAATAAAATGTATTTCTCCCAGTTAATCTTGTCCTCAAATGGAGAACGGGGTGCTGGGGAAAAGTTCAAAACTGTCCCCTGCAGCCAGGAGCAGAATGTAGGATCCTGCCCATATTCTCATAGAGGTGTAGGTCTGGTTGAAAGAGGTGAACAATATTTGATTAGTATTACAGTAAAATAGATCTCGTTTCTATCTGCTCACATCCATCAACATTCATGTGTAACAAAGCTGAGTTTCAACAACCTAAGAGAAGAAAGAAAAACCCTGAAGGTCTCAGACTATTTTAAACCCAAGGCATCTCTCTAGTTTTTTGGTTTTGTTTTTTTTTTAATATATTTTGGGGTTGTGTTGATTTAGTTCTGAGGAACTTTCCTTTTACTTTTGTCATACAACACCCTGATTTTCTCATGAACTTTGTTGTGGGTTTGCACAAAGCAGCCCGGTCAGTGTCCTCTATGTGGTTCACTTCTTGCTCTGGGCAGCAAAGTAAAAGCTGAAGGTTCATCAGGCAGTTGAGTCTGACACCACATCACACAGATTTGAGCTCAGAAAACCAGGTGACAAATGAGAAGACAAAAGCCATAAGCATGCAACACTCTCTCAAATAAAATACCATTTTTTAAATTAAGAGTATAACAACATCAAAAGAACTGTATCATAAGCTCCAACTACTTAGTCTTTCAAAAACATAGCTTTCTAAATACAAACCATAGCAAAAACATAACTTCTTAAGTTCAGCTCTTCAAGTTGTTTACAGGATCACAGCAATGTTCTGTTATCAAACAATATAATGTCAACATGAAAGAGTCGAAAGACAGCTCTCCAGCAGTGTGAGCAGTGTGTGCTGGGGAAGAGAACTTAAGCCTTTGGCTTTGTTTTTTTTTTTTTTTTTTGTGTAAACAATTTTAGCTCACGGCATACAG